>JAWPHD010000957.1:0-373699 GCA_037043455.1 Cyrtodaria siliqua
ATACAATCTGTGCAAGTATGGTTAAGATTTTTCAAGAATGTGGCCTCTTTTGTGTTAACAACATTGATATAAAGACACTGACAATGTTTGATAAAGATCAAATACAAAATGTAGGTGCTAGAGTGTTCCCCCTCCCCCCCCCCCCCCCCCCCCCCTGTGGCACGACCAAATGTTATATATGAGAGCTGTGTGCCTTGTGGTTTCGGAGAAGAAGATGTTTTAAGTTTTTCCCTATACAAGTCTATGTAAAACATGTGACCCCTCTGGCAGGTCCAAATGTGACCACAGGGTCACCATTTGCATAAACTTGGTAAAGGAGCATCAACTCATAGTAATATAAGTATCGGGCTCAGCGATCTCCAAAGATCGAATGAATAACAGTACTGATTGCAAGCGCGGGGAGACGTTTTACTGCCGCCACACTGCACAAGCAACGCCACTGTGCTATAAAAAAGAGTATAATAATGACCTCTTGCAGTTTCAGAGAAGAAGATATTTTGAAAGGTTTCCCTATACAAAAATGAGATATACGAGGATCATTCAATAAGTTCTGTCACTAACGTGTTTTAACAATTATGTGCTCATTGTGAGTGTTGATATTTGATACCAAATGAAAGAATGTTTCAATACCATTTCATTGATGGCAAAATGAATGCTGTATCTTTTATCATGTTTATGTGACGAAAGTTATGGAACATTTAATGCACATCAATTATACATACTGAGGCATTTTCGTCCTTAGTTTTTTCAGGTATGTTAATTGTTACTTTTTTAAATGCCTGTTTCTCTTTAAGTACTTGTCGAAGACCTTTGAAATTTCTCATACATTACCAGTTATATCTGTGCATTACAATATTCAGAATTTAAGCATGGTGGATGAAAATACATTGTCTTAGAAATTAACATTTTAAGCTAACGTGTAAAATTAATTTAATGATAAATGGACATTAAATGGAAGGGCAATCTTCTGAAATAGCGTTTTTGGATAATCAATATTTTCTCTAAACATTGTACAAAATTCTACAATAATGTGATGAATACGAAATTTTAACACTGAAGGACTAGGATTTGTAAAAAATATAAAAACATATTAATACTGTGAGAATAATTACGACATTTAAAAGATATTATAACATTTCCTTAAACAAAATGGGGAATATCAGTGTTATTTCTGCTAAAATCAAGGGATATGCATTCACTCATATCTGGTTTGCAGCAAGGCCTTTCCGAATTCTCGACAATCATTTTCATGGGTTAAGGGCGAATAACAACAAATGGGTACAAGAAAATTTAAAAGCATAGAATTATTCAAATAATTTTTAGAACGTTTTGTAACAAGGACATTTTTAGAGATGCAATTATCCAAAATGTGTGTAAGTGGGAGGTAATTCATGGGTATAAATAATCGGAATTTTTCATTTTTGTTGTGGAATTTAAGAGAGTGAACCCAGTAGTACTATAAATACACTACTTTATCTCAGTGTAATATCCAGTTCAAAGGATATATGCCTAGTGACAGAACATTTTGAAACACCCTCGTAGGGTCCTATAGAAACCACAGCGTCCGAACGCAATGGCATCGTAGGTCCGCACTGTACTGCAAACAGGGACTTGCTAATAAAATGAAAGAGACAAAAAAAAACAGAAAGGGTGGTGAAGACAGGGTTACCGACTTGGAACGGTCAGTAGGCAATAAGGCCTACTGGTTACATGTAGCTTGAATCGATTTTATATGCGCACATGTCTATGTAAAACAAGTTTATGTAAAACATGTGAACCCTGGGGCGGGGCCAAATGTGAACCCATGGTCACCATTTAAACAAACTTGGTAAAGGACCATAAGTTTATAGTAAATGCAAACTATTAAACCTCTGGCTCTTGTAGTCTCAGAGAAGAAGATTTTAATTTGTTTTCCTATGTAAAACTGTGACGCATGGGACGGGGCCAAATTTGACCCCAGGGTCACCATTTGAACAAACTTGGTAGAGGACCATTAGCTGATGCTACTTGTATGAGAGCTCTGTTTCTTGTGGTTTCAGAAAAGAAGATGTTTAAAAGTTTTTTCCTATAAAAGTCTATGAAAAACATGCAACATTTCAATATACAAACTTTGGACCCCAGGGGCACGACTTTATTTGAACAAACTTGATAGTCTTGATAGTCTAGGCATTGGCGATCATTTTAAAAGAAAAACTGTTGAAATCTGTCGAAAATATTTTAATTATATATAGTAATGACGGCCATCTTGGATATCGCGCTGACGTTATTTTAACAGATCTAAAACCATTCACCTAGGGATCATCCGTATGAAGTTTGGTCAAAATTGGCAAAGCGGTTTCTGAGCAGAAGTCGTTTGAAGCAAAGGTTAACGACGACGGACGACAGATGAAGAGTAATTCCAATATATCACATTGAGCCTTCGGTTAACGTCACTGTAAAATGTTAATGTAAATTAACAAAGTATAAAAGGTAGGTCAAAGTCATTTATGTTGACCTGATTATGTACAGATATAGAACCGTTTTATTACCGAGCGCAAACTAGTTTCAAACTGAAGACAAACGAACTATAAACTCTTCGCCGAACAAACGCGTTAAACCCGTTTTCTGACGTTTAGCCAATCAGAATCGAAGAAAATCGTTTGCAAACGTTTCTATGCGAAAAACCCGTTTTCGCATTTCGCGTTTTTTTTCGTTTTTAAGTTTAGCCAATCAGAATGTTAATGTTTAGTTTGGCCAATCAGAATGCAGAACGCCTAAACGGGAAAACGGAACTATTCAAACGGAAACAAACGGGTTTTCAGTTTGACCGTTTGACCAATGAGAGGCAGCTCATTTTGCCAGTTAAACACGTTAAAAACATTATATATACAGTTTCATATGTGACCATAAAAGTCACAGGTAGCGCCGTGGTAAAATGGTTAGTATGGCGGCTTAGTAACCCAGGGATTGCGAGTTCAATTCCAGCCAGGACCGAATTTGGGATTATTATCGAAATGTTTCAAAAAGTATTTCCTCCCTTACCAGTCCTTCGGATGAGTCCTATGTCTGCTCGCTAAAATGCTTAGTGCAATACAGCGAGGATAAATAAACGCTTAAATACACACACCTTAAAAGTCAAATTTGCTACGTCTCTGATAAATAATACGTTTACATGTGTAAACGTTTGGTCTTTATTGCTAGAGTGAACCACAGACCTAATGACACATATTATTAATATGTCTGTGAGTGAACGTGTGTAATTGTTTGATATGTCCACTGTATTTATTTATGACGACCGTACATTTTCCGGGACAACTTGTTGTGATGTTTCTCCGAATCGTGACAGCCTCGTTTTGGGAATAAATACATTTATTCAAAGCATGGCTTCCTCGACTTCCTCAAACCAGGTAAATATATAACAACACGCTCATTCATTGTTGTGAACAATCAAAGACAAATTAACTCAGACCTGTAGTACTTAGATTAATTGTGTCAGTGACTGTCACCCTCAAATTATCGCTCACTGCTGCAGAATAAAAAAATCGACACTTTTCGCACTTGACAAAGTTAAAGTCTTAAATTGTTTGGTACACCCTTTAGTTTACACGAAAACAATTGTAAAAAGTTCTTTAAATAGTGTAAACGGATGACGGAATGTAGTACTGTTTCTGCCCAGGAAACACTGTTGTTCTTCCGATACCACAACAAATTTGAACGTCGTAGGCCTATGGCCTTATAAGTTCTAAAAGTTACATAAAATACCATGTAAACAAACGCCTTGATTGCTACTGGATGACTTTTTTCCAAAACAAGCGGTCCACATTAGTCAATTCAATATACTCCGCATTTATCCAAACAAACAACGGCATTCGGATGATAACCATTAGGAGCTGTGGTGGCCGAGTGGTTAGCATACTTGACTCTCATCCCAGAAGTCATGGGTTCGATTTCTGGTGGAGAGCCATGTCTCGGGTTTTTCAAACGCACTCCCACAGTATGTTACTCGGGCAAACACCATGAGTGTCACCAGTGCCCTCTCCGCGACGTGCACGCTGTGAAGAGCAGGAGAAGATGTAGGGTTGGCTGCTAAAAATAGGGTTGGTCGGGTTAGCGGAAACAACCCATTTTGTTTTAGGCCTTAAGACCATTCCATTTATGTAACAAAGGGGTGTTTGCCTGCGAGTTACTCAGCCTGATCTGCGTTTACAATGAACGCAAAGAATATTATAGTCGTGCTTAGCAGGTTAAGGGTTAAAGTACTAACTAACTAAGTTACTAACATTAATACATCAAATATGTCACAAGTAAGCGATGTTTCATTTAATTAGTCATGTGACGATTAAGTCCAAATAAAATGATATGATTGTGTGGTTATATTTTCGCGACCTTGTCTGTTTTAAGGGCCAACCCCAAACATTTTATGCCCAAAAAAAAATCGAAGAAAAAAAAATCCATTTAAAATATATTTTCTGTACCACAGGAAATTGCATCTTTTGATTATAATACCGTCTGTTATTATGCAACGGGCAATTTTTAAGTGTTGTTTTGCTGAGGACAATTAATATCCAACAATATCTTTCTTCCTTGTCATCCCGCCGAGATATCAATGTCAAAAGTCACCAAACTGCAATTTAAATATAACTCATCGTTTGTCTGGATTATGTTTCTGTTATTTTCGGCAATCTGATGCAATCAAGATATTACGATTGAACTATTGATGTCATACTGTTCTGCTTTATGGCATTTATATAAGTAGTTCAGTCTCAGTATCTCGATAATTACATGAGATTGCCGAAAATCATGAAAAAATTACTTTTGTTTTTTTATTTTAGACTCAAATGTAAATGCTGGACATAATTTTATTTTTATTTCGTCCTTCCTACTGCCATTTTTTTCCGTGAACCAATAAATAAAAAACTCTGGCCTTGCTTTTAATTATTAAAATGTTTACAAGTTTTCATTTAAGCAACATTTATTTTTAAGTCCCGCCCCCGTTAGGAGAGACATGTGAATCTGCAGATTTCTTGTTCAATCTGGTGTTCCCTTCATGTTCATTTTTTCATTTTTTGTTCATGTTCATTAAAGGTCTTCATCATGATCCTTGCATTGTTTCAGGTGCTATCTCGCTCGCATCAAAAGAGCAGTGGCAGAAAAACAATAACGTGGCTCCAGCGTAAATGGAGTTTCTACGATAGAATTTGCAGCAACTCTGCAGTTCAGGGTGAGAAGGTTCTAGGCCCATTTTCCATATTTTATCTCGATGTACATGGAAGATGAGCCTGGCATGTTCATGCCTTTTAGGCGCCATATAACCTTTTCATGTGTTGGTGCGCCTTAAAACCCCAATTCAATTCAATTATCCTAATGTGCACATATAAAATGCTGGGTACCATGCACTCAGACGAGCATGGCAAACTCAAGTGATTGAGAAATGTTAAAAACAAAAGAGCAAAGTCGTGTGTTTGGGATCACTTTAAAAGGGCGCTCAATAGTACGGTAGTCTAGATCTAGGCAGTGCTGCATTTTGTAAAATATGCAAGGTTACGGTCAAGTGCTCCGGCAGCACAACACATTTGGTAACTCAGTTTCGAAGACATTACTTGACGTGGAATACAGAACGGAAAGCCTCGGAACAGCCATGTGCATCATGTTATGTCATCTGCATCGAAGTACACCAGGAAATCGGCAAAGTCGATTGAAATTATCAACGCAATCGTACAAGACAATATATTATGATACCTATCACGATACAGTCTCTTGTATCGCAATATATTGCGATACCTTTTTGGTCTGATACCCAGCACTAGTCCAGATAATCCAATACTCCAAGGTCACTAGATGAGTTCAATATAATTTTATCCTCTCACAATACTTTTTAATTCACAGTACCCAATATTTTGTAAATTCTCAAAATAATGAATCGGACACACCACTTTGAATATTAATACTGAAACCCCTAAAAGTTTTACTAAGGTCAGCTTTATAATACATACCAACATGGAACATTCTAGATTAAAGAATGTTCTGCAACAATCTACACATCTCATTATGTAAATAATAATTGAGAGAAATTACTAGAATATTTTATAAACACTGGATGTCAATGAAACAGTCTGTCCTAAAAATAATAAACAATCCAGCTATTAATAGAAACAACTTGACAGCTGGATAAACATGAATACTTATATAGCATTATATATGTTCTACGCAAAGTAAGAATATGGACGATTCCGGAATTGCTCTGCGCAAAGTAAGAATTCTTACTTTGCGCAACGATTCCGGAATTGCGCAGGACTATTCCGGAATTGCGCAAGGGGTTAAAATATATAAAGCATACATAAAGTGCCTCTGCGCAATTTGAGAATGTTCTGCGCAAAGTAAGAATTTGTGTTGGGATCTGAAATTTTGAAACCTATTTATTTTCTATTTTCATCTGCTTATTTGCTTTATCCATCTGTGGCGAAAATATAAATGTGTTTCATAGTTAAGTATCGTTTATGATTTACATGAACTTAATTATTAACAAAACAATTTGAAGTCCTAAACTTCAAACAATAAAGCACATATTTTTTACTATATTACATACTATTTGGTTAGAAAATTCAATTGAGTTATTATTGTTTTTGTAACGAGATTGAATGACAATACATTTTATTTATAGTGCATTAATAGCCCATTTATGAAACATAACAGAAACAATCATGTAATTAAGTTTTACCGACATAAGCCGTAAGTAGTTAAAGTTTTGCCAGTTTTAATAATTGTTTCACACTTCTAAAATCAATTAGTATTCATAGATGTTTACTAATAAAGACATTGTATTTGCATTGATAATATAATTAACTTCAATCTGTTTATCAAAAGAAAACCGACACAAATAACTATGTACTATTGCATAATATGTGAGAATCATTAGATAGGTCGTTTCTATTTGTTGAATCGAAGTTAACTCTAAAGTTTGATTGGCATTTCATATGGTAAATGTCAATTTGGTTCAAAAAATGTTTACAGTTATTCTAAGTGACCGTTCACTATGGATGAACAAAAACATTTCGTGCAACAGTGTGTTGATAGTGTTTGTAACAAAGCAAATACGAAGTTACTTTCAAAGGAAAAATACGAAGAAGTTGTCAATTGTCTAAGTAACTCTATTGTTTCAGTGAGTGCCAAGTTTCGTTGGTGGATTAAAAGCAAAGGATTTCAATTAGTGAATTTCCCTGAGTTAAATCTAATCGATGTATTGTGCGTGCCAGCCAAAATTGAGGTAAGTCATAATATGTTTTAAAGGTACTGCAGGTGATCTGGAAGAACTGTGGCTGTCTATCGAAATATGAATTGTGGGTCGTATTTGATATTAATTTTCATATTAAGTGTGCTCGTGCACTAAATAGGCAATCCAATTGTAATATGTTATATTAAGGATCGTTTGCGATAATGGGCCTCATATGGATATCAAGGGCCAATGTCACACATAGGTAAATCTACCCCAGTTAATTAAAGCTCTCGGGCCTCATATGGCTATATCCGGCCAATATCGCAAAGAGGCACACCTACCCCAGTTAATGACCTGTTTATTACAGAACAGAACAGAACAGGACAGATATTTTATTTAGACTTGTACAAAGTACATCGTCATTCAGAACATATATACAATATACGAATATAACAAAATCACGTAAACAGAGTATATAAATCAACTGTCAGTATAGTTTACATCATCATAGTTAGAGGATGAACAATATTATATTTATACTAAGCATTCAAAATAGAAAGTCTAACATTTAAAGCACATTTTATATACCTCGCTAAATTTAGTAATATATCATTGTTTGAAGTTTTCATCAATTCTATATATTTGAACATAGATGGCCTTAGGTGGTAATATCTTTTAATATATTTTTTTCTTAGTTCATTGTAACATTGACACACACATATAAAATGGTATTCGTCTTCCAGATCTTGTGAGTTACAACATAAACAATATCTTTCATTTCTCGGTATGCGATTTCTTGCATACCGTCCAGTTTGTATGTTAAGAGAATGTGCAGATAATCTTATTCTAGAAACAAAGAATCTCAAATTGCTAGGTAAAACATTTAGATAGTGTTCATATGAAAAATCAGATTTAAAATATTTATAGTTTTCAAGAACAGCACAGCTATCAATTGACCCATACCACTCTTGCTTAAAACAGTCAATTATTCGTTGTTTAAAAACACATGGAAATGTTTTAACATTCAGCATATCCTGATTGTTAAATAAATAGGCAAAACCATAATCAGATAATAACTTTTTTACATTCGAAACCCAATTTTTACAACCTCTTTCACAGTCATATACACCTTGTTCATAGAGTTTTTTCATCAGAATATTATTAGTATTTATTACTTTACACCAATACTTAATAATTCTTATATATCTCGTAATATAAAGAGGGTAACGCCCAAGTTCACCATATACACCTACTGTGCATGTATTTAATCTAACGTTAAGCAACCGTTTACAGAACTTTAGGTGTATTCTTTCTATTACTTTTGATTTAGAGAATCCCCATATTTCAGCGGCATATCCTAGTGCAGAACCTACAAATGAATCAAATAGTTGGCATAGTGTTTTTGGCGTTAACTTAATCTTTTTACAATCGCTAATAAAGTGTAGAGCAATTTTAGTGACTTACCAATTAAATGTTCTTGATTTAATGAAAAATTGCCCGTATAATTAAAAACTGTGCCTAAATAGTTAAAATCATTTACATAAATAAAACATCGTAAGCATTATAAGATAGCCATGCCATTCTAATTAGAATTATAAGAGACTATAGTTATAAAACCATCAGCATATTTTAAAAGTAGCTAATAACATCAAACTCTAATACAATCTTGTTTTGTGATGGAAGTACACGTTATTTAAATCATATGTACAACTGTTGGCAATATAATCCTCATTTACTTGCGACCTTCTTTTTGCTTCTATCGAATGATATAACTATATAACTTAATATTCAAATATATGAGGTTATGCAGCAGATTTGTTATTAAATTATTAACGTTTATGAAAATGGCATATTATGGTATTTTACATATAAATGTACAACTCTACGAGTTTATATACGACCTTTTTTACTTCAATTGAATGATATAACTTGATATGTAAGTATATGAGGGTATGTAGCGATGCACCATGTGGTGATAATTGAACGTCATATAAATGTTAATGCTGAATATATTAATGCGTAAAAATCAAATCTATTGAAAAGACAAGAAACTCCTTCCTTAATTGTGATTGGCTGATTGAAAGACGAGGGTGTAACTGATCGCGTGTAACACAGTATGATTGGTTAACATGTATCAGAATACCAATAACGGTCTGCATTAGTGGTCAGTAATGGTCAACGTGACGGACACGTACGGCTCGGTGACACCTAACACGTTTAAATAACATTACATATGCGCTCATTATATAAATAACAGTTTGTGACGTTTGTTAGTGCAAGATACACGCAGTCCTATATCAATTGATAGCAATTACTTAACATATAATTGTGAATAAATGTGAATAAGTAAATGCATCGATATAATGTTTGGTGCCAATACAAATACCAAAAAAAAACACAACACAATGTGCTTCAGTTACATATGAAATATGTCTATGCATTATCTAAGGTGTAGTTAGATCACAAACCACGAATTTATAATAGCCTTAAAGCTAACGTTTTTATGCGATCAAAGATTGTTATTAATAATTAAAACGATTATTTTATGGGACCCGGTTTAATACATATGTAAATTGCATATATAACTGAAACACATTATGATGGTTTTACTCGTATTTGAATTGACACCAATTATTCCTCCAGATCACATACATATATTCATATTTTACAAATCATCGTCGTCGTCGCCGCCGCATCATCATCATCATCATCATCATCATCCTCATCCCCATCCTCGTCCTCATCTATCCTCATCATCATGGCAACATACATCTCATCATCATCGCAACATACATCCTTAAAATCATTGCAACATACATCCTCATCACCATCGCAACATACATCCTCATCATCATCGCAACATACATCCTCATCATCCTCGCAACATACATCATCATCATCGCAACATACATCATCATCATCATCGCAACATACATCCTCATCATCGTCGCAATATACATCCTTAAAATCATCGCAACATACATCCTCATCATCATCGCAACATACATCCTCATCACCATCGCAACATACATCATCATCATCGCAACATGCATCATCATCATCATCGCAACATACATCATCATCATCATCGCAACATACATCATCATCATCATCATCGCAAAATACATCATCATCATAAATGCAAAATACATCATCATCATGAATGCAACATACATCATCATCATCATCGCAACATACATCCTCATCATCATCGCAACATACATCCTTAAAATCATCGCAACATACATCCTCATCACCATCGCAACATACATCCTCATCATCATCGCAACATACATCCTTAAAATCATCGCAACATACATCCTCATCACCATCGCAACATACATCCTCATCATCCTCGCAACATACATCATCATCATCGCAACATACATCCATACATCATCGCAACATACATCATCATCATCATCGCAACATACATCATCATCATCATCATCATCATCATCGCAACATACATCATCATCATCATCGCAACATACATCATCATCATCATCGCAACATACATCATCAATGCAACATACATCATACATGTATTGAATAACTTATTTCAGGTGCAATCCCGATATGAAGGCGTCCCTCGATGTGTTGCATTTATGTTCTTTGCAGATTTTTAATCGGTCATGTCTTCTTTATTTTTCAGTACAACATATTAACATATATATGAGATTTTGGGCCGATATCGGCCTATGAGTCACTAATTTATAAATACAAATCAATAACATGCCGATTATGTGTTATTTTGGTTCCTTTAATATCTAGATAACACTCATTCTTAAGAAAAATCAAACATTATGGAGTTTAAAATTATAATAACTTAGAATTTGCAAGCATACTGGAAAGGCGATAAACTTCATATACAAAAGAGGACATCAATTAAAGCTGTTAAACGACGGAATGATTTTGACAGATAAACATATCACAATAGTAATAGAAGTACACCCCCATTTACATTAACATTTATGATTTAGAAACAACACGCAGCCGAGTCGTCGAGCTTTCCAGACCGCACATGTTTATTAGCAATAATTGACCGTAATGTAAAATTAATTCAATACATATGCATATTGTATATGAAATTAAAGCACATTATAAAGGGTTACATGAGTTTAGTCTATATTTGATTACGCAAAACTTGGTATTTTTTGTGTGTTTTAACTGACAAAAATAGAGCAGATCTTATGAAACTGTGTATCGCCATATGTTAACCTTTGGGACAAAGAGACTTGTGTACTAACATAAAATACAAACTTGATTTGAAAAACAACAACAGCGGACTAAATATAATCAAAAATAATTTTTAAATGTATTCAGTATTTCAATTGACACTAATTACTTTTCTAGATCGCCTAAAGTCCCTTTAAAATTATCCTGATGTTTTCTGGATTTAATAGCGTTTTTACTTCTTTAGAATTTAATATGCTAGTATTATGTCGATATTTTTCTGTGTTTCAAATGAAAAAAAAAAAAATCAAAATGTATACCCGCAAATATGTTGAAGAATCCAAATTCCTACTTTGCGTACGGACGATAACGAAACTATTCCTACTTTGCGCACGGACGATTCCGGAATTGAACCGCGCATTTTGAGAATTCCGATAATGCCGCGCATTTTAAGAATTCTTACTTTGCGCAGGGCAATTTCGGAATTGTCCATATTCTCACTTTGCGCATAACATATATACATAAGGGTAACAATTTAGCCAGTAGAGCAATACAGTCACTCTTGGGCTTCTTGTTTAATGATTGTTTTCAATTGGGGCATCTGTGTCCCATTACGTTTCTAGTTACCGGTAGTTTTTAGCTCTGTTGAGCACCTTATGCCGTGGTGCGGTGTCCGTCATCGTCTGTCCGTCCGTAAACTTTTTTTGTAGTGACTACTCCTCTGAAACTACTGAATGGATTTTCATGAAACTTAAAAGTGACTAGCAAAAATTCATGTTGATGTGAAATCCAAGATGGTCACCAAATCTAAAAATAGATTTTTTAAAAAAACAAGTTTGTAGCGACTACTTCTTGAAAACTATAAGTGATATTGATATGGGACTTTTTCTAAAATGATCAGTATGACTTGATGTTGAATCATGTCAAAAATTATTTTGATTTGACGTTAAACATGGCTGCCAGTGGCCATCTTTGTAAACTTTTTTGTAGCGACCTCCTCTGAAACTACTTGACGGATTTTCATGAAACTTCACAGGAATGCTGATCTAGCTATCAAAAACCTATCAGTAGAGCTTCAAGGTCATTGACCTCTTGTTTTTATAATTTGGTCTAACTGCGAAATTGCAAAAAGTGAATCTCCTGCAGTTTTATGAAAAACAAATTTATTGGAAGGAAGCGTCTAGTAAAGTCTATTTTTATTGATGCAAAGCTGTGGTTGCCATGGAAGATAAATGTATGGGTGGGGGATAGAGGGAGGAGTACCAGTATGATAATCATGAATTTCTTAGTTTTATTTCAGATGCTAAAATGTTTACCTTTATTTCAGCGTCTACAAACTTTTGCGCAGATAAAACTATGATGGGCCAGTCAGTGCTATGTACTGAAACAAGGATGACTCCCAGGTGGCTGTGGATGGATGCACAGGTTGGTTTAAATACATATTTGCAAATGAACACAATGGAGGTGGCCATCTTTGAACGATGATGTCATCGCACCTTTTTACCATATATGGCATACTGATTAAAGGCATTTTCGGTAGTTTTCCACGCGCAGCTTCTTTGTGCAACTTCTCTTCTAAAACTAGTGGATGGATTTTCCTACAAATTTACAGGAATGTTGCTTTTGATGTCTAGTTGTATTTTTTTAATTTTTATTTCTTTTAATTTTTAATTTTTTGTATTATTGTCTTTATTTAAATAAAGGCCTATTATTAGAGACATAAAATGGGAAAAATATAGCATTTTGTAAAATTTCCAACAAAATTCAAAAATTTAAGCATAATGGTACGGTTCCAAAAAACATATACATGGTGACCTATAAATTTAATTGCATATATTGTTTAAATATATGTTCAAATATGTGCCTAGGAAGTTTGAACAAATTCTATTATTAGGAACATAACAAAAAAGGAAAATATACCATTTCTCTATAATTTCATACAAAACTTGGCCTTTTAGCATAGGGGTAGGGTTTCAATTTTTTTTTCTAAACAAGCATGGGGACCTATCATTTTTATTGCACATTTTTTTTTATTTATGTTAAACTATGTGCTTAGAAAGTTTAAACAAATTCTATCATTGGGAATATACAAAAAAAAAGGAAATTCTATCATTATGGGCCAAATTGTGCATAAATTGTGGTAATGGTCTCAACAGATTTTGTAAAAAAATATAGGTTTTACATAAAGATGCCTTTTCTGTCTATATATATAACAGACTTACTGTACAAAACGTTTAAAGAAAATCTGTTGTGCAGAAAAAACTATAGAAAATGTCTTTAAAGTCTTTTATTTTGCAAAGAAAATCACTGGAAATGAAAAATAAGAATACAATTTATACATTTTACATCTGTATATTTGTTTTTAATCAATTTGAGGTGATTTTCTTTGTTTTATAATGTATTTTGTCAATATGCCATATACAGACAGACGTAATGACGTCATCAGTCCAAGATGGCTGCCTCCATTTATGGACAAATTGGACAATAGATTCATGAAAATCGAGTTTACTTTTAAATTTATGTTTTATATACACTTGATACATGTATATTTGTCCTGTTGAACATGAATATGCTTTCAAGAAATTTAAAATGCATTCAATCAAAGACCTTATTATTATAACAAAATTATTTTGTTTAAATGTTGTGTATTAGTTTAACCAATATTTTATTCGCAGATGTATACACTTATTATGGATACGCATATAATGAATTTAACAATTTGAAAAAGTGGATTCGGAAAAAAGCTTTTAGCTTTTATCAATCCGTTTCCATAATTACATAATGTTATGAAACGAAGATATTCAGAAGTCTATACAATCATGAACCAATAGAAATATTAAAATAGTTTGGCTATTTACTTAGTTTCTTTATTCATCCATTCTTATTATTATTTGAAATTCCTTAACTTAAAGCGGCTTTAAGTTAAGGAATTTCAAATAATAATAAGAATGGATGAATAAAGAAACTAAGTAAATAGAGTTGAAGAAGAGAGTTTATGTGTTTTTCTCATTTTGGTCGCCCGAATATATGCATTATTTATTCGAGGTTAGTTTAGTTTTGTGCTAATAATATATTTCTATACAGCTTTGACAATTGAAATATTTGTTTCATTAGATGTGTGAGGGATGCCCTCTAAATGTTGGGTATTGCACATCCACTTGGGTTAATGTTGCATATTGCACATCCACTTGTGTGATGATTAAGTTAATTGGCACTTCCTGTTTTGGAGCATAATGATCCTTTGATCTGGTCTCTTTCTGAGTAGGTGTGATTATGTGCTGTACCATAGTCCCTTATTATTTATATTTTGTGTTTGATTGGCCAATACTCATGGTAGGAGGAGTTTCTTGACCATAGGAACAGTTGTTTTCTGTGAAAACGCTCAAACCAGTTTCATGCATACTCATATGGTAGAGGGACTATAAACCTTAGAATGAAACAAAAAACATGCATACTTGTTATACTAGTGTTAATTAATACATACCTGCTGTTTTCTTCATTGCAAAGACAAGTCAGCCTTGCTGTAAGTGTGTATTTTCAATTCTTTCACAGATTTTGTAGGTACTAAATTAAGTATTAAGCTTATCTTGTAGTATAAATGTAGTTAAATTAGTGGGACAAAAGTGTTGAAAATATTTTATTTAAAATAGGGGGAACATAAATATTCAGCTGTTTCGATATTTTACCAATTTCTGATTCATTCTGGCATTCAGATCAAATTTCATATTTAAAATTTGGTGACAAAACAACAACACTGACATATGATGCATTTATTTTCTGTATCCAGGAGAAACTTTTGTTTTCCATGCTTTTCCAATGAAAAAGATATATGGAGAATTATGTACAACTCCCCATGTTAGTATAAAATTACTCTGTTTATTGTTAAACAAAATGTCCTCAGACCTAACTGCCAATTATACATCACTATTTTGGTCTAGATTTTAATAAGGTTACTGATAACTTGATGCTTCAATTTTTTTCATGATACTAGTACATGTTCTGAAGTTCGTGGAGTTGTTATGAATTGGACAAGTTTGCATTTTTACCATCTGTGACACTAATATGGTACACTTATCGTGAAATAGTCCAATTGTCAATATCATACATGTGATATTTTCAGGAGGGTTACCAAGGAGATTTGATTTTTTGTCCAGGGAGATTTGACAAAAACCAGTGAGGTTTTTATACTCAAATGTTTAACGCATACTGGTAGATTTTTTTTTCTGATATAAACCTTAATAAAGGACTACAACTTATCCATGGATATACACTTCGTCCCAGAACAACTATACTTCACAAGATACTTCTGTTTTTTTGGGCCTGGAATATTCAGACTCCAGAGATAGATCTCGTTTAGGCATTTTGATTTTGCAAGTAATAACCATAATGAAGATGCTTTCCATTTTATACACAGACAAAACACTTCTCTAATCATGACAAACTCCAATCGATTAGTTGAAATTGTCATCCTTTAATTGCCCTCAATTATATTAAAATTGTAATCCAATTAATACACCAAATATCGATCGATGCCGAATTCGCTAATTACCATCCCACTTACAGTCTGTATATTTCTATCAATCTCCCATGGACATTACAGATATCACCGCCACGTGTCATAAACAAACAGTCCAATCATTATTTTCACACAATAAATATTAACTAATTAGCTGACATGCTAATCCTTTTAATGACCTGCCCAGGGGCAATGTTTTCACAGATAAAGATAAGATTTTCTAAATCTTTCGTAAAACTCGGTATTTTTCAATAAAGCATAGCAATTACCCAAAAGGATTCGCAATTAGTGAAATTTTGGAATACCGGGAGAAATGGAGCACCCAGCGGGAGGCCGGGAAATTCCATGAAATCTCGGGAGAAATTTGCTCACGGCGGGAGATATCACATGTATGCAATATTATAAAGCTATTACAATAGCTGCTCTGAAATAGTTAAAACTGTAAAAAATAAAAAATAATGCGTTAACTAAGCTGTTGGGAATTTTGTCCTCGTCCATCTAGTGAATTTCTGCAAGGCTGTCCGTACAATATTATCATTTGTAATAGTTCGAATATAGCATGTTCATTCTTGTATACAAGTTGTAAATATAAACCTGTTATAAGAATATTTTGTTCACTTTAGTTTTCTGACACATGAGGTACTAGCCCGTCAGGCATGTGACTTGCAACAATTTATCAGTGTGAACACATTTCTACTTATCCGAGTTTTATAAGTTTAATTTGAGCGTTATTTTTAGAAAATCTGTATATTGTCACTGAAAGTTACACTCTGTATGTCTAATTTAAATATTGCTCCTTCGTCCCAAATCTCATTCGAAAATGGCAAATAAAATTAAAAGCAAGTCTGTTCTGAAAGTGTGAGTCATTTCCTGATATATAAAACAAACATAAATAGGATTCTAAATTAGTTCACACACAATGTTGGAAATTTTTGGGCCATATTTCATTTTGGCGTTTAATTTTCGTCTAATTTTTAACATACCCAACGGGCATATGAGCTTGCAAAATTTACATGCCAGACTCAAATTTTACTGATAACGGGCTTCGGGCTACTGGCTAATTTCGAAGACTAACATTCAGTTAATATCACAGTTTGACTTAGCTGAAAAAATGTTTTCATGGTCACCTTACCCCCAAATTTCTTTTGCTAAATACTAAATGTGTTATACATTTTTTAAGGAAGTGCAAAAAATAACACTACCGATGAGTAAAGGTAACATTGACAAGTAAGCCTACAGACCTTACAAGAGTTTAGACAATTAAATCATTGTTTTATTTTTATTAGTTAATATTAAGTGTCTCCGTGGTCGAATGTTTAACGACGTTTCGTTGTAAACCTTTGCTTATCACCGCTGCGTGTTGGAATCCTACTGGGAGCTTGACTTGTGAGAAAGTGTCGATTAATAAGGATGGCTGGAGGTGTACACTGTACTGGTTCTACCCAGGAAAAGTGGGTGGTCTGCCTCCACCACCAAAAATCGACCGTCATACAACCTTGCATGTGTAGGAAATGTATATATTTTTTGCAATTTTACAGATAATAAAATGTTAAGATAGTGATAAAATATCTTTATTTTATGAAAAAAATCCGCCAAATATAACGACGTTTGAGCGATGACGTCACGAAAATAAACAACGTCTAGTTAGAACTTAGAAGCACGTTACGAGGAAATTGGCGCAATAAAAATGAAAACGTGTTTTGGCTGTGTTTTTTTCTTAAATAAATGGTAATAACTTTGAAGTATGGCAAATTCGTTATTAGGACTAATAACTAATAATGTACAGAGCAACAGATAAGCTTTTGAAGGTAATTGGGTATTACCCCATAGTTTTGGTTTTAATTGGGTATCGGCCAAATTCAATTGTGTACTATGGAGAAACGTCCATTGTCAATGGGGTATTACCCCTGAAGCCTTCCATTTTTAGTTCAATTGGGTTTTCACGTATATGAATCACATTCCACTGAAAAACCATCCGACCCTGGAGATTTATTATTTTTCATATTTCTAAGACATTTTAAGCATTCTTGTGCAGATAGGTCCCCTTCAAGGAGTTCTCGAACTTCATCAGTAAGTTTATTTAGAAATGGGTTATTTCCAACACAAAACTCATTTTCAAATTGTGGCTCTCCATGTATTTTTGATTTTTACAGATCATCGTAAAACCTTTTCTGTTCCGTCAAAATCTCTTTTATATTACTTGTTTCTATTCCGTCTTGTTTAATTAATTTTGGTAAATTTTTTTCTGTATATTGCCTTTTCTCTAAATTACAAAAATATTTAGTAGATTTTTCACCTTCTACTTTCCATTTTGCTTTTGTTCTTAGAATAATACCTTTAATTCGTTCATCTCTTATAGTTTTAAGTCGTACTGTTAACATTTCTATTTCGTTTTTGACTGAAAAGTCCCCATTATCTAATATTAAATATAATGACCTTAATTTATTTTCAGTTTCCTGTAGTTCATTATCTTTTTTCTTTTTAACATATGAAGCATACGAAATGGTTTTCCCTCTAATCATTAATTTTAAGGTTTCCCAAAATAGTTGGTCATCTATATTTAATGACCTGTTAATATTATCAAAAACTTGTCGAAAATCTTTTTGATTCGACGTTAAACATGGCTGCCAGCGGCCAGCTTTGTTTACATAGAGTTATAGAATGAAAACTTGTAGCGACTACCTCTGAAACTACTTGACGGATTTTCATGAAACTTTACACGAATGTTGCTCTTGATGTCTTATAAACAATTGGGTATTTCTGATTTCTTTGGAGTTTTTGTAGGCATTGTTTTCATTTTAATTGCGTTTTCTATGATTTTTTAATTGGGTTTTTACACAAATACGCTGCTTATCTGTTGCTCTGTATGTATTAAATATAATGTATATACATTCATTATTTTTTTGAGATTGGGATTTTTTTTTCAATAATTCTGGGGAAAACGACACTATTTTGCATCAATTGGGAACAGGTCGATTTTTCGGCCCCGTGGGACACCTAGAAAAAGCCCTGTAGATTAATTTTTTGTTTATTATTGTAGACTTTCAGTAGGGTAAGTGTGAGGTTTGGTTCACCCTAGATCCTGATTTAAACCCCAGCCTGACCGTTTCAAGGCTGTTGCCCTATTGTGTTTGTGATGTCTTATTTTGCCTTTATTCATCGTTAAAGTTGTTCTTTGTTTCTGTGTGTGTTTGTGGGTGACTGTCGTCCATGAATGCTACTTTCTTCAAAACACACTTGTAACAACAACAGCAGAACATACATTTCAGTAGCATTCTCTTCATTAAAACACATACTCTGTGAACAACAGCACATGCAATATAACATTCAGTGGCATAGAACAGATATGTTTTACTTATAATATATCATTATCAGACGCACACCAACACATGCATTATGTTAATTTTTTTAACCATAAAAAACACATAAACCTTTAATAACGCTAAAGCAGTGCAAGTAAAAATTTTGAGTCACTACCCCAAAATGAACATTGGAGGCCCAAATAATTTTTAACTTTTTATGTCAACAACGTAAAGAAAAATGAGAATAAACAGGTAGAACATTTTATTTTTTGGTCCATTATTCTTCAATAAGTCCTTCCCGGCACATAGCCCGCCACACCCCCGCCTCACTGCTGTATTCCTCATCATCAGAATAATCAGATTCAGTGTGACTGTCATCACAGCCCAAAGGCAATACAGTCTCAGAGATGGTAACAACATTCTCCAAAAACCAAAAAAAAACTAAGTCCAACCTTAAAACAAAAATGGGCAGCACTTCCCCTAAAAATTGGGTTTTTACCCCCAGTCCCTTGACCCAAGACCAACAGAGAGGATAGAGAGAAAAAAAAAAAAGATGTGTGGGACAGATTCATTTATAAAGACATGAACCATACACATCTCTAGCCTACATAGAAAAAGTATAAAGTAGAATAATACAAACCTTAAGCAATTTTGTAATCCAGAAACATATTCAAAAAACTACAGCAAAATGTTATCATCTCACTGCTGTGCTGGTATTTGCATGCTGTCATAAAGTTCTGATTCCTTCAAATTGACGGATACAGGGATCGGAACCTATTCCCCCTTTTTGGAACTATGAGTATATTTTCTTTAAAGTACTTTAATAAATGCAGAAAATTGGACTCCGATAATACTAATAGACTTGGACCCCCTCCACCCAACCCCCCCCCCCCCCCCCCCCCCCCCTCTTTCAAATTGCTGAATCCGCCGCTGATTTTAAGCAGACTTGACGCACAATCGAAATTACCGACTAGCATCGTATGTCGACATTTATGATTAACAGAAAAAATACTTACTTCGCATACTTTGACTGCTTTTTAAAGTCCGCAGCGTTAGTGCGTTTAAGAAATGACCATGCGTCTTGCATTTTCTTTGACTTTACACAGTTATCATATGTTACATGCACTTTCATTGGTTCAATAGTTTATTTGAACCAATCGCTGCGTTCGTAACTAACAAGTCGCAAGAGAAATAAAGAGTTGTCTACCTTTTACCAAGTGACGACGGTAGTTGACAGTTCTCCGAAAATAATTGATTAAAATGAATTTTTTTTACTGATTTTGGGCAGTCGCCCAGACGTTTTTTGTTGGGCCAGTGACAACTTTACTTTGAACAACTTTTGGTCGCCCAGACAAGGTATTAATCGCCATTGGCGAGTGGGCGACCGGCCGTTTCAGACACTGTTAAAAGCTTTTTTAAGTGTTTTCATAGAATTGCAATTTGACTTCAAACATGAAGTTCAAAAATGAAGTATGTTCATCAGTATGCTTCCTTACCGTAATCTTTTGGTTGGTCAACTAATCGTTGATCACATATACGTGTGAGAAAAGCCGCAGTAAGACAAGGAATGTGTGGAAATTAATTTACTCCACTCATTTCATATTCTCACATGTATTATAAATTTGAAACCAGTTGGTAAAAGTGTGACTGCAAGAGTGATATAACATGCACAATGTACAAAAGAGCCAAATACTGTGTTTTACCTGTCTAGCAAGAAATTGTGTATGAGATGCAGAAAACCTGCGTCCGGGAAAACCCTGTGTCAAGGTAACACCACAATTGATCATCGAAGAGAAGTAGATATCAGATATTTTTGGGGATTTCTGGTCTGATTTTTTTTTATGATTTCTGGTGATTTAATGCTAATTTCTACAGTTTCAGCATGGCTTTTTCATTGATCCTGTTTGATGCGGATGGTTGTACTGCTGTAATGAAGTCGTGCAGTATTGCTGAAAGTGTGAACAAGTCTCAACAGTACACCATAAAATTTGAAGCTAAAAAGCACCTCATAGAGATACTAGAAATAAGTGGTGAGTAAACAATTATCTTTTTCCTAAGACCTTATTGGATAGGCCTGTACACTTGAAAACTTGGTATATCGAGTATTTTCTTGGACACATACGTATTCATATTCGCTACCCTCTGAACCGAGACTGAACCGACTTTATGATATATCATTACATAAAAAGGGTTGACAATTATAGGGCTACCGCCTTGGAACGGATTGAAAAAACATAACTCTGTCTTCATTTGAGTTATTTTGCACTTTGTACAGTAATTTAATACTTATAATTTGTGTCTGCTCTATAACTCGAAAACTACTTATAGGACTGTTATTAAATTAAAGAGTTATTGCCCTTTGTAATTCTATACTTATCATGTTTCCATTATGTTTTTCCATATGAGGGTCCCAGGGCCCCCATATACAATTTTTGGGGGGTCCTGTTTCAGATTTTAGGGGTCCCTTTTTAAATATTGCACAAATGATCAATTCTGCTTTCATTTAGTAAAGGAATATCATTATAGGTATTTAAATATAATTGCTATAGGGTCCAATGGCTTGTGACACTTATTTACAAAGATGATACATTATTAATCTGCTAACCCAAGGGGTGGAAACAGAGCATAAAAATAGGTTTAATATACTGATTTAAAGTTAACTCTAGCAGTATGACTATGTTGTAAGTGTATATATCAATCCCTAGGATACATGACAGTGGTAGAAATTAACTATTTTAGGCACTTGCAAACTTGGCCAGTGCATAATATTTCAACTTGCCAAATTGGAAATCTACTAACTGACCATTACTATGACATTATAACATAATTTTTCCAAGCTTTTTGCAAAATCAAACTTTTTTCTTTCGACCATATTAGTATCGGACAAAAATTTGCTAGATGATATCATCGATAACCATTAGGCCTATAAAAAAAACGACCGACCCTGATTTTGACATCCCCACTCGACCGTAAAAAATAGCAACGATGACGAAGAAAATGAAGTATTATACCAGACCCTGTCGCTTGGCAAAGATCATTTCCGTTTTCAATTTTAAATGCATACATCTTTTTGGCATTGGAAGTTGTCAAGCTACGAAGTGAAAAACGTACACAAATCTGAAGATAAATGCTTTGACTTGTTGCAAAGAAATAAATTCAAACTCGGTTGAATATTATGTTATACACGCACAACCGGAAGTGATAATGGCTTCGAACTTTCGGCGTTTGTTTATAAACGATATTTAGAAGATTTACAATGATTACAATGACCAATAACGCTCCAAATGTCTATTACGTAAATGTGCGTCCCAAGGGATGCAGCTACTCGTGAATTACAGGTCCCATGCTTTTTTTCGAGTCAATGGAAACCCTGCTTATAATTCTTTTTCGAAGCATAGCTCCAAAACTACAGGTACTAATGGATCCGTAATGAAACAGAATGACAGAGAGCATTTAGAGGATGTGGAAAATGCAAGAACCATAACTATATGTTTATTTTAAATAAGAGTTATTGCCCTTTGCTATTGTATACTTATTATTCTTGTAGGATGCATAGCTTAAAAAATACTAATGGGACTGGAATGAAACTTCACACAATGATAGATGGCAATGAGAGGAAGTGCAGAGTGCTCTATCAGAGTGAAATTCGAGCTACTGCCTTTTGTAGTGTTATATGTATACATTTTTTGTTTATTTTACTTTCTGCTTTATGTGCAGTGATAAAACTTTATACAAAGCACCCAATCATGGGCTCTACAGCTACATAGGAAAACACACTGGCGGGGGATATGGCTGTCTTTCATTTAAAAATTTAAATCACTTTTTCGAAACAAGAGCTATTGTATATCAATATACTAATAATAGTCGCACACATGTATACATTATGATTACATGCAGTCAGTTATCCTTAATTTTATTTCTTGCAGGTTCGAAGAATGACTTGGACAATTTTGAAAGTTTGTGGTCAACAACACACAGAGCTAAGGCCCTGGAAAGGGAAAAAAAAAGAATGGAAGGCCTGAGGGTGGCTTTTTGTCAGTTTGGCCAGAGGACCCTCCGTCACAGTCGCAGACAGATGATGTAAGATGTATTTAAATCTATGCCAGGGTTTATACTGTTCACCTTATTAGCAAATAATCAGGGTTGCGACTAATTTATTTTAATCTCCTAATTTAAGAACACGCACATAAAATGTCTGACTAAAACACTCGGCATTTTAAGGTTCTAAAATGTAAGATTATTTTATTGTATTGTCTTTCAAAGACAGCTGTTTACAGTGTAAAACTTTGTATCGGTGAAAATAGTGTTTAGCAAGTATCACAACTGAATAATCATCTGAGGGAGCAGGCTCAGTGGAGAGCATGATAATCTTAAAATCTGCAGATCACAATTTTTTAGCCTTGGTTTCTTAAATGCAAGATAATTCGTCTTACTTCGTCGATCAGAAAAGTCCCTTTTAGTGGAGTGGAGACATGTTACAGAACAATAGGCAGGGGTTCTGGAAATATTTTGAAAATCCACTTACCCAGGGCAAGTGGATTTTCAAAAGTCACTTGCCCTGCCTATAAAGTCACTTGCCCTTCATTTAAGAACACTAATAATGTCCTAAAAATTGGCGTTGTACTATTAAAAAACAAGAATGAAGCTATTTTGTTCATTTAAATTTGTGACAAGCAAAGAAACAAGACAAAAAATGTTATTAGAAATATTCACTTGGAACCCAAATGTTATCTGTAACTTTCCTACACCTTTGCATTTGAACTAAAGGAAGACATATTTGAGGCTTGCACAGATGTTCCCCTAGAAATTGTTTAAGAAGTAGTAGCAAGCTTATTTATCAAAATCGAACTTTAGAATTCCAGGAGAAGGTTCCGTGAATGTTTGAATTCGTGAAAACCCATGACATGCGCATATCGCCAAGTTTTGCAAGTTATTTGTGTAGTATGCACTTCCATATACCTTTAATTATAGCATATATCAATGAAATACACTAAATGCCTCATAAAATTGCATGGTTAAATGAGTCTGCTTCGAGAAAAAAAGCACTTTCGTTACGAAAACAAATCCTTGGCTAGATTGTCTAAACAAAACAAAATATCACGTGGGTCTGTCAGTCATTATTTTGACACATTAAATTTGCAAATTAAGAGTTTTCTGTATTTGATTGGTCAAATTTGGAAAAGTTTCTGCTTGTAGCTAGAATAGAAAAGAATATTTTTATTTTACAATCATGGGCCACAAAGATGGCAATATAATCACAGTTAAATGAACAACAAAATGAAACATAACGAAACTTAATTCTTATTAGCATAATAACAGTAAAATGAAATTATATTATATGCACATATTCATAAAACACACATTAAAGAAGATTAATTCAGTCATAATATATATTGTGTTCATGAGTTAATATACCCTTAAATATAAATATCAATACAATATTAACATCTGCAAGACTTGTACTGAAGTATTATTGTTATCATTATTATAAATTCTCTATTATATGACAAGATTATACTATTATGCCATATTGAATATATTGCTGTCATATAGATGTAAGTGTGTATGAAGTGTAAAAGCTGTACTGCTTCTGGTATCATAGTAATGGACATAATAAAAAACTTAAATGTAAACCTTTAATGTAAATTAAGAAATTGTAAAAAGTAGGTCAAGGTCATTTATATTGACCTGATTTGGATAGGAACTTATTGATGTCATACACATGTAAACTTGTGTGAAGTTTGGAAACTGTATGGCTTTTCGTATCTGAGAAACTGAGTTAATAAAAAAAACTTGAACGTAAAACTTCAATGTAACTTACCAAAGTGCCAAAGGTAGGTCAAGGTAATTCATATTGACCCAGTTTCCATTGGAACATATCGCTGTCATGTAGTTATCAACATTTGTAAAGTTTAAAAGAGGAAAGCATAGCGGCGAACTGTAAATGGATCCACCACCAAGCATGCAGTGCGTTGCAAAATGATAGGGTCATAACATATTTTGATAAATCTTTTAACACGTTTAACAATGATAGTATGCAAGTGATCATGACCAAGGATCTTACGATGTTTGTAAATCACGTCAACATAGAAGTCAGGTTGTGATAGTCCTTGTCGCAGAAGAGTTCATACATTACTTTTATATTTTGAAAGAAGACCAAGGTTACGATAATACAATTTTGCGATGGTTTTACGAAGTTTATGGTAACGGTAGCCCTGATGGAGTAGCTTTTTAGTTATACAACGATTAAGAATATTAAAGTACTGAACTCGAGTACAGGCTCCAGAAAAACGAATAAGTTGAGACATATAGATCCCATAAGAAGAACATCAAAATTAAAATCATCTCTATTGTCATATATGTTGCTAATTATTTCTCTATTTTCAATGGAGAGATGTAACTCGTGAAAAGACGCGTTAGTATCAGAACTATTAGTTTTGTTACGATTTACAAGGTACATATTATTAACCGTGGTAGAAATGAAAGTGTTGCCAATGATCAATATTTCATCCAGTTACCGCGAAGTGTCATTAAAGGCTTGAATAACATCCGCCTGGGTATCTTGTGAAAGACTCAACAATATAAAATCAAATCTGCGACAAGGTGTACACAGTTCGTACATATATAGATACCAACAAGTTGTCAATAAACGGTCGTTCCATACTTGAAGAAAATATTATCTAATAGGAAGATGAGTGCTTCACAAACTTCTTGGCCACATAGGGTAATTGTTTAAACTGCCGTTAGTGAAAAATGCTTTAATATGATTTCAAGTCAAAAATATATTCCTTAGCGAATTTTTTTTTAATAAGAGCAATAAGAGATGAGGTTGTAAGGTTGTACACTCAAGTGATATGAAAACGCAACAAACACATGTCTAAATATAATTTTCATTAAGAATGGCATAGCCTTAAAATGTTGAACACATACATAGCTCGATACCCTTGATCCATTTTGACTGAATTTAATCAGCCCATATTACCGTAAAATCACAATAGCTAGGTCCGCTTTGTTTTCCTCGTGCGTCCCGTGCACATTTACCATGTGGTCAAATCGATTGAAATTTTATTTCAGTACATGTGTAACACACCTACAAATCATAATTTCAATAAATTGTTGGATAATTTTAAATTCGGGAGATGCCACGGATAAATAACGCAGACCGAAATCGGATTTTGGGACTTTTGGAAATTGGAATTACGCAAACGGAAGTCGCTAGACGTTTTAACGTCAACTGATCGACAATTTCGCGGTTGCTTCAGCGATACAATCTTACCGGTACCGTGTCGGACCGTCCTCGACCTGGGGAGATGCCAGTTACGACGCCACGTCAGGACGTTTACATTCGTCAACGTCATCTACGTAATCGTAAACTTACGGCGACGTCAACTGCAAATATAGTCGATGGGACAAGGGGTCGCCCGATCCATCGAAACACAGTGGCTAAACGATTGCGTTATTACGGAATAAGGTGCCGGTGTAACATTAAATTCTGACCCCGTTAAAAATTGACCCCAGGGGTCACTTTTCAACGGATGACTGATCAATTTTCAATGTTGAAAACTGACCCCGCCCGTTATTTAATGATCATCCATGCGTGCAATTTTGACCCTCGTTGAAAACTGATCAGCTATAGTCAGGTCATATTTCAACGTTGAAATCTGATCCAATAATCTTACGCAATTTGCCATACAGATTAACATTTCTGTATTTTTTCAAGACTGTAAGTAATAAACGTTTAGTTATACATTCGAGCGCGCCACAAGCTAATAATACTAATTCTTTGCCAATTCATCGGCCATAACTCTGCAGATCCTGGTCAGATATAGAAATTAAAACCCAGCTACACATTTTTAGATGCTTATTAACGTATATATGTAAAATTGGTGACTATATGTGTAATGTATGGACGGAATGTCTGAAAACTGATCAACTACAGTCGGGTCATATTTCAACGTTAATTTCAAAAGCTCTCACCGATTTAGGGCCGTTGGTTCGAGTCGCAGTACTGACCTGGTTGTTTATGTTTTATGGGTCTGTCATGTAATGGTGTAACGTTGAAATGACGCAGGAGGTCAATTTTCAACGTTGTAAAATGACCACTATGTAAATTACCGACGGGGTCTAAATATAACGTTACACCACCTTTACATGACCGAAAATAAAACTAACTGATATGAATGCCTAAAATATTATGGGTGGATCCAACCATTCACAGTTTAAGACTCGGTGAAATGAAATAGTATTGCGCACATTCCGAAACTTTCAGAATTATATACTGTGGAAATCGTACACCCAAAACTTCTACATGTTACCTTTAACTCTGACCTGTTTGGCATGTCTTTTTCTAGCGAGATCGCCTATTTGGGATGGTAACGGTCGCCGACTTGTAATCACAAAACTTATCACCGCTTAAAGGTCGTAGATTTGAGTCACAGTACCGATCTGTTATGTGAGAAAGTGGGCATTTTCTTAAGGAAGATCAAAGCCTTCTGCTAGTCATTCTCAGGAACGACTGTTAGGTAAACTGTCTGAATTGTACAGAAATATTGTTGCAAACTGGCGAACCTAATTTCGTCTTATCATTCTGAATCTATTTTACCTATATGTGTCCAATGTTTAAACTCCCCAGACGAAGAGCATAGCTACATTGATACAAAAACTCAAGTTTGATTCATTTAAAATACAAACGTACCTTACAGTAAACGTAAAAATAGTCAAAAGTATCGGTCGAAGTGCAAGCTTTCTCTTGTGTGTTTTCAAGATTGCCGAATGAAATACGCCTTATAGAATATATCGACTGTAAATTCACTATCAAATTTACTAAATCAAAATACATTTTATAAACAACTCATTTAATCATATGCCTTATAGAGGCATATCGACTTAAATTCACTATCAAATTACATTTATATAAAATTCATTTAATCATTGCTATATACTATATATGGTCTCGTTAAAATTGGTAAAAATTAGTCAACATTTCCCGCGAAATAGTAGTTTCGTAGTTAATTGTCAAGCACATTTAATTTACTGAAAGTGTGGTAAATTTGCGTTTCAGTCACTCCAAGTACCCGTTTTTCTAAACCATTTACACTGTTCAACGGTTTAATTTCATGCATTACTTTAAAATTTAGGTGAATATGTGCATGTTCCATATTTATATCGATACGCGTCTTTAACTTTATATGGAGTATACATTATTAGTTATACTGGTTCTTGACAGTGTGATTTACATCTATAGTTTATATAACTACCATATCATCCCTTATTTTTTAATAGTTTTATCCTGATATATTTACATTAATTTTTAATAATTCTTCATTTCTTCATCTTTCGTCAGTTTTTGCGCACAATATGACCTATTTATGTGTCGACGTGCCATAAAACACCATTCATTCACTCTTGACAGTGTATACGGAGGCGTTAGCCAAGGGGTTATATGAGCACTGACATGGTATATGCCCAAGTATACACTGTCAAGAACTATTATAACGAATTTAGAATACTGTAGATGCAATAATTTTACAACTTCATTTTACGCTAATTATTGCCCTTTGTTGACCATTTTATTACTATTTGTAATGCGTAGCTCTTGTCATTTCTTTTACATAACGGAACATGAGCAGTTATCGTTATAAATTGCTTAGGGTCAAAATCTACGAACTGTGTAGCTTTTAAGTCATCAAGACAGTTGTCTATATTTATTGGTTTAGTTCATTATTTTGTCAACGGAATAACGGGATTATGACGCTTGACAAATGAAAACGCAAGACATTTATTTGTATTATAAAGTATGCTAATATGGAAAACAAAAACAGTAACTGCACATTTTGGAATGGAAAATTACAGCCATTGAGTAGCAAAGTCCTCTTCGTCACAGAGAAGATTGAACATATTCGGATCCATCTGGTTTGATTTATGTTCAGTTCCAGGAATATTATATGGGTTATTTTTGAAAGTATGGACGTAAACGGTGTCTGGACACGTTTCTATTTCCTGTAAAATTCTCTCATCGCAGTAATTGTTGACAAGTGCAGCGCCGAGAACGATGTCTGACACATACCCCTTGCATTGTTTTGGAACATATTTGCCAATTGGTAAATATGGAGGTTTGCTAAAGATATCATCTTTAAAGTCTAACACGGCTCGTAGTGATCACTGCGGTGCAGCATGTGAACTTTGCCTTCGGCCGTTGAATTTATTGACGGAAATTTGGTCCAGCATGTTCTTCCTCCGTAATTGCAATACACATACACGTTGGTGTTTAACATGGTTGCAAATGCCCGAATTTCCACATCCGTCCCCCATTGTCCACATTTCCACATTTCGGTTTTATTCAGATACACCGCTAAAGTTTCATCCGTATATCCCTCAAATAGTGCACAGTTCGTTAACATATAATGTATAACACTGCGTCTTATTTCAGTATGGTAACTTTTACCCCAGATACCATATAGCTGAATAGTTCGGAACAAGCAATTGCCATCGCCTCTCATTTGTGCAGTTTTGTCTGGTCGGGCATTAATACTCACTGGTCTATTATTAGCCTGTTTATGATAGTTCCTGACTTTTATACCAAAGACCTGACATTTTTCATCTTGCCACTTATGTCCAACCGGGTCAAATGATATGCTACTACTAGCCTTCACGTGAGTAATTGCAACATCTTCATTACTCTTGTCGTCATCCATGTACACTTTTCTTTTCTTTTAGCACGTTGTCACGCTGACTGGCGATGTCTGGTGTCTTGTCACGCTGACTGGCGGCGTCAGGTTTGTTGTCACGCTGAATGGAGGTGTCAGGTTTGTTGTCACGCTGACTGGCAGTGTCTGGTGTCTTGTCACGCTGACTGGCAGTGTCTGGTGTCTTGTCACGCTGACTGGAGGTGTCTGGTTTCTTGTCACGCTGACTGGCGGTGTCTGGTGTCTTGTCACGCTGACTGGCGGTGTCTGGTTTCTTGTCACGCTGACTGGTGGTGTCTGGTTTCTTGTCACGCTGACTGGCGCTGTCTGGGTTTTTGTCACGCTGACTGGCGGTGTCTGGTTTCTTGTCACGCTGACTGGCGGTGTCTGGTTTCTTGTCACGCTGACTGGCGGTGTCTGGTTTCTTGTCATGCTGACTGGCGGAGTCTGGTTTCTTGTGACGCTGACTGGCGGTGTCTGGTTTCTTGTCACGCTGACTGGTGGTGTCTGGTGTCTTGTTACACTGACTGGCGGTGTCCGGTTTCTTGTCACGCTGACTGGCGCTGTCTGGTTTCTTGTCATGCTGACTGGCGCTGTCTGGTTGGTTGGGACTATCAGCCATGTTGTCAGGCTGGCTCGCCGTGTCAGATGTCATACTCTCCGATCTTCTGTAGGCTTTAAGTCTGTTTCCATTCACGGCTACTAACTCGCCTTCCAGCCGATAACAACCATTATTTAACACCATTTCAACAATGGTACGGTCCCGTCCACAGCGGATCTAGTTTGCCTCCTTTTCTCGTTAGTTTCCGGGTGTTGTGTATTAATACTTCATCACCAACATTAAACACATATACCTTCACCTTTTTGTCATGGTGTTTCTTCTGCTTTAACTGTTTTGTTCTTAATGTTCTTAGCTGCAGATTCTCGATACCGAGTTAATTCCAGAAATACATTTACCCACTCGGTAAGATCCGTTTGCGCACAAGCAGTTGATGGCAGCTCTACATCAATAGGAAGACGGGCTTTCCTACCATACACAAGGAAAAAAGGAGTTTGTTTTGTCGTGCTATGCTCAGCTGTCCTATAGGCAAATAAAACGTATGGTATTTTTGTGTCCCAGTTAGTAGAACGCTGGACTGTTAATCGTGTGGCCACGGTACAGATCCAAGACTCCGCAATAACAAAACTAACAGTCTTTCTGGTGAGACTTAAAACCTAGGCCCCGTATATGGCGCTTTGGTGTCCTCGGTTAGTTCAATTGGTAGAGCACCGGACTGTCAATAATGGGACCACGGGTTCGATCCCCGGCTCCTCCATATAATGACTAACGGTCTATCGGATGAGACCTAAAACTGAGGTCGCATGTAATGGTGCTTTACATCGAGCACGAAAGAGAAGCATGGGTTTCTCTGGAACTGGGACATTCACGAGGCCACACAACGTAACCTAACAGGACTAACATTCTTCTAGGGGCCATCGGTCATATGGAATTACGGCACAATTTCAACAGGGTTCAGTATCTCATAATTATGAGATAGTTTCTTCTAATTAGGACTTAGTAACTCCTAATTAGTACTTAATAACTCCTAATTAGGACTTAGTAACTCCTAATTATGAGATAGTATCTCCTAATTATGAGATAGTAACTCCTAATTATGAGATAGTATCTCCTAATTAGGACTTAGCATGAGATGGTAACTCCTAATTATGAGATAGTATCTCCTAATTAGGACTTAGTAACTCCTAATTATGAGATAGTAACTCCTAATTATGAGATAGTAACTTCTAATTATGAAATAGTATCTCCTAATTAGGAGACAGTATCTTCTAATTAGGACTTAGTAACTCCTAATTATGAGATAGTAACTCCTAATTATGAGATAGTATCTAACAGCCGCCGGTTTTTTTTTGCCGCGCCGGTTTTTGGCAAAAACAGCAAGTAATTCCGAATGAGCTAGGGCGCTTGCGACTATTTCATATGAAAGCACATATCAAATGATTGTAAAATTATATTCTATTTCATTGGTGACACTTTAATTTTTCCGAGAAATTTGACGCGAAGTTGATCTTTCCCATGGGAAAAGCCTATTTTCCCATGGGAAAGGGTCTTTCCCATGGGACAATATATTCCCATGGGAAATGATTTGGGCAGTTTTCCCATGGGAAAAACCGAAAGTATTTATCTTTCAATATAATGTCGAAATAGTATGCGGCTTTCATATTTAGGGTCTATGATGAAGTTTTACAGCGATACGAGCACTTTGATATTTTCCCATGGGAATATTTTCCCAATATTGTAATTTGGGAAAATTTTCCCATGGGAAAATGAGTTATTTCTTAATAGCTAAAACAACACATCAAAGCTTGGAAACATCTTCCATTGCAGTGTTGACAATTAAATATGCCATTATGTTTATAATTTAATGAAATAAAAACTTTCCCAAAATAAAATGGGAAAATTCTCCCAAATTCTTTCTGGGAACATTTTCCCAAATGTTATCGGGAAAATTTTCCCAAAATGTTTTGGGAAAATTCTCCCATTTTCTGACTGGGAAATTTCTCTAAATATTTTTTAAGGAAATGAAAAAGAAAAAAATCTTCCAAGTAAGTATTAGTCAAAATATCAAACAAAAAAAAACAAAACAAAAAAAAACAGTTTGTTTAAGATTGAATATTTTAACTCAGATCTGATTTTAACTTAGCATCTCAGATTCAGATTTGAGAATGATGTGTTGTCTTGCGATTAGTCCTTTACATAGTAATGTGACTCGTGCATAGCCTGACAGTTATTGATACTGCACTGTTTTTTCCCGTGGCCTGTTTTCCTACATACCATTGAGCTCGACTTTAAGTGAGGAAGTGTCGATTGTTACGGATTGCGGGGTGTAAAGTACTGGTTCTACCCAGGAAAAGTATGGGTGGTCTGCCTCCACCACAAAAAAGTCATATATAACATTGCGTGTATTGAAAAGGACGTAAAACACCACACAAACAAACTATTTTTGGGGAAATTTTCCCGAATGTTATTGGGAAAATTTTCCCAAATTGTTTTGGGAAAATTCTCCCATTTTTTGACTGGGAAAATTCTCTAAATAATTCTAAAGGAAATGAAAAAGAAAACAAATCTTCCAAATAAGTACAAGTCATAATATCAAACCAAAAAAGACACAAAACAAAACAACAAGAGGCCCAAGAGGGCCTTATACGCTCTACTGGCTAACATGGCTCTTATACCATCAAGGAAGCGAGTGACGAGTGACTGCCATTTACGTTTTTTGAAAGTTTTGGGCAAAAAAAATAGCATTTTAACTAACTCAAGGGCCATAACTAAAGAATCTGGTAAAATTTGATAAAGATCAGATGAAAAATGAAGGCCCTACCGTATTAACGAGGCAAAATATAGCATTTTTAACTCAATCAAGAGACATAATTCCTGTTACTGGTCCGACTGGCCCAAAATAGAGCTAAATAAAAATAAAAAATATAATAATTTAAAATAAAAAATTAAAAACAAAAATATATAAAAAAATAAATATAAACAAGAAATGTCACAGTAACAAATGCCCCCGAAGTGACCTGTAAGTGTGACCTTGACCTTGGAGCAATATGAAACCAACAGATATATTTAAAAATAATTAAAAAAAAAAAAATATTAAAAAAAAAATCTGAAATACAATTACAAAAAAAATCACAAAAAAAAAAAATATATTAAAAAAAATATAAAAAAAAATATATATATCACAAAAAACAAACAAATGAATGAAAAAAAAATTAATGAAAAACAAAACAAAAATAATTAAACAAGAAATATCACTGTTAGTGATAAATGTGTCCTTTGACCTCTAAGTATGACCTTGACCTTGCAGCCATTGACCTGGATTTTGTGCACGACACATCGTTTGGTTGTGGTGAGTTATTTGAAAATCCGTCCATGCAAGCAAAAGTTATTGACCGGACACGATTTGACCTTTGACCTCTAAGTGTGACCCTGACCTTGGGGCCAAAGACATGGATTTTGTGAGCGACACATCGTCTTGTTGTGGTGAGCACTTGTGCCAAGTTATTTGAAAATCCGTCCATGAATGCCAGAGTTATTGACCGGACACAATTTGTCTTTGGACATCCAAGTGTGACCTTGACCTTGAAGACCTGGGTTTTGCGCGTGACACAGCGTCTTGTTATTATGATCAGTTGTGCCAAGTTATTTAAAAATCCCTGCAGTGGTTGTGACGTTACGGTCCGTACACGAAATTGTGTACTTGTTTTTGACCTATAAACTTAAAGTGTGACCTTGACCTTTGAGGTACGGATCTGGGTTTTGCGCGCGACACATCGTCTTGTTATGGTGATCACTTGTGTCAAGTTATTTGAAAATCCCTGCAGGGGTTGTGACATTACGATCCGGGCACGAAATTGCGTACCTGTTTTTGACCTATGAACTTCAATTGTGACCTTGACCTTCGAGGTACGGACCTGGGTTTTACGCGCGACACATCGTCTTGTTATGGTGATTATTTGTGCCAAGTTATTTAAAAATCTCTGCAGGGGTTGTGACGTTACAGTCCGGACTCGAAATTGCGTACCTGTTTTTGACATATGAACTTCAATTGTGACCTTGACCTTTGAGGTACGGACCTGGGTTTTGCGCGCGACACATCATCTTGTTATGGTGATCGCTTGTGCCAAGTTAATCAAAAATCCATGCAGGGGTTTTGAATGTACAGTCCGGACACGAAAAGCGGAATGACGGACGGACGGTCTGCCCCCGTTATTGTCTCAAACAATTTGACCTATGACCTCTAAGTGTGACCTTCCGGTCACAGACCTGGATTTGTGCTCGACACATCGTCTTATTGTGGTGAGCACTTGTGTCAAGTTATTTGAAAATCCGTCTAGGAATGCCGGAGTTATTGTCTCATACAATTTGACCTTTGATCTCTAAGTGAGCTTGGAGCCACAGACCTGGATTTTGTGCGCGACACATCATGTTGTTGTGGTGAGCACTTGTGCCAAGTTAATTCAAAATCCGTCAAGAAATGCCAGTTATAGACCGGACATGATTTGAACTTTGACCTATAAGTGTGACCTTGACCTTGGAGTGACAGACCTGGATTTTGTGCGCGACATGTCGTCTGGTTGTGCTGAGCACTAGTGCCAAGTTATTTGAATATCCGCTCCGCTGTTAATAGTCCGATATGATTGGTTTTCGAACTTGTTCGAGCTTCCATTGATATTAACAATCTGATCAAGTTTGGTAAAGATCGGATTAACAATGAAGCCCCTATCGTCTTAACGAGGCAAAATATAGCATTTTTAATTGAATCAAAGGCCATAACTCCACTGGTCCAATATGTCTGGTTTTCGAAATTGTTCAAGCTTTCAACGACAAGAACAATTTGATAAAGTTTGGTAAAGATCGGATGAACAATGAAGCCTCCATCGTCTTAACTAGGCAAAATGTAGCATTTTTAACTAAATCAAGGGCCATAACTCTGCTGTTATTAGTCTGATATGGCTGGTTTTCGAACTTGTCCGAGCTTTCATTGATATTAACAATGTGGTAAAGTTTGGTAAAGATAGGATGACAAATAAAGGCCCTATCGTCTTAACGAGGCAAAATATAGCATATTGAACTAAATCAAGGGCCGTAACTCTGCTGTTACTGGTCCGATACTATCCTGTCATCAAAATGCATTTGAAAATTATTCTTGGTTAACTAAACAATTTATGGTTGTGGTCGGGTCTATATGTTGTTTGAACAACACAGATTGGCTCCATGTATTGGAAACATATGATCATGTCTCTGTGGTGGTGACTTATCTTAAGTCTCTGTTGTTGGAATATCTCTCATCTCCATAAGGGTGGAATTCGGTTTGAATATCTATCTCTCTGTGGTTGGAATACAACAGCCCTATTAGTGGTTCGAATAACACAGACTGTATCCATGTATTGGAAATATATTATCATGTCGTTGTGCTGCTGGCTTATCTCATGTCTGTGGTTTAAATATCCCTGGTCTCCAATGTGGTTGGAATATGTGGTTGCAATATGTCTGCATGTGGTTGTTAATACACTGGGTTTCTATGTGGTTCGATTAACCCATATTGTCTCGTTGTAATGGAAATATATATTATCATGTCTATGCTAGTGGCTTGAGTGATTGGAATATTTTTCTCTTGTCTCCATGTGGTTGTATTATATCAGATCTCTATGCGGTTCAAATAACTCTTGCCTTCATGCAACAGAATTGTATTATCATGTCTCTATATAGCTGGCCTATCAAAAATATGAATGTAGCTGGAACATATCTTGTCTATATGCGGTTGGAATATATCAGGCATCTATGTGGTTGGAATATCTGTTCTCTTGTGGCACGACTATCACTTTTTGCTATATTGCTGGAATTAATACATCATATGCCTAGTCTACGTGCTTGGAATACCACAATCTAATCTACAGCTATGAGGCTGGAATAGTACATATGTATAAAACACTATTCAACATTGTCATCACAAGTCTCCAAAGGTTGAAACATCAAAAGTATCTATGTGGTTGGAATATGTCAGGTCTCTACATGGTTGGACTACATCACATCTCCATGTGGTTATCCCACATCTCCATGCCATCTCTCTGTTGCTAGAATATCACACGTTTCTGTAATTATGTGGTTTGAATATGATTCGTGGTTGAAATATCTCTGTAGTAAGAATACTTTCATTCTTAAAGTATGTGGTTGGAAATATAGTGTGTGCTTTTATGTGGGAATATATCTCATAAAATCTCTATAGCTTAATATCGTGTGCATCTCTATGTGGTTGGAATACCTCATGTGTCCATGTGGTTGGAATATATTGCCTCCGTAGATTTGTTTGCACTATCTATCTGTCACCGGAGAACATGGAGCAAACCTGAAATACAATAAATTTATTATATTTTGAGTTCTTTGTAAACTGATCTTATGTTCATGAACAGTCTATAAGCAAAGTAGAATCGGAAATGTAGCATTCAAGGACCACAGTTAAAGTCAGAATATGCTTATTGTTAACCTTAAGAGACAACAGAGACTTTGTATCAAGTATTTGTTTATAATATTACCGTCAAATTTGCATTAAATCCCACTATGAATCCAGCCGTTAATTAAAACTACTTTTAACTATTGTGTTTACATAAACATTACCTGTGCTATAAACCATTTGAATCTGCACACTTCCTGTGTTGTGCTTAGCGTCGGTGCAGCATGTAGGGGATACAGCGTAATTAGTGCACAAATATGTATTAGTGTGTACAGTTTAATTTTAGTCAGTTTATTTGTTAGCGTAATTCTCCAATTTGTGAGTGCTTCATCAGATGTTCCAGTTTATGTGTAAATAAGCATATTCTGCCTGTAAACAAATGCAATCTCAAACTTGCCTTTCATATAAACTACAGTACAGATCAGGCAAAACCCACACTTTACTCGATTCGTCGAGTTTGGTCATATCAAGAGCCACGCGGATCTACGTGGAGTGACTGTTTGGACTCGGTAAATCTACGCGGCGAAAGTACGCCATTGTCAGTCATTCGCACTCTAAGTTACTCCGCGTATATAGAATCCAATTAACCATGAGTGCTCACCTGTGGTGGTTTATTACTGGGAGAAAAGCAAAATTTTCCGACAGCACGCTTGAAAAAGCCAATCGCCAAAATAAGTACAAACAATGAGACGCCGAGTGCATCTTTTCTGTGCAAGACTGATAAATACACTAAATAAATTTCGAAACAAATAAGTATTTCAAAATTTTAATGCATTAATCACAAGTTTTGTTTGTTTCTGTTGTCCAAAAGTCAGACTTCTTCAACCGAAATAAGTACCCATAATTCTTGGCCATTTATGTACCTTTTAACAAGGCGGCACTAACAACGGGTTTATGACCCGGAATTCTTTACAATTTTTTCTGATTATCTCCGACTAAAGAACTAGTCAACAAAATAATAAACAGCAGAACAAATGTGTTACAAATAATGATTAATTAAAATAAAATTATAATTTCCAGTATAATAATTACTAATTGCAGTCGTCGCGAAGTCGGTAATAGGAACCGCTATATAACTATCGTGACCCAGTATACATAATCCGGGCATTCAAATTTTTCCACATCTGCTTTTCCAAAAACAAAAGTAAAATTCATAACTTTCACATGACATCATCAAAATAATCTGACCAATCAGTGATCAATAAAATAAGACCTCCACTTTCGGGTAGGGTGTAAACTGTTTATCGCTGGTGCTCAACTGATTTTAGCCCTTTAAAAAACTAGTTTGTATCGATAGTTATATATTAAAAACTTTGTTTTTGGTGTACATAATTATATGTATCTTCTTTTTGTGTTGTCTGATTTTAAAACACCAATATGGGTACATTTAATTTAAATCATGGTGTAATATTTTCATTTTCCATATAGAGATTGAGAAAAAAGTCCGAGTAAACCTACTGAATATCTTAACTTAACAGAAGTTGACCGGATGTGAAAGTTATGAATTGTCTTCTGCTTCGATTTTTTTGAAGTTATTAAATAAATATACATTATAATGACTGTAATTAGAAAACTTTGCACCCTTTACCTGGGCAGTATCGACTCCGCGAACTCCCGAGTTTATCTACGCAAAGTATCGTGGCATAAGTATCGCGTAAGTGATTTCCACTCTGAGTAGTTTTATCATCAAAACTCTGCGTAATTACGCGATTTGTAATTCCTCATAGTAAAGTGTGGGTTTCGCGTGAGCTGTACTGTACCTACACACCAAGTTTCAGCCAATTCCAGGTCATTACTAAATAAAGTTATTTAGCGGACACCATTCTTCTATTTTTAGCAACAGTTTCCTTGACTCCAGTGACCCAAATCCCAGGCTTTCTGTTCATATTTATAAGCTACCTACTCATACAAATTCATTCAAATATCTCATTCCTAACTAAAGATATTGTGCGGAAACCATTTTCTATATTTTTTGTGTAATTTTTACAATTTCTGTTGCCACAGCAACCACAATTTTTTACTCAATGAAAAAAAAAGATCTGCATGATCTCCTAAAGTTCTCCCTCTTACCTACACACAAATTTTCATTATCTTTTAAAGCATTTCTTTTGTTATAAAATGATACATGTATTTTGTGTATTTTTACTATATCCATTGCCATAGTAACCATATTTCTGTCGGATCAACAAAATAAAAAATAAAAAAAATATTGGGTATAATCCCCTCATTGCCCTCTACCAACATGTCAAGTTTCATAAAAATATCTTAAATACTTTTCAGGATCCATATTTATGGGACGGACTGAAAGACTGACTGACTGATGGGGGCAAACCTCTGGTCCCCTCAAGTGACACACCAGTAGAGTACTAACAAAAATATATAATTTCTACAATTATCAGCGAGGTTATTTTTGTCAATAAGAGCAAGGCAATGCTTATCTGTGTATCGTTATCTTATTACGATACAGTCCCCACAATATGATACGTGTGAAAGAAAGTCGCGCTATAATCGTATCACGATTAATCATTGCACCCCTAGTTTTTGGGGTACTATACTACGTATAAGTATGTGAAGTTATAACTACGTATACCGTAGTGTTCCTTTTTAACGCCCCCTCCCTAATAAACGCCCCTCCCCCAGGCACCGTGAGTAAACACCCCACCCACTGTGCACAAAGTAAAAAACCTTACCTTAAAAAGTGGTATTAATCCGCATAACACGACTATGTCGACTAATATATCGACAAAAACTTTTATCCATGTGTATTTCAAGTATAGTGCACTAAGGGTTTTAGAGTTATAATAGAGTTACATAAGGGTCAATGTTTGAACAGGTTACACTCTAATAAACACCCCCCTTTGAAAAATGTAACGCCCCCGGGGGCGTTAAAAAGGAACAATACGGTATGTATGTGAAGTTTCATAAACATAGGTCAAACTTTTTTTTTTTGTTATGGCCAGTTATGAGTTTGCTTATAGGGTATTGAATTTGTCTGTTATGTATGAAGGTACCATAAGGTACCAGTCACCTCAGGTTTACCCAAAGTGTCTGGTATGGGTTCGATTCTCATTTTACTGTACATATAAAATGACCTGCCAGTAAAATATATCACTTATTTGCATCATGGGAGATGGATTTTAATCCAAGTAATAACGTACCATGTCCTTCATATAACATAACAGTCAAAGCATCAATCAAATCCTCCTTGGACAGGTACTTCTGTAAAAAGACAATGCAAAATACCTTAGTGTTAATGAGCTGGAATACATCTTTAGATAACCTAGCCTAGTCTGATTTTATTGAAGAAACAAGAAACATGAAAATTCAACCTAAACCAGGATTTCCCTAAGCTATACCTGCGACATTTTTTTAAATATTTCTTTCCATATATAAACCCACTCACCAAGTTGCTTCAATTTCTCAATCCTAACTCACGGAAGTTCAGTATTGGGCGGAAACCATTTTTCTTTCTCTTTTTTTTTTACACCACACAACATGACGTATGCATAAAACTCATTTGTAACCGGAGGCCCCGGCTTCAATCCTCCGTGATGCCACTGAGTTTCGTCGGTGTGTTCTTGGGCACTTTCCCTTAGCCCCGTCCGTCGGATGGGGATGTAAACCGGGTGGTCCTGTGTATCGGTCTATCCTCCGAGCAAGTTAAAGAACCATAGGAATCTATTAGATAATAAGAGTATGGTTCCCGGATTCCTTGTATCCTTCCCCTCTCTATGGGACGGCTCTGAATAACCTATACTGTGTTGATGAGCCTTTAACAACATTCAATTCAATTCAATTACCTTCGAAATACTCCAGTTCTCATGGCAGTATGCATAAAATATGATAATTAATTTATAAATAGAGTTGATGACTTTATAATAAAATAATTAAAAAGATAGTTTATTTATCATAAATAAAAGGATATTTCATCAAAATAATGTAAACATGTTGACAATTTCCTTTTCTTTAAAATTCATCACCCCTATTCTCCATAAATGCAGTTTCCAATTACCTTGAAGGCAATAAAATTCATTAATGACATTATTTTTTAGTCTGATGAGTCTGTTGAGTGTTGTACAGTATTATTTCTAGAAATGGTCAATCATTGAATCTTATACCAGTTACTAACAAATACGAAATACACAATATGTGCATACCTTGATTCTGACATTTTTACGTAAAATGTTATAAAATTTATATCATAACAATTTAGTAGAAGCGTCACAGAAAGCATTTGATTTTCCCTTTTCTTCTATTCAGACTAGATCTATTGTTTACAGTTTCGTTTTTGTTCGTCAAACCGTTTCAGTACTGTGATACCACAGAACACCATGCTCGTCAATGAAAACCCGTACATTTTCCTTTATTCAGGCTATTGCAGGGCCTTTTAACAATTTTGGGAAATTTTGCAATTATAGTTTTATCAATAAATACCTTTTTTTTCAACGTCTGTGCCAGCATAAAAACAAATAGCTTCTCCTCATTCCTAGATAACAATTCTCATTGTAAAACCGGGTACCATTTATGACCATTTTGGCAGTGAAAAGCACATTGTATTTATCTGCAATATATGATTCTTAGAACTTAACATTTTCAAGATTATTTTTCAAAAAAACATATTTTAGTCAAGCACATATTTACTTTAGCATTTATTTGGTATTAGTGCAGTGTTTAATCAGCTGATGTTAATAATATCCTATTTAAGGGATCAACGAAACTGTTCTTTTTTACATTTTCAAGTTGGATAGTGTTCGTTTTTAAATTTATGACGTGACAATTTTATCTCAATAGTTTCTGTTTTGGAGCTAACAATACAGGTAATGTATAATACGTACATAGTTTGTATGCATACTTTTTTTGCAGTTACGGCATATTTTGGCTATAATCAGTCTGCTAAATTAAAATATAAATTGAAAGTAGATGCAGATATTTTATTGTCATTGGTTTTCGCTGTAACGTCAAGGGTTACACATATCGACAGTTGACTGCTCGATCGGTCATTAGTTTCTGACCAGCCACGTTTCAAACGAAAGGTGTGAATATTTACTCGTAGCCTACTGCTGGATTCTTTGAACCACACTGCCGTCACTGGGAATTGAACCCAACCCAATAAAGAATGGGCCACTGCAGATTCCTTTGGAGGGGCAGACAGAGGGGTACAGTAGAATCCCCCCAAATTCATGTTCATTTTATGTTCATGTTCATTAAAGGTCTTCATCATGATCCCTGCATTATTTCAGGTGCCATCTCGCTCACATGAAAAGAGCAGTGGCAGAAAAACAATAAGCATGGCTCCAGCATAAATGGAGTTTCTACGATGGAATTTGCAGCAACTCTGCAGTTCAGGGTGAGAAGGTTCTAGGCCCAATTTTCCATATTTTATCTCTATGTACATGGAGGATGAGCCTGGCATGTTCATGCCTGTTAGGCGCCATATAACCTTTCATGTGTTGGTGCGCCTTAAAACCCAATTCAATTCAATTTGGCACATATATACACAGGGGTGTAAAATACCACTCGCCCGCGTGCATTGGCGAGTGCAAGCTGCCTGCGAAAGATTAACATTTGGCGTCTGGTTGTCCGACAGGGCGAGTGACTTTTTGCACTATAAAAATTAAGTTAAACTATCGTTCAAACACGATGTTGCATTATTTGCAAGATTTCAGATTAACATGTGTTTGTTTGTTACCAGGTAACCCACGCGTCATATAGACTGTGATTCATTTCACGCTAAAATCAATTGAAGTGTGATGCAATATATCGCACACCAGTCAGACTTGTTTTTTTTTACATCGACACCGTAAACATGGCAGTTAAACAAACAGACATCAGGTTGCTGTTCGGAAAATCTGTGTCAGCGACTGCAAGCGGATTCGACCCAAGTGTCTGCGAATCAAAACGGGTATGGCTGAACAACAAGCGTAGTTCCCAACCGCTATTAATTAATTCTGGTGTCTATTATTGGTCCAATGGAGACAAAATACTGAAGAGAAGTTCAGCAGATCAGAATATTGTTGTTGTTGTAGAAGTTAATTCTCCGCGCTTATTTGTTTTGCCCACTCCCGGACGAATGTCTGCGTGGAAGGGAATAAATCTTAATGACAGTTGCCTGTGACAGTGTATGGGGACAGGTTGCAGACCATAATTTACTAAATGTGTTGTTAGATAATATGGCACTTTCTTTATTTGAATAACAATAAAATATATCCACATACTACCTGTCAGCTACTACAGTGTCTGTGAGTACACATATGTACTTATTGTAGCCAGGGAATATTAAGTATACGGGAAGGAGAAACGGATCGTTTTGCCGTTTTATGTTGTCACGCTTGTGTTTCACTACTGCGTGAAAATGACTACTGGTTGTTTCGCGCGTGTGTGAAAAACAGCAAATTCTCATAAATTATTACACTTACAAACTCAACAAAGGTGCGCAGTTTAAACATAAGTACTATTTATTCACATTGTGTCCTCTGATACAGAGCGTGAATTTGTTTGCATGTATAAAAGCACATTTTACCAGACGGTTCCGTATAACAAAGATCATGATGGTGCCACTCTACACAAGAGCCCCAGATAAGCTGCGTATTTGCGTAATTACCCAATTAAAACAATGGAAAACCAAATTGAAATTAAAATCAAGCGTACCAAAAAGCATATGAAATCCCATTTAAGCAATTATTTAAAAAATATGTGCGTACAAACTGTTTTCCATTATTGTAATCGCACGTTATCTCTGACTTTCTTAAAATGTAAACAAATCTTCGTCATTCTGTATTCTCCCCGTTAATTAGCGAACCCGTCTAGTAGACGTTACTGGAGTATTTAACAGTATGTCGCTATAGAACAAATAGTAATTTCGTAATCCAGTCCAATATAAAATAAAGTCTAGATCACTATTTGGCATGGTAATTTTCAAGCGTTTGTGTAAAATGGCATCCGTCAAAAGAGGTTGTAGAAAGGCAAGTATAAATACATAGCAAAACAAAATTGTAGGGTATTTTGGAATTCCCAAACCATTAGATGGTGACGGGGTTGTTTCGGGAATTATAGAGGAATTAATATATGTATTCACCCGTCAATTCCAATTGTTCACAATGTATTAAACAATATTTTGTCATCAGTAACAAAACCGACGGCAATTGTGTAGTTACTAAAACCGTTAGAGACTGGAAAACTAAATATCCGTGGCTAACTGTCGTCAATAATGATGATGATGAATAAATGTGAATCGTGAACTATCCAGCGAAAATAAAACAATCAGTTAAAACATAGAAGTTACAGTTTATGTTTCCAGCGTAAATGGAGTTTCTATGATAGAATTCAGGGCTTTTTTCCACAAAATTGGGAAGAGGCCTAGTCCTGTCCGTTTTGGGAAATAATAATGCGCTTATTTCTCATTTTGGGAAAAATGTAAGATTTCGTGAATTAAGTAAATATGACAAAACTATGCTTCATTTATATTTTCATCCATTAATTATTATAATTGCTACCTTCTCTGAGTCAGATTTGACTTAACAGACAAAATCACATTGCAGAATAATACTTTTTCTCAAATTCTGAGAGACTGATGCCTTCAGATTGGGAAAGATTTCTGCCACAGTTTGAAAAAAACAGTCAAATTTTCAATTGGGAAGAGGCCTTTTACAGGCCTCTGTTATATAAGGTAAAAAAGCCCTGGAATTTGCAGCAACTCTGCAGTTCAGGGTGAAAAAGTTCTAGGCCCATTTCCCATGTTTTATCTCGATGGAGGATGAGCCTGGCATGTTCATGCCTGTTAGGCGCCATATAACCTCTCATGTGTTGGTAAAAATTCATGTGAAATAGAAGCCACAACAGAGACTCATACAACACACAACATAAAGATCTGAAAAGTACACTATTGTAAGTACCTATTTGTACTATTTTGTGTTGATACCCAATTAACGAAACATTTGATGAGTGAATTACTTTTTTTTAATCAGTTGTATTTTAAAATACCCAATTGACAAAAATATAGGTGGGTATTTAAGCAGATCAAACCAATTCTTATCTGGGGCTCTGCTGCACCAATTAAAAAATGGTGACAGGGTATAGCTATTGCAAGCGAGATATGAGACTACGGGTTATTAATAGTCATTAATAATAACAAAAAGTGAATAGTAGGCATATTTATCTTTGTCAAGAAGGTAATTTCAAGGTGGTGATTATAAGACAAAGTCTAAAACGAGGTGATGAAAATGTGCCTTTTGAGATATCAGCTGAAATTTTTAATTTGTCAAATTAAAAATGGTCTGGAGCTATTGCAAACGAGATACGAAGTATGGATTATACTAGGCATTAATAATAACAAAAAGTGAATAGTAGACATATTTATCTTTGTCAAGAAGGTAATTTCGTGATGTTGATTATTATAGAAAGCCTTAAAAAAGAGGCTGTAAAAACTGCCTAATTTGAGATGTTGGCTGAAAGTTTAACTTTTTCACATGCAACGCGCTTACAATCGATTTACCTGTATCGATAAAATAGTAAATGGCGGCATTTTAGCGCGACAACATAAATCGATAGAGCGTTTATGAACCCGTTTCTCCTCCCCGTATACTTGCTCCCTGGTGTAGCTTACTATAGTGGTGAAATAATGTTCAGGTTTTATGCTGCTAATTTTTAAACTTGTTATTAGAAATCCACTAATAAAGACTGAGATTTTTTAAAAAAAATAAATATTTATTTTAGAGACCATTACAGGATTTGTGCATACACCAAATCATTTTGAATTCCTCAAAGTGTTAAATTCAACTTTGTTTCACATTTCTGTTCTTTTTGAAGAAAAAGCTTATTAATGTGTGTTTTTTTCCTTTCTTTTTTTTATATATTTTTTTAATTAAAATAAACAATTGGTCTCAGCTGCTGAATGCAGTCAATTTAAACAATTTAATATCTGTAATTGTTGAAGAGATATGACCCAGGGCCCTATATATCAATTTTCATTCCAGCATGGCCTCACCAGTGGCATATGATTCAATACCCCATGCTGTCAATCACTGGCACTTGGTGCTGCTCAATTAGTGGTTTATGGTGTGTCCCTGTTATGTAATCAGCTTATTAGTTATAAAATTCATGGCACACTTTTGGTGTTACAACAGGCCTTGAAGGGGTTCAAAAAGGGTAATTGATAAGACACAACTGTATTTAATACAGCAGAGGATATAAAGGCAGTAAAAAAAAACAACTGAATTATATATTATACTTGAATAAAATATTATTAAATAGATTACCTGATGCAAGTATATATCTTATATCTTTTTGTATATTTTAATACTTAGTTTTTGATTATAATGTGCCTTGACTTTTAAAGGTACTACCGTAACCATAGTTTGTTAATCCAATAATATTGATAATTTACTTTCAAATAAAAGGTAATGCAAATTTTCTTATTTTACCAAAGTGTTTACATTTTAATTAATATTATTCTACCAAAGTTTGAAATGTATTAGTTGTTGAAAATAATCAAAATTATGCAAAACTATTCAACTTACAGCAAATAGGCAAGTTAGATAAATGCAGAAAAAACTATCTTGCAATTAAACAAAATCAAGATTGCCATGTGTTCGTTTTATTTAAAAATTACCTTCAGCTTTCATAATTGAAGAAATCCAAAAGGCGGATCCTCTGCAGGGGCGTACCTGGGCGTACGCACGTGCGTTCAGGTTATTAAAGAAGCAAAAATATAAAATTGGCCAGAAATGCGAAATATGCAATAAAAACTGAAGGTATATAGGGGTTAGGCACATTTGTGAATCCAAAACAAGATGGTGCTTATACCTAAATTAGCCCCAGGAACGCCCCAGCTCTGTCATGGTTAACAGTGTATACTATTGCGAACGAGATACGAGACTACGGGTTATATTATAATAACAAAAAGTGAATAGTAAACAGAGATTATTTAACTGCTGGGATCGATTATAGGGAAATGGTAGGAGATGGTAGACGTATGGCAGGGCTTTTTTCCACAAAATTGGGAAGAGGCCCAGGCCTGTCCATTTTGGGAAAAAAGAACGCGTTTATTTCTCATTTTGGGAAAAATACAAGGTTTCATAAATTGAGTAAATATGACATTAATATACTTTATTTATATTGTCATCCATTATTTACCATAATTATTAACTTTTCCAAGTCGGAATTTACTTAGCAGACAAAAAGACACTGCAGAATTCATGCTTTTTCTCAAATTCTGAGAGACTGCTGTTTTCCGATTGGGAAATATTTTTGCCACAGTTGGGAAAAAACAGTCCAATTTTCTGTTGGGAAGAGGCCCTTTACAGGCCTCTGTTATATAAGGTAAAATAGCCCTGGGTTCTTTTCACGAACAAGCGTATGCGAGTGAGTGGAAACAAAAAATTGAAATTGAAAGTTTTTTAACGGCTCATCAACACAGTAAAGGTTATTTAGAGCCACCCCAGAGAGAGGGAAATGATACATAGGAATCCGTGAACCGTGCCCTACTCTTATTATCGAATAGATTCCTATGGTTCTTTAACTTGCTTTGAGGATAGACCGATACACGGGACCGCCTGGTTTACGTCCCCATCCGACGGACGAGGTTAAGGGCAAGTGTCTTGCCCAAGAACACACCGACGAAACTCAGTGGAACCACGGAGGATTGAACCCGGGGCCTCCGGTTACAAGTGAAAAAAACACAGAACAAAACACGTCTACCATCGAGCGATGGTGGTGGATTTCCCTATAATCGAACCCAGCAGTTAAATAATCTGTTTATTACATTTTAAATCATCTGTGCATGATTTTAACCGAAATTCTTCACTTTATTGAACGCTATCAGCTATCACTTTAATGACGTCATAACTCAGTGTCACAGTTAGTTACTTTTGTGTTCAGAGTTAGTTAATAATATTTAGCTATTATGAATATTCTTTCACTGAGAAATCCCAATCTTTCACCGATGAAAATGTTTACAATAAATATTTATCTTTGTCAAGAAGGTAATTTCACGGTGGTGATTTAAGACAAAGCCTAAAAAGAGGTGATAAAAATGCCTCTTTTGAGATATCAGCTGAAATTTTGAATTTTTCAAATTAAAAATGGTGTTTAGCTATTGCAAACGAAATACGAAGTACGGGTTATATTAGGCATTAATAATAACAAAAAATGAATAGTAGACATATTTATCCTTGTCAAGAACATAATTTCGTGATGTTGATTATAACAGAAAGCAGTAAAAAAGAGACTGAAAAAAACTGCCTATTTTGAGATGTTGGTTGAAATTTTAACTTTTAAAATGTAACGTATATATACACGCTTACTATCGATTTACGTGTATCTATAAAATGGTAAATGGCGGTTTTCTAGCGCGACAACATCAATTGATAAACTAGAGTGTTTATGAATCCGTGTCTCCTCCCTGTATACTTACTCCCTGGTTGTACTGGTTAATACAGAATTTATCTATTTACTTAATACCGATAAACTTGATAAAGTAAAACAATTAGGAACAACAACATGGTTATACCAATAAACTTGATAAATTAAAACAGTTAGGAACAAAACATGATTATTATTGAGTGATCTTTAGTTTCATTACAGTTGTCATTATCCTTTTTTTTAAATTAATTCATAGTGGTCTTTTCCATTATTTATTTTTGATATTGCACCCAATTCAACATAATAATGATTGTACATATGCATTGATAAAACGAAGAAGTCGAAACTTAATTTTCTCAAAACTAATTTAATTGTCGATAAAATCATTTGTAGCATGGTCACAGACATTTCCTTTGATGAATGCAGAGCATTAAATCGTTTAATTTAGGGTAACTAAAGGGGCGTGGCTATGCCGTACTACAACTACTGGATATTGAAATTTAGAGTACGGTCACTATGACGTCACAGTGTTACTAAAGTACACCATGCTACAAAAAAGATAGAGTCTGTCTCAGCTCGTTGGTTATTTAAACACCTCGATGGGCTACGCCCATCTCGGTGTTTAAATAAGCCAACTCGCTAAGACCAGACTCTATCTATTACTTAATAACCAAGCATGTTTTGCAGAAAATATATAGTTTTATGTTAGAATATACAACTTTATTAAAGATAATTTATGGTAGGCATTAAGAAAGGAATTATGGTAGACAATACACAACATAATGCCGGAAAGCATCAGTTGATAAAATACTGTATTTCAAATAAATTAAACTATTTACTATTCCATTTTTGAAAGATGCAGCATGCACATGAAATCCCATAAAATAGGCAAATGCAATAAAGAAATGAAAATATATTCTGGATAAAACTTGTATATATATATTAAATAACAAAGTTTTATAAATAGTCGACTTGATTTATAATATAAACCTCATCTTCTATATATAATTATGAAGTGAATTATGAAATGATTGATTGAATTGGGGTTTTAAGGCGCACCAACACATGAAAAGGTTATATGGCGCCTAGCAGGCATGAACATGCCAGGCTCATCTTCCATGTACATCGAGATAAAATATGGAAAATGGGCCTAGAACCTTCTCACCCTGAACTGCAGAGTTGCTGCAAATTCTATCGTAGAAACTCCATTTATGCTGGAGCCACGTTATTGTTTTTCTGCCACTGCTCTTTGATGCGAGCGAGATGGCACCTAAAACAATGCAGGGATCACGATGAAGACCTTTAATGAACATGAACAAAAAATGATAAAATGAACATCTGCAGTGGCTGTATTCTTTGCCCCGTGACCAAACGGGGCCCCCGGCAACCACACGGGGCAAATTATGAAATGAAGCTTGATTAAAAATAGAATTTTTGAATGTAAAGTACTGGGATTTAATTTTATCTACATGTATGGTTTTTAACACTTCAATTTGAATTGAATTGCATGTTGTTTAACTTCTCATCAGCACATTAAAGGTCATTTAGAGCTGCCCCAGATACAGGGGACGGATATGTACGAATCCAGGAACCAGTCCTACTCCCGGTTACTATTGAATAGACTTCTATGGTTCTTTAACAGGCTCTGAGGGTACATTCTGATACATGGGAAAGCCCGGTTTACATCCCCACTTCATGTACATTTTGTCATTATTTATCATGCTCATTCAAGGTCTTCTTCATGACAACGAATATGCAAATGTGGAAACGTGGCTCCATCGTAAATGGAGTGTCTACAATAGAATTTGCATCAACTCTGCAGTTATGCAGATTAGAAGGTTCTAGGCCGATTCTCCATATTTTTATCTAGATGTAAATGGAGGATGAGCCTGGCATGTTCATCCCTGTCTGGTATCATAATGCTGTTCTAACTTAAGTACTTAAACCATGAACAGTTATAAATACTACATTTGACACATTTAAAGCAAAAATATGATCTGCCATTTGTTTCATTTCAGTACCTTTTCAGTATTCTTTAAAATATCCAGCCAAGTTGATTTTTTCATTATTTTGTTGAAACAGATTAATCCCATGTAACATGTTGTAAATGCCAAATAACAGCTCATCAGATCTTTCTCATATATGATATATGGTAACTACTTAGTGGAAGACCCCTGGCCATGCATACCTCACCTGTCATAGATCACAGGATAATCTTTGATTAACCAATCAGATCTGGCCAATACCTTCTTGACTTGACCAGGGAGGAGTTTAGTTTCAAGAAGTAACATGTGGGGTTTGTCATATCAACATAATTAACTGCATAACTATTTATGGTTATAAATAAGACCTATTTAATAGTGTATGCTTTGGACAGTGTAAATTGTTAATTCCATCTAGCATTTTATGGGTGAGATATTGTTATTTTTTTTAGTATTCATCAGATTATCAAGCATTTTAACAATTAAAAAGGAATTTTAGGTCAGGAATTATATCAAGAAAATAAGTTTTTATTCATTGCAAATTCAGCTGCATGAACAATCTAAAATTGAAATTCCCCAAAAACAATACAAATAAAATCAATAAAAAAACAACACTTTCAAAGCTCAACCTTATTGAGAGAACTGGGTTTATGTGGCTCTTATATGAAGATACATTAACTATTTATATTTTTATACTACTCATAAATGTAATCTTAATGACCTTTTTTGTTTGATTTATAGTTTGTTAATTCATTTCACCAGGGCTTTATATGACATATAAAGCCCTGATTTCACTCAATTTCTAAGATGCTGTTTTTCATTATGTTTTTGGAAAGTTGGGTAATTCATTTAACTCTGTTTCTAAGATATTTTAGCAAATATTATAAATGTTTTAACATTTTAACTAAGGTAATATATTTGATATTCATAAATACTCTGGATTCGAAACTACCTATATATTTATCCGCCAAATGGCTATTAAACTTGTTCCCTGATTACTCTGCGGTATACAACAGGGTACCAGTTGGTTCCCCGATTAGTCTAAGGTATGCAAGAGGGTACCAGTTATGACAAATAGGACGCATTCATTTTTACAATGTCAAATGTGTACGCTTTTTTAAATCAAACTCCTCCTTGATTTACGGCAATATTTTGAAAATGGTGAATTGTTTAAAATGGCATTATTGTGTAGATTCGGGTTTAGGTCTTGGATGTTGTAAACACTCATTTTGTTCAAAATGAACATTTGTGAATTGAAATTGGATAAAAAAGAGGACACATTTCTTCTTTAAAAAATAAAATGTATACTGACTTTAGTGACTTTGGATTAAAACTCCTCCTTTATTAGTAAACTATTTTCAGAAAAAACAAATCAGATATACCTTATAATTCCTAATAAGCGCCACCCCCAGGGTGTAACATTTTGAAAATTGAGACCAAAAGTACATAATTTTACTTTTAAACGGACATTATTTAATGATGTTCTTTACCAAGAAAACCAAAGTCTGCATGTCGGTCAATCAATGCATCGGATTTTAAGTTTTCTAGTGATTTTGTCTACATGTTCCATTGTGAATGAAACAGATTAACTTGCATTTTTTGGGGTTTGAGAAATATATTTTCTGAAAAAATGGTAGGGGAGAGGTGGGGTGGGCGTTTATTAGGGTAGTGGCATTTATTAGGGATTATATGGTATTGGTATTGTTAAGAAGATGCAATATCTGGCATTTGATATCAAAAAAGCATTTATTTTGGTCTAAAATATATATGTTAACTGAAAATGGTTTAACATATGAATTTGTTTTTCATTATCAAGTGTAATGTGCATATTATTTAAATCTAACTGCTTCTTTAGTAATGACATGCATCCGGGGGCTGGCGTGGCGCAGTCGGTAGCGCGGCGGATTTGTAACCGGAGGCCCCGGGTTCAATCCTCCGTGGTGCCACTGAGTTCCGTCGGTGTGTTCTTGGGCAAGACACTTTACCTTAGCCTCGTCCGTCGGATGGGGACGTAAAGCGGGCGGTCCCGTGTATCGGTCTATCCTCCGAGCACGTTAAAGAACCATAGGAATCTATTCGATAATAAGAGTAGGGCAGGTTCCCGGATTCCTATGTATCCTTCCCCTCTATCTGGGGCGGCTCTAAATAACCTATACTGTGTTGATGAGCCGTTAAACAGCATTCAATTCAATTCAAACTCATGATATGATTATATTGGAATTGCTATTTAGAGTTGGCTACAAGTTTGTACTTTCAAGAAAATTTAATTTTAGATCTCAAATTTGTGTATTGAATTGGTACAAAACAACAACAGAACGCCTCATTTATTAAAAGTTTGATACCTTTTTGAAATTAACAATTTCAATTTATTTATGGCATGATGTTCAAACTTGCGGGTTGATTCACAGACATACCAGACATATTAATAATGTTATTAGGCTTGTGGTTGATTATGCATTTTTCAAAAGATATCTTGGCTCATTTTGAATTTAAGGAAAACTTAGCATACAAACACGTATTTTATTAATTTTAATATGTTTATAGGGATAACATGATACTCATTTAACCTGTATGCCTATCCATCATTGTTTTACAATATATTTTTTTTGAATTCCTACATTTACATTTTTAACAAATCTTAATCATTGTCTCACCAACAAGCAACAACTCAGATTTAGCACCCATTTTATCAGGGCCCTGATGTCAATTTTCATCCCAGATTTCATATAACAATTAACATGTCGCCAGTTGTCAATCATTTATCCATTTCAACCAATCAAACCAGATGATACCTCCGACAAACAACAGCACGTGTATAAAGCACGTGCAACTATGTTATATAAACTATACTCCGACATCAACAATAGGGCGGAGATATCTAAGTCACTGGCGACATGTCAATTAAGAGGCGTGTTCATTTCCCACACTAATATTTTTTACCGCCTTTCAAAAGGAAACAATATGCCACAATGACTGAATTATATTTGGTACCACACTTTAAAAGGTGACAATATGCCGACAAGGGTTTGAAAATGCTACAATCACCGATTGAGCATGACCATTATACGGTATAACGAATGGATAGAAATAAGTCGATCACAGTGTTTGATCTGTTTATTTGGCATAACATGGAGGAGTGGGAAAAATAGGGTGTTACTCATTTGTGTATTTGCTTAAATAACAACCGACATGAAGTTGTTAGCTCATTGGCTGGCGTGGCACAGTCGGTAGAGCTGCGGATTTGTAACCGGAGGCCCCGGGTTCAATCCTCTGTGGTGCCACTGAGTCGTCGGTGTGTTCTTCTCCACGGCGACTCAAAGTTTACATAGAGTTATATAGAAAAAGGTTAAAAATGACATCTTTAATATCTGAAACCGCTTAAAGGATTTTGATGAAACTTATTCACAATGATACTTGGGATAGTTCATCTCAGAGTTAAGTTTTTCGCAGCCGCCAGTCATCCAAGATGGTCGCCATGGCTAAAACTAGGTCAAATTTAAGGAAATTTCAAACGACATCTCCTCCGAAACCACTTATTCCATACTACTGATATATCATTTACTTGTTCCTTCGGTTGGCGTCTATCAAGTTTGTGTTTTTCGTTATCGTCGAATAAATCGTCGAATAATCAAAATGGCGGCCACGGCGACTCAAAGTTTACATAGAATTATATATATAGGAAAAGGTTAAAATGACATCTTTTCTGAAACCGCTTGAAAGATTTTGATGAAACTTAATCACAAGGATATTTGGGATAGTCCCTCTCAGATTTGTGTTTTTCGCGGCCGCCAGTCATCCAAGATGGCCGCCATGGCTAAAACGGGGTCAAATTTAAGTAAATTTCAAACGACATCTCCTCTGAAACCACTTATTCCATTCTTGTGAAATATCATATACATGTTCCTTGGGTTAGCCTCTATCAAGTTTATGATTTTTGTTATCTTCAAATAATCAAAATGGCCGCCACGGCGACCTAAAGTTTACATAGGAGTTATATAGGAAAAGGTTAAAAATTACATCTTCTCTGAAACCGCCTGAAAGATTTTGATGATACTTAAGCACAATGATATTTGGGATAGTCCCTCTCAGATTTGTGTTTTTTGCGGCCGCCAGTCATCCAAGATGGCCGCCATAGCTAAAACTAGGTCAAATTTAAATAAATTTCAAATGACATTTCCTCGGAAACCACTTATTCCATTCTGGTGAAATATCATATACATGTTCCTTGGGTTAGCCTCTATCAAGTTTGTGTTTTTCATTATCGTCAAATAATCAAAATTATTCAAAATGGCTTCATATAACCCAAAGTTTACATAGAGTTATATACAGGAAGAATGTTTCTTGGGTTGACCTCTGTCATGTTTATGTTTTTGAATCACATCATGCAAGTAGAGCATCTACAGGCCCTCTTGGGCCTCTTGTTTATTATTATAATTTTTTTCGTTTACATTTTTATTAGCTCTACTGATCAGAGATCAGCAGAGCTTATGCTGTGGTCTGGCGTCCGTCCGTCTGTCTGTCTGTCTGTCCATAATTTTTTTGTTGTAGCAGACTACTCTGAAACTATTGAATGGATTTTCATGAAACTTTACAGAATTGTTGCCCATGAAGTCTAGTTGATCCTAGCAAAAATTCATGTTGATATGAATTCGAAGATGGCCGCCAAATCTAAAAATAGATTTTTTAAAAAACAAGTTTGTAGCGACTACTTCTTGAAAACTCTAAGTGATATTGATATGGGACTAAAATGATCAGCATGACATGATGTCGATCCCTGTCGAAAATTGTTTTGATTTAACGTTAAACATGGCTGCCAGCGGCCATCTTTGTTTACATAGAGTTATTTAATAAAAAGTTGTAGCGACTACTCAGGACTCTGAAACTACTCGACAGATTTCCATGAAACTTCAGAGGAATGTGGCACTGGATGTCTAAATGATCCTAACAACATTTCAGGTTGGTCGGAAATTCAAGATGGCCACCACAACTAAAAATAGATTTTCAAAAAACAAGTTTGTAGCGAGTACTTCTTGAAAACTAAAAGTGAAATTGATATGGGACTTTTTCTAAAATGATCAGTATGGAATGATGTTGATCCTTTTCGAAAATTATTTTGATGCGACGTTAAACAAGGCTGCCAGCGGCCATCTTTGTTTACAAAGAGTTATATAATGAAAACTTGTAGCGACTACTCCTCTGAAAGGATTTTCATGAAACTTCACAGGAATGTTGCTCTTGATGTCTAATTGATCCTAGCAAAATATCAGGATGGTGGGAAATTGAAGATGGCCGCCACGGCTAAAAATATATTTTCGAAAAACAAGTTTGTAGCGACTACTTCTTGAAAACTATAAGTGATATTGATATGCGTCTTTTCCTAAAATGATCAGTATGACATGATGTTGATCCTTGTTAAAAATTATTTTGAAGCAATGTTAAACATGGCTGCCAGGAGCCATCTTTGTTTACATAGAGTTATCTAGTAAAAAATGTAGCGACTACTCCTCTTAACTACTCGACGGATTTTCATGAAACTTCACAGGAATGTTGCTCTTGATGTCTAATTGATTCTAGCAAAATTTCAGGTAGGCCGGATATTCAAGATGGCCACCATGGCTAAAAATAGATTTTCAAAATACAGTTTGTAACAACTACTTCTTGAAAACGATATAAGTGATATTGATATGGGACTTTTTCTAAAATGATCAGTATGACATGATGTTGATTCTTCTCAAAAATTATTTTGATTTGACGTTAAACATGGCCGCCAGCGGCCATCGTTGTTTACATAGAGTTATATAAGGAAAACTTGTAGCGACTATTCCTCTGAAACTACTTGGCCGCCACGTATAAGGGCCAGCAGAGCTTATGGGATGGTGTGTTGTCCGTCTTCCGTCGTCCGTCGTCTGTTAACTTTTCTTCAAACGACTTCTACTCAGAAACCGCTTGGCTAATTTTGACCAAACTTCACATGGATGATCCTTAGATGAATGCTTTTTAGATTTGTTAAAATTAGGTCAGCGCTACATCCAAGATGGCTGCCATTACCATATATAGTCAAAACCTTAAAAAATCTTCTTCTCCAGAACCGCTGGACAGATTTCAACAGTTTTTCTTTTAAAATGATCGCCCACGCCTAGACTATCAAGTTTGTTCAAATAAACCTGGTGTCAAAAATGGCCGTGCCCCGGGGGTCCAAAGTTTGTATATTGAGGTTTTGCATGTTTTTCATACAGGAATTTTTTTTTAAAAATCTTCTTCTCTGAAACCACAAGGCACAAAGCTCTCATGTATTACATGTAGCATCAGCTTATGGTCCTCTACTAAGTTTTACATAGACTTATATAGGATTTTTTTTGCAAAAATCTTCTTCTCGTAAACTACAAGAGCCAGAGGTTTGATATTTTGCATTTACTATAAGCTTATGGTCCTTTACCAAGTTTGTTCAAATGGTGACCCTAGGGTCACATTTGGCCCCGCCCCAAGGGTCACATGTTTTATATAGACATGTATAGGGAAAAACTTAAAAAATCTTCTTCTCTGAAACTGCAAGAGCCAGAGGTTTAATATTTTGCATTTGCTATAAGCTTGTGGTCCTCTACCAAGTTTGTTCAAATGGTGACCCAGGGGTCACATTTGGCCCCACCCCGGGGGTCACAGTTTTACATAGGCTTGTATAGGGAAAATCTGAAAAAAATCTTCTTCTCTGGAACCACATGGCACAGAGCTCCCATGTATTACATGTAGCGACATCTTATGGTCCTCTACTAAGTTTGTTCAAATGGTGACCCTAGGGTCAAATTTGTCCCCGCCCCGAGGGTCACAGTTTTACATAGACTTATAAAGGATTTTTTTTTTAAAAATCTTCTTATCGGAAACTGCAAGAGCCAGAGGTTTGAAATTTTACATTTATTATAAGCTTATGGTCCTTTACCAAGTTTGTTTAAATGGTGACCCTGGGGTCACATTTGGACCCGCCCCAAGGGTCACATGTTTTACATAGACATTTATAGGGAAAAACTTAAAAAAACTTCTTCTCTGAAATTGCAAGAGCCAGAGGTTTAATATTTTGCTGTTGCTATAAGCTTATGGTCCTTTACCAATTTTGTTCAAATGGTGACCCTGGGGTCTCATCTGGCCCCGCCCCGGGGTCACAGTTTTACATCAATGCTTGTTTTAATTTTTTTTTTTTTTTTTTTTTTTTATTATATATTTTTTAATTTTTAGCTCTACTGGCCAAGGGCCAGCAGAGCTTTTGGGATGGTGTGTTGTCCGTCTTCCGTCGTCCGTCGTCCGTCCGTCGTCCGTCGTCCGTCGTCCGTCGTCCGTTAACTTTTCTTCAAACGACTTCTCCTCAGAAACCGCTTGGCTAATTTTGACCAAACTTCACATGGATGATCCTTAGATGAATGCTTTTTAGATTTGTTAAAATTAGGTCAGCGCTACATCCAAGATGGCTGCCATTATTATATATGGTCGAAACCTTAAAAAATCTTCTTCTCCAGAACCGCTGGACAGATTTCAACAGTTTTTCTTTTAAAATGATCGTCAATGGCTAGACTATCAAGATTGTTCAAATAAAGTCCCCGGGGTCAAAAATGGCTGTGTCCCGGGGGTCCAAAGTTTGTATATTGAGGTTTTGCATGTTTTTCATACAGACATATAGGAAAAAACTTTAAAAAATCTTCTTCTCTGAAACCACAAGGCACAGAGCGCTCATGTATTACATGTAGCATCAGCTTATGGTCCTCTACTAAGTTTGTTCAAATGGTGACCCTGGGGTCAAATTTGTCCCCGCCCCGGGGGTCACAGTTTTACATAGACTTATATAGGATTATTTTTTTTAAATCTTCTTCTCGGAAACTACAACAGCCAGAGGTTTGATATTTTGCATTTACTATAAGCTTATGGTCCTTTACCAAGTTTGTTCAAATGGTGACCTTAGGGTCACATTTGGCCCCGCCCCAAGGGTCACATGTTTTACATAGACATGTATAAGGAATTCTTCAAACGACTTCTCGTCAGAAACCACTTGGCTAATTTTGACCAAACTTCAAATGGATGATCCTTAGATGAATGCTTTTTAGATTTGTTAAAATTAGGTCAGCGCTACATCCAAGATGGCTGCCATTACCATATATGGTCGAAACCTTAAAAAATCTTCTTCTCCAGAACCGCTTGACAGATATCAACAGTTTTTCTTTTAAAATGATCGTCAACGCCTAGACTATCAGGTTTGTTCAAATAAAGTCCCCGGGGTCAAAAATGGCCGTGCCTCGGGGGTCCAAAGTTTGTATATTGAGGTTTTGCATGTTTTTCATATAGACATATAGGAAAAAAAGTTTAAAAAATCTTCTTCTCTGAAACCACAAGGCACAGAGCTCTCATGTATTACATGTAGCATCAGCTTATGGTCCTCTACTAAGTTTGTTCAAATGGTGACCCTGGGGTCAAATTTTTTCCCGCCCCGAGGGTCACAGTTTTACATAGACTTATATAGGATTTTTTTTTTAAAAATCTTCTTCTCGGAAACTACAAGAGCCAGAGGTTTGATATTTTACAATTATTATAAGCTTATGGTCCTTTACCAAGTTTGTTCAAATGGTGACCCTGGGGTCACATTTGGTCACGCCCCAAGGGTCACATGTTTTACATAGACATGTATAGGGAAAAACTTAAAATCTTCTTCTCTGAAACTGCAAGAGCCAGAGGTTTAATATTTTGCTGTTGCTATAAGCTTATGGTCCTTTACCAATTTTGTTCAAATGCTGACCCTGGGGTCACATCTGGCCCCGCCCCGGGGGTCACAGTTTTACATCAATGCTTGTTTTAAATTTTTTAATTTCTTTATTTTTTATTTTTTTATTTTCTTTTTTTTTATTATTTTTTTTTTTTATATTTTTTTTTATTTTTTTTTTTTTAATATTTTTTTTTTTTTTTTTATATTTTTATTTTCTCTACTAGCCAACTTGGAAAACCGGCCAGATCGGACCAGTTATCACAGTGTTACTGCTCTTGATATAGTTAAAAATGCTATAGTTTGCCTCTTTAAGACGATAGTCACTCGCTTCATTGATGTCATAAGAGCCATATTAGCCAGTAGAGCGTCCACAGGCCCTCTTGGGCCTCTTGTTTTTTAATTTTTTTCATTGTATTATTTATTTATTTTTTTTGATTGTTTGATTTTTTATTATTTTTTTTAATTGTTTTATACTTTTTTTATTTTTTTTTATTTTTTTTTTATTTTTTTTTTTTTTCATTTTGATATTATTTTTTTGTATTTTTTTTTTTTAGTTGTTTTTTATTAAATTTTATTATCTCTACTGGCCAACTTGGAAAACCAGCCAGATCGGACCAGTAATGGCGGAGTTATGGCTCTTGATATAGTTAAAAATGCTATATTTTGCCCCTTTAAGACGATAGTCACTTGCTTCATTGATGTCATAAGAGCCATATTAGCCAGTAGAGCGTCCACAGGTCCTGTTGGGCCTCTTGTTTTTTTGTTTTGTTTTTTTGTTATTTCTTTAACAAGCCAGATCGGACCCGTAACAGCAGAGTTATGGCCCTTGATTTATTTAAAAATGCTATATTTTGCCTTGTTAAGATGATAGGCCTTCATTTTTCATCTTCATTTTCAAACTTTACCAGATTGTTAATATCAATATAAGCTCTGACAAATTTGAAAAACAGCCAGATTAGACCATTTACACAGGATTTTCTAAAATGTGCGATATTTTGGTCTCATTAAGACGAAAGAGCCTTCATTTGGGCCGATTTCAGTGAAACATTTCAGGGATGATCAGTACCAAGCCTAGTTGTACATATCGTCACCGAGTTCCGGTTGAATGATTTTGGCTGAGTTACGTCCCTTCAAAGGTTTTAATATACAAACTTTGTCCAGACTAGTTCTCCTGAACCCCTGGCTGGAATTAAACGAAACTTTTTAGGGATGATCAGTTTCAGGTCTAGTTGTGCAAATCATCGCCGTGTTCGTGTTGAATGATTTTTTGCAGAGTTGTAGCCCTTTAAAAGTTTTAATACACAATTATTGTCCGGACTAGTTCTCCTGAACCTCTGGCTGGATTTCAGCAAAGCTTGGCAGGGATGATCAGTACCAAGACTAGTTGCGTATATCATCGCCAAGTTTTGGTTGAATGATATTATACATAAACTTCATGATTAGCCAGTAGAGCGTCCACAGGCCCTCTTGGGCCTCTTGTTTTAAAGATGATCTATCATGAATTATCGAAAATTAATCAAAATTATACTAAGATGAGAGTGTAAAATAAAGCCTAAGGCCTAGCACCAATTCATCATTGCGTTTATATGCCCAGAATGGTAAAAAATGGTCTACTATACTAAGTTTTGATCATACTGAATAAACAGGAATAGAGGAAAATAATACAGGTATATATGTCACTTTCTCGAAACTGTTAACCAGTAGAACAACCTTGCGATGTCGTCATCTTAATATTTTTGTAACTTAACAAGAACTTTAATTTATTTATATAAATTATATTTAATTTCAGGTTCACTCAATGTACTCCAGTGACAGATAGATATTCCAGCAACATCGAGTCATACTATATTCTCAATGCTGAAACCTATACAATATTCCAACCACTTGAACATTGAGAGACTGAAAATATTCCAATTGAAAATAGACAAGAGATAGTTCAACCACATACAGACTCGAGCCTTTCCAACTACATAGAAATACGAGACCTTTCAATGGCATAAAGACGTGAAATATTTCAACAGCATAAAATTGTAACATATGTCAGCCACATAAGAGATATATCAACCAATAGAGACCTGATAGACTTCAACCAAAAGGAGATCTAAGATATTTCAACCACTTTAAGATACTTCAACAACATACTGAATGACCTGAGATATTTCTACCATGCAGAGACCAAAAAATAAAATGTTCTAACTGCATGATGACAATATATATTTCAACCACAGATGCTTCAGATTCAGATATTTTAACCACATAGATCTAAGATATTTCTACCACATGGATACAAAACATATTACAACAGATATAGGCCTGAGATATTTCAACCCCATGGAGATGTAAAATAATCCAACAGCAGGGCCTTGAGATGTTCCAAACACATAGAGGCTGGAGGTTTTTCAACCAAGTTACAGACATGAGATACTGAGGAAAAAGACGCAGCTTTCGCATATTTCATAAGTTGTATTATAGCCATGTATGAGCACATAAACAATGGAATGAAAAACAGATAAAACCAAGTGCACCGTCAAACATTAATGGTACGGTTCAGCTGAAAGCAGCATAGAGCAATCAAAAATCAAAACCAGTGTGAACTAAGATAATTATTATGTGTTTCAAGTGATCTTCTTAGCTGAATTGCCAAAGTTTATGCGTTGTAATGATTAATCAGTTGTAACTCACTGATCATCTGTTACTTAGACATCCGATTATGGTGATTGATTATGGAAGTCTGCAAGCGGTCATTGGGTAAAATGTAAAAATGCACTTTAATTAATGTTAAGAAACATGATTATCCAGGAGACAATCTGTCTTACCAGCTTTGTTACAATTAGATGTTTGATCAGTTTTACAATCAGCAAAATTTACTCGCATGTTATGGAGATTAACTGCGATGATAATGTAGAAACGGGCAAATTTTGACTAGTAATATATATGATTAATTCAGTGAACTCTTTTCGCTTTTCACACAATTTGCTTTTCGCACAATTTGATAAGAAGGTTGATATAGATTGTGTTGCATATCATATTCAGTGCGATTTTTCCTAGACCACACTTGAGTTTACCCTTTTAAGAGTTTGCTTCAATAAGATCGAGGATAATTTTGACAGTGAGTGAAATCAAAGAATGTGACAACAACAACATTAACAGTATTGACTTATGTTGTAAGTGAAACCAAAATCATTTGAGTAAAACAATCATATTTTTAGCATATTCTAGTGTTATCATATTATGTATCAAAAATGAGATATAGGGTCCTATAGAAACCTTAGCGTCCGAACGCAATGGCATCATAGGTCCGCACTGTACTTGATAATACAAAGAAAGAGACAAAAACCAAGAGAAAGAGTGGTGAAGACAGGGTTACCGACTTGGAACGGTCAGTAGGCAATCAGGTCTACTGGTTAGCTTGAATCGATTTTATATGCGCACAATCCTCGCTATTATCCTGTCCTCAGCGCCCAAATAGACAAGACAGTGTAAACAAAACTACATCCCATCAAAAGAAATACTCTAACAATAAAGTTCACATCTGGAGAAACTAACTAAAGAAACACATACAAAATAATCAGAATCGTAATGAACAACCATAGTAGTTGTAGTTAAAGAGAAAACCAATCTCTCTACGACCAGAAAACCCGAGGGACGAAAGCTCATGCACCCTCAAGGCACATTCAATTTTGCATGAATTATTGTGTTGTAAATGAAATGATTACTTATATCATATGATGTTATACATTTTGCATCAATGTCGTATATTTAATACGCACAATATACTAAGATTTCTACCGAAATGGTTATAATTTTTAGCTCTACTGACCGAAGGCCAGCAGAGATTTGGTTATCATTTTTAGCTCTACTAACCGATGGCCAGCAGAGATTATGGGATAGCGAGTTGTCTGTCGTCCATTAACTTTTGTCTTGTTTACACGATAGGGACTTCATTATTACTAGGATGTTTACGAAACTCTGCCAGTGTCTTTATATCAATAAAAGCTTGGATTTGTTCGAGAACCAGCAAGATCAGATTAGTAACACCAGAGTTATGGCCCTTGATTTTGCTGAAAAATGCCATATTAAGCCTTATTTACACTCTAGCACCTTCATTTTGTATTTGATCTTTATGAAACTTTGTCGGATGTCTTTATATCAATGGGAGCTCAGCCAGATCGGATCAGTAACACCAGAGTTATGGCCCTTGTTTTGCTAAAAAGTGCCAAATTAAGTCTTGTTTACACTCTGGTACCTGCATTTTGTATTTGACCTTTACAAAACTTTGCCAGTGTATTTATATCAATGAAAGCTCAGATCTGTTCGAAAACCAGCCAGATCAGATTTGTAACACCAGAGTTGTGGCCCTTGTTTTGTTGAAAAGTGATTTTCTGCCTAGTTAACACTCTAGCACTTTCATTTATTATTTGATCTGTACCAAACTAACACAGCTCGTTAATATCAACAAAAGATCAGACAAGCTTAAAAACCAGCCAGATCGGACCATATACACTGGAGTTTTGGCCCTTGTTTTTGCTAAAAAAATGCCATATTGTGAATTGTGAACACTTGTATCACCTTCTTTTATTATTTGATCTTTACCAAATTTGCATAGATCGTTAGTAGCAATAAAATCTGTAAGTGAAACACAAAGATGCTCGTGTATATATAAATACAAAAAAGCAATAGCCTAGAAAGCCTCAAAGAAGGTACACATCAAAATCGGATTAGTAACACCAGAGTTATGCCCCTTGATTTAGTTAAACATGCTGTATTTTGCCAGATTAAGAAGATAGGTCCTTCGTTTGGCTAAATTTTAATGAACTGCATGGATGATCAGTACCAAATATGGTCATGCATATCGTCCACGCATTTCGGTTGAATGTTTTTTGACAGGGGTAAAACACAATTTGTCCGGACCATATTTCATGAACCCCTGACCAAAATCAACAAAACTTTGCAGAGGTGATCAGTACCAAGCCTACTTATGCATGTCATAGCTGTATTTTTGTTGAAAGATTTTTGGCCCTTTAAAGGCTTTAATACACACATATTGTCCGGACTAGTTCTCCTGATCCCCAGTTTGGATATCAGTGGAACTTTGCAGGTATAATCAGTACCTGACCTAGTTGTGCATGCCGTCGCCGTGTTCCGCTTGAATGATTTTTTGCGGAGTTATGGCGCTTTAAAGGTTTGAATACACTAACATTGTACATGCTAGTTCTCCTGAATGCTGGACTGGATTTCAACGAAACTTGGCAGTGATGAGCAGTAGCAAGCCTAGTTGCACATATCATCACCATGTTTTTGTTGAATGATTTTTGACAATTATTGCCCCTTATACACAAACTTTGTCCAGACTAGTCTTCCCAAACTCCTGACTGGATTTCAGTGAACTTGGCAAGTATGATCAGTATCAAGCCTAGTTGCGCATATCACAGACTCCACAGAGCCAGTCGAGCGATACAGGCCGTCTTGGGCCTCTTGTTTGTAGATCTGTTTCGACAACACGTTTTTATGCGCCCGTTTGAAAAAGAGTACATGGTATGGGGTTATTTAAGGTCTTTATCATGACACCGCATATGCAGACTTGGAAACGTGGTTCTATCTTGCCATTCACCGTATTTTATCTTGATGTAGATGGAGGATGAGCCTTGCACGTTCATTCCTTTTAGGCGACATTTAACCTTTCATGTGTTGGTGCGTCTTAAACCCAATTCAATTCGTCCGACAAAAAGCATGCTACATGATAACTTTGAAACCATAACGCTCATGAATTTTCATAGGTACATTGCCCTTGAGGAGAAGAAACATGTTATTATCTACGCTTGGTAGGACAAGTGTCAAGATTGCCATTCCTTATATGGAAATACATATTGTGTGATAACTTCAAAACCATGACACCCACATTCATGAAACGTTAATAGATAAATTGTCCCTTGGCGAGCGTTGGAACCTTTTGTTTTTGGGTTAAAAGGTTGCAATGATCTTAATAAAATATGCATTCTGCGAGATAACTCTGAAAGCACAACACCATATAAAACTTTGTTGGTATATTGCCCTTTAAAATAGGTGGAAGCCTATTGCTTTTGGGATCAGTTGATCATCAAGGTCACATTAACCTGACAATGACCCAGTTCTGAGAAACACTCCTTCCACTGTAATTTGTCACTGTTAGATATACAATCATGGAACTTTACGGAAATAGTACCCCTATTAAAACAATGACTTCTATTCATGTTTGGGCTAGAAGGTCAACGTTTAGGGCATTTGACATTGCCTTGATCAATGCATCATAGTGTAAGGATATAAAATGAATGAAAACGAATGAAATATTTTTCTGAAACAATGTAGTTTGTTTGTGTGGTGTTTTACGTCCTTTTCAATACACGCAATGATATATTTTTTGTGGTGGAGGCAGACCACCCATACTTTTCCTGGGTAGAACCAGTACTTTACACCTCCCGCCATCCGTAACAATCGACACTTCCTCACTTAAAGTCGAGCTCAATGGTATGTAGGAAAACAGGCCATGGGAAAAAACAGTGCAGTATGTATCAATAACTGTCAGGCTATGCACGAGTCACATTACTATGTAAAGGACTAATCGCAAGGCAACACATCATTCTCAAATCTGAATCTGAGATGCTAAGTTAAAATCAGATCCGAGTTAAAATATTCAATCTTAAACAAACTGTTTTTTTGTTTTTTTTTATTTGATATTTTGACTAATACTTACTTGGAAGATTTTTTTCTTTTTCATTTCCTTAAAAAATATTTAGAGAAATTTCCCAGTCAGAAAATGGGAGAATTTTCCCAAAACATTTTGGGAAAATTTTCCCAAAAAACATTTGGGAAAATTTTCCCAAAAAGAATTTGGGAGAATTTTCCCATTTTATTTTGGGAAAGTTTTTATTTCATTAAATTATAAACATAAGGGCATATTTAATTGTCAACACTGCAACAGAAGATGTTTCCAGGCTTTGAAATGTTGTTTTAGCTATTAAGAAATAACTCATTTTCCCATGGGAAAATTTTCCCAAATTACAATATTGGGAAAATATTCCCATGGGAAAATATCAAAGTGCTCTTATCGCTGTAAAACTTTGTCATATACCCTAAATATGAAAGCCGCATACTATTTAGACATTATATTGAAAGATAAATACTTTTTGTTTTTCCCATGGGAAAACAGCCCAAATCATTTCCCATGGGAATATATTGTCCCATGGGAAAGACCCTTTCCCATGGGAAAAAAGCTTTTCCCATGGGAAAATAGGTTTTTCCCATGGGAAAGGTCAACTTCGCGTCAAATTTCTCGGAAAAATTAAAGTGTCAACAATGAAATAGAATATAATTTTACTATCATTTGATATGTGCTTTCATATGATATAGTCGAAAGTGCCCTAGCTCATTCGGAATTACTTGCTGTTTTTGCCAAAAACCGGCGCGGCAAAAAAAAAACGGCGGCTGTTATCTCCTAATTAGGACTTAGTAACTCTTATTATGAGATAAAAATATTTCAAACCTGGCACTAGGACGCTTCCATACTTTAACATAAAGATATATCTTTAGAACGTAAAAATACATCTCTTTATGTTAAAGAGATATTACTATAATTTACAGAGATATCCCTTATAAATATCTTGGTATGATCGGAAAATATATTTCCTGTGTGGCAGTCTCGATGTGCCTGTCGAAGTCCGACCACACCCCTCCCACCTGTCGAAAATCATTGTGGTAAACTTTCGTTAACAGTTCCCTGTCCAACATATAGATGATCTCGCCTACCTAGGGGAAGTTGTAAGTTTGAGCCCGGGCTCGGCCTTGTGAAATTATTTTTAAAGAAGCTATCCAGCAAGCGATAGTTTCTGGTTCTTTTCAGTGTGTTTCTCTTCTACAAACAGACGATCTCCGACGTTTAACTTAAATTTAACTAACCGTTAAAAAATGACCCCATGACTGATCAAAATTTAACGACTGATCAGTTTTCAACGACCTTTTTGATCAAAATTTAATGTTGAAATGTTGGCGGGGTCAATTCTCAACGTTGAAAAAGGACCCATGGGGTCAATTTTCAACGGGGTCAATATTTAATGTTACACCGGCGGCCAGCTAAAGTTCCCGTACTTACCGTACATCATGGACGTCAACGACTGCAATGGGCACGTGCAAACATTATTAATGTGAACTGGAATATGGTTTTGTTTACGGATGAATCTAGATTCAATTTATTCAATGCAAATGGCAGAGTACGCGTGTACCGTCGACGAAATGAACGTTTTGCAGATAATTGTATTGTGGAGCATGAACGTTACGGTGGTGGCAGCGTTATGGTCTGGGGCGCTATCAAGAGTGATTTTAAGTCACAGCTAGTCATTTGCAATGGCAATTTGAACGCACAAAGCTATATCAATCAGATTATCACGCCCGTGGTCCTGCCGATATTCCAGCAACGTAACGGACTTACGTTCATGCAAGATAACGCCCCACCGCATCGAGCCAGGCTGACAATGAACGTACTGAACAATAACAACATTCCTGTGTTGCCGTGGCCGGCTTTATCACCTGACTGTAACCCTATAGAGCATCTCTGGGATGAGTTCGGACGTCGGGTGTGTCAACGTCCTAACCCTCCAAGAAACGTCCAGGAGTTAACGAATGCACTGATTTATGAGTGGAGACGCATTCCACGTCGAGTTTATAGGAATCTTTGTCGTTCAATGCGTTCACGGCTTCAGGAAGTGATCAGGAAAAATGGGGGCCATACCCGGTACTGACCATTTAAACTGACTGATGTGGAATAAACAGTGATTACGTAATATCGGTTGGTGGAATCATCATTTTGTTTTAACACATGCATTGTTGAAGAGTCACTGATTAATTTGATACCCCATTTATGAGTGTTATATAATTATTTTCTCTAATATACTCCTACAAACCCGTTGTTGCGTTTTCATATCTCGTCAGTGTATATAGTGTAGAGAAGTCATACGTGCTTATAGATGAGACTTCTCTTGAATTTCTTATAGACCAAACAAATTAATCCCAGAGTTTTCATAAATTTTAGCACGATATTTTTTACCGTGGTCTTTAATGGCAGTAAGACAAGCAGTTAACAGTTTGGGGATGTTTGTGGTGGTGTAGGCACTATAATTCGAATTAAAGTGGGTCTTATACGATTTGTTATGTAATTTAGGAATCCAGTACATAGTTGGCTGTTTGTTCTGCTTTTCGTCTACCCCAGCCTTGGAAGTAGTGCACCGAGTGATATGTGTGGAAACAACATCATCCTCAGTAGATTGAACTGGAATATACGAATTAGTGCTACCGAGTTACAAAGATCAAACATTGACGTAATGTAAGCTTCAAACAATAATAGTTGCTTAAATCAAATTTATTATGAAATTCTTGAACTCCCGATTTTAAATTACGAAAGGAAAATCTAGATCTCGAAGGAAGTAAAGAGGGGTTAGCATTATAGAAGTTTATACGTGTATCTATAAATTTAAAAATTGACTTTTTGCAAGTAGAAAGAGAGGTTGGGTCCGCATGTTCTCCACGACACCATTTTATATGAAAATCCTCAATGAATTGGGCGATCTGAGCATGACAGGCATTAACATCGATAGTTGAAGGTTATATATACTTAGAACCTTTCGAAAACAGATGCCGAATACGTTTATCAACAATATCAAAATTACCAGTGATGACATGACCTGCTGGAGCATAGCAAAATGTTGATGTGTTGCATTTACATGCCTTAGGAGTGTTATTTATTATATCATGTTCAGAATATATTGTGTTGCAGTTGAAAATAATGGTGTTTTATACTTATAACAAATTGCAGGATTTTCGGATTTTTTGAAATATATAGGGATATATTTAACTACATGATTATCTCGTAAACTACTAGGCATGTCAATGACATTAGTTACCTTTATTAAGATATAGCATTTTTAGAAAATGCCTGACGTGATCAGACTCATTGTCAATATAGGGTCAGAGAACATGTTGTTTGAAGCTTTGAATTATGGAAGCATTGTTATACAAGGGATCTGTACGAATGACATATTGTAAATTACCTCCACGCATATTCCCCAATAAACATGTATACTAACACTTTACAACCATGCAGATTACTTAACTCTATGGCATTATGATTAGGTATGACAGTGTGCATGCCACAGTCAGATACATACATAAAACTGCCACCATTTTGGATTGCTTAAGCACATAATTTGAAAGGTTGTGACAAGTTCACTTCATCTTAATTTAAGTTCCATTTAACGTATCGTATTTCTCAGCTGTTTCGACTTTTAAACGCTTTTTTACGTAAGCAAAAAAGGCGGACATTAACCCATTTACTAAATCGAAACGAGAGGCTATGCCATTTTCAAAACACGTTTAACAATAATAAAAATAATTTAAATGATCATGTATATAAGTATAATCTTTAAAAAAAAACACTAGAAAGACTTAAAGTAGCTACTTAATGACTTCGCAATAACTAGAACAGCACAAGAACACACCGTTAAGGGTACGACAAGACATGATTAAAGACAAATATAAAACGCTACCGTCCTATAAGTCTGCAAGTCTTAGCATGGTTTCTTGAATTCCCGTCAAGACATCCAAGTAGTTCATATGTTCTACATGCTTCCCATTTATATCATTATTTATTAATTGCGTGTCATATTAACAATGATGTCTTGTATCCAGTGTAATGTATTCAATATTAAATAATCAGATACTATGTGATTTAAAGAGAGTACATAATGAGAACCATGCCCTATACTAGTTAAAACTTAGTCTATCAAATTGATTATTATCATCTATCATACAGGTGGACTGGCTTGGCCAATTGAATAGCACGACGGACTAGAGCTTCCGAGTTCAAGTCTCATTTGCGCCACAGAGTTTCGTCGGTAAGTTCTTGGGTAAGACACATTGCCTTTGTTTGTCGGATGGGAACATAAACCGAGCGGTCCCGTGGATCGAACCATAGACATCTATTCATTGGTATGATCCGAGCAGGTTTACAGATACATATGTATCTCTAGGACGGCTCTATATAAAACGTGTAATGGTGTTGATGAGACCGTAAACAACTGTCAAGTCTCCAACGTGCTACGTTTACGTAAGGAAAATACATACGGGGAGAAAGCATTCTAAATGAAAGTGCTTAACCAAATGTTAGGCCAAAATAGTTCAAATTATTTCATTAGAATGTGAATGGTAGGATACAGTAGAATCATTGCATCATCAATCTACTTTACTGAGATTGGCGTCTTTAAGCTTAACGATATATGGAAAAAATACAATCTACATTATCGCTTTACTTAATCGTATTTAATAGATTGAGTGCAGCGTCGAAAATCGCAATGCCCGAAATTGCGTTGCATTACACCGATTAGAGACATTAGTATAATTCACATCCAGTCGATGAATCTAATTACACGTTTAACGATACATTGAGGCGTAGGATACCTTCAGACCGAGAACAATTTGAAAAATCATTGTCAGTTTCATTCGGTAAGAGATCGTCGAGTTATATTGCATGTTTACTTTTAATTTACTATTTTGAATGACCGATACACTCAACGCGTGGCGATCTGGGTTATCATTTTAAAATATATATTTTTATATTATTATATAGAAATATCATAGACGCTATTGTTGATGAAGCAGAGATTAGATTATAAAATAGTAATTTATGACCGATTTACAGAAGAGAAATAACACAATCTGATATAGGTTTTAAAATCAATAATTTCCACACTACCCTAACTTGCATTATCTGAACACGTTATAGCGATGGTCTCAACTATTTAATCTGGGAAACATGCACACGATAGAACTATCTTTAATACACTGGCCTATTTCGATTACCTAATCACGATAGGGACACATTTTACAGTTGCATGAGCTCCACATGTCTAAAGACGGTACTGGAAATGTTCAACCTGAGAAACATAATGTCGACAGAGACGGAGCCGAGAAATACCTTATATCTCAAAGGTTAACAATTTTCTTTTGCTCCCTCTCGGGAATGTAATCGTGTTTTAATATTCCGCAAAACAACGAACAATGATCGCTTTTAAACTACTAGTGACTGATGCCACTCTAAGCACAGAATGACATTTTCAATTGAGGTATAGTGAATTAACTTGTGACATGTTTGAAAGTATTGCAGTATCCAACAGTGGATCTGAAATTGCTTGTCTAGTGCGTAATATTATTCTCCAAGACTATATGCAAATGGCGTTTTACGAAGGTTTCATCCATACAGGAACCTTAACGAATGCATAAAATGCAACACGACTGTCAATGTTACAAAATGGCCGTGTCCTGTACAAAACGAGGATATTATCGATTCGAAGTGAAACTTAGTAACCTTGTATTAGGCGACATGGGATGTTAGTCCATGCAAACGCTTCAACTATCAAAATAAAACTCTTTTCATAATCACTTTTCCTTTACTCCTATTTCTGGAAGACATTAACATTTCGTTAATTTCTGACATTTTCCGAGACAAATGGTCATACTTTTATCTTCTTTATTTCCATTCCAGGTGTTTACTTAACAATGTATTGACTTTTTATTATGGAAATAAATATGTGTGTGTAATAATACTTTATTTTATTACTTGAACCGGTTCATTGTTAATGGAAAAAATGGAATAAGGTAACACAGTATTTCAATAAATGTACCTAAGCTAAAAGCAACAAACAACACGTGCATGTTAAACTAATTATTGGTAATGAAGTCCCTGTCACCACAATACAAACTGACTTATGAATATGAATGAGTCACCTGTGAATGGATTTTATGCTTTGTAATGTGCTAGAGATTTTCGAAGTGTTCACGGTAGTGAACGTGTTAGAACTAAGGGTCTTGTCACAGTCATATGTGTCTGCAATGAATTGCATAAATGTATTAAATTCAAATGAGTTCAAGGGTTTTAAATTAAAAAAAAGTACATTGCGTTTTGCTGTTCGTTCTAGTTGCTTGTTTTATATATTTATATTACGTATTTCTCACGAACAGACTCAATAAAACCGAGTCTGCTACTTTTCTCTGTTGTTTGTTGTTTCCAACGGATCCCCTTTTCTGTACCTATTGACATTCACTTTAGCGTTGATATACGTGTGGCGGCCATAAAAAGTCACCCCGAATACAGATCAGTTGTGTTATAACTTACCAGTCCTTTGGGGGTCATAATGTCCAATCTGTGTGGCTTCAGTACTACGAATCAGTAGTGTTATATGAATGGCTTTAAAGTAGAATTCCGCTTAAGCCGGTGCTAGGGGGCGTGAGAAGTGTTGCTTCTTTTATTGCTTCTCATGAACAGACTCAATAAAACCGAGTCTGCTGCTTTGTTCTCTGAATTGTGTTTGTTGCTCTCAAAGGATCGCCTTTATCAGTATTTATTTACTTGCTTTAACGTAGAATACCGCTTAATGCGGAGCTTATAGGCATTAGAGATTGTGCACTATATACTACGTCTCATGAACTTAAACCGAGTCCGCTACTTTTCCCTCTTGTTTATTGTTTGTTGTTTCAAAGATTGCCCTATTCAGTATTTATTGAAATTCACTCTAGAGTCTATTTAGAGCTGTGTGGCGGCTGTAAAATGTCGCCCGACTTCAAATCGGTCGTAGAATTACTTAATAGTTCTTTGGAATCATAAAAGCCATTATGTTTGGCTTTAAAGTAGATTACCGCTTAAATCAGCATATAGGTCGTGAGAGGTGTTGCACATTATATTACCTCTCAATAACAGACTCAATAAAACAATATTTTCTGCTTTTCTCTCTTGGTTTGCTGTTTCTAAGCGATCCCTTTTTCAGTATGATTCGCATACACACTAACGTTTGTTTTGTTTTCAGTGGCGGCTGTACAAAGTCACTCAGCTACAAATCAGTATCGTTATAATATTTACTGGCCTTTGGGATCATCATTCCCAAACTGTGTGGCTTTAAAGTAGAATACCGTTTACGTCGGTGCTAGTGGGTTGGGGAGAAGTGAGAATTATTATCACTGCATATATCCTGATAAATCTTCCATTGATGATGCTATTATGAACGTTCTGTCAGTGCAATTTAAATTCAATGCATTAACACGGGTAAACTTGTACCATTAACATCACTGATGTTATTCTACGTATCCTTCTGGAGACATACGACTATCATTACTGTGTAGATTCGATTGTTCTTGCTAATTTCATAAGTAACTGTTTAACGTGATATGTGAACTTGTTATTTTGTAATGCTCACTATGGAATGCATAACTCGATATTCTGACATCCAGATATACATTGAATGTTGCAACTGCATATATTTCTTGCAGCATTGAGACATAACGTTTGAGCGATTGCATCTTTGTTATTATGCGTTTTTAACAGATAATGTAGTTTTGATGTTTCAGTACTGCATTGCATCAGTTCCTAATAGTTTGGAGCAGTGATTGGCTGATTGCATGAAGGACCCATATTTATACCGACTTTATACTGATGAATATATCTCGCAAACATGTTATTTCGTGCAATTCATCAAAGGTAAATGACACGAGATGTCAGCAGTTATTTTCTAGGCAAAATAACACCATCCTGTCAATTAAACACAACCGTCCTAAAATGCTCAACGGTATTAGCTATTTGAAGATTGGTTACGTTCTTTTAGCAGAACTCTTGTTTGTTTCCAGATCATAACAGTTTGATTAGTGCATCATATACTTCTTAAAATCATTTGAGTTCGTGATTAGGTCAACTGTCGCATTGACTAGCAATGCCATCCGACATGCCTGTTGGATATGTAAAGCCTTACATAGTGAAACTGATAATTTTAATAATTTATGTAATCTTAGGAGTCAACTAACTCGGTATTGATGCAATATATCAGTTTATTGAAACCACATGTGTACCTTCCAAAGCACCTTTCAACTTACCATAGTTCTAAACACATTTAAATTAATTACCAATCTCTAATTACCAATCCTCTAATTACCAATTACCACAGACACGTATCCAGAATATTTGAGGTTTTACAACTATTGACCACTTTCGATTCTACGAACATGGCGACCTCTGATTCGGGTGAATAAATGTGATATTTTACATAAAACCTTTATAACTCGTCTAATTAGAAATGTTCATCTTGTTAGAAAGCAGACAACAATAAAACAAATATGTATTGATGGAACCTATACCTATTTTAATAATCAGCAGCCTCGTATCATTGGTGGCATATAACCTTTAAACCGTATCATTATATTCACAGTGTGTTAATATATGTAATCAATATCAGACTTTATGACGTAGCGCCCAAGATAAGGTTTAACCAATGAATGCATATTTTGTTATCGAGTATGCCGTTATGATAGTCATAGACTAATTTGTGCAAATATCCTTCGGTGTCTAGTTTTGTTTTTTAAGTGAACCCACGTCTTTATATGTCTTCATTGTGATTGCCCGTTATATCATGGTGATGGTACTTGGTTGATATACAGGTAAGTCATGTTTAATGTCACTCTCGTTTTGATTAAAAACATGTCTGTTTAATTAATTTAACGTATTTTTAAATACGTTAAATTACTTTTACGTATTCACCATTTCGTCTTATGCTTATTATACTATAATATCGGTGCAATACTATCAAAAATTAATAATATGCAAAACTTTCTGCTGTGTTTTGTTTGCTGATCGTTATTTGTAGTAACAGTTGCATATGACGATATACTAGATGTTTAGTAAGTCCGTGTACTGCAAATACTGCTTTACCTATCGCATTCACTTCAGATGCATACTCCAGATTTACAGTTACTGTAGTATACTGCAAATACTGATTTACCTATCGCATTCACTTCTGATGTATACTCCTGATTTACAGTTACTGTAATATACTGCAAATACTGATTTACCTATCGCATTCACTTTGATGTATACTCCCGATTTACAGTTACTGAAGTATACTGCAAATACTGATTTACCTATCGCATTCACTTCTGATGTATACTCTCGATTTACAGTTACTGTAGTATACTGCAATTACTGATTTACCTATCGCATTCACTTCTGATGTATACTCCCGATTAACAGTTACTGTAGTATACTACACATACTGATTTAACTATCGCATTCACTTCTGATGTATACTCCCGATTTACAGTTACTGTAGTATACTGCAAATACTGATTTACCTATCGCTTTTACTTCTGATGTATACTCCCGATTTATAGTTACTGTAGTATACTGCAAATACTGCTTAAACTATCGCATTTACTTCTGATGTATACTTCCGATTTACAGGTACTGTAGTATACTGCGAATACTGCTTTACCTATCCCATTTACTTCTGATGTATACTCCCGATTTACAGTTACTGTAGTATACTGCAAATACTGATTTACCTTTCGCATTTACTTCTGATGTATACTCCCGATTTACAGTTACTGTAGTATACTGCAAATATTGATTTACCTATCGCATCTACTTATGATGTTTGCTCCCGATTTACGGTTACTGTAGTATACTGCAAATACTGCTTTACCTATCGCATTTACTTCTGATGTATACTCCCGATTTACAGTTACTGTAATATACTGCAAATACTGATTAACCTATCGCTTTCACTTATGATGTATACCCCCGATTTACAGTTACTGTAGTATACTGCAAATACTGCTTTACCTATCGCATTTACTTCTGATGTATACTCCCGATTTACAGTAACTGCAGTATACTGATTTACCTATCGCATTTACTTCTGATGTATACTCCCGATTTACTGTTACTGTAGTATACTGCAAATACTAATTTACCTATCACATTCACTCCTGATGTATACTCCCGATTTACACTAGTGCACTGCGAGAAGCAATTATCGATCGCTGATATTGAAAACAATTAAACAATTAGTGTTAATGTCATTATTTCAATAAATTTAATAAACAGTATTATGTTAAACGTTCATGTTATTGGAATTTATTCAGCTTTAGGAAAACGCATAAATGTACACAAATACTGAATCATACTACGGATATGAGCTTTTTAAATAATTGATATGCAGGTGCATTGGGTGACATGCACTTAATTATAATCTTTAAACTGCGATGCGTCGACATTTATGGACACACAAGTGCACACAGATGAGAACACTTATCACCAATAATCAGCATTTAAAGTTTGCCCCACCTTTTCTTCCAATGAAAACGCTCTATTCGGTTTGAAATTTGAAAAATAAGTTGCGCTACTTTGTTGAAAATAGAATTCATGTCGTCACCGTTTTCGATCTTCTCAAATGGTTACACAATTTGTAATTAAAGGGACACACGGCAATCTTGAAGTATTTGAAATGGCTGTCTCGATTTATATAACCAGTATTATTTTAACTTTTACGTATTCACCATTTCGTCTTATGCTTATTATACTATAATATCGGTGCAATACTATCAAAAATTAATAATATGCAAAACCAAATGGCATAATACAATTCCTGTTATTAACATTAATGATTGAACATATCCAATTTATGTAGGAAAACTAACGGGACGCCGCTAGTTTTTAAGAAAATCAAGATTGCGGCATGTGTCCCTTTAAAACAGCTGGCGGCGAAATGAACTGTTAACTCAATTGAGAATAATTACACGCTTCCGTCACCGTGCATGAGACTTGATTGACGTCCTCTAGTGGGGGTTTCGTCGTTTTGAAGTGTCAATCATGGACCAAAGGCTTGGTTGTATGGACATCAAAGACATAGTGTGCACGGCGTAAGTATTTTTTTCTGGTGAAAAGAATGGCAAACAGCAAATCAGTTATAGTTTATATTTTGAAATGTATGGAACTTAATGCTGCGCTCCGCTTCGCGTCGATTGATAATTAAACTATAAGATAAACAAGCTTTCTATGAGTTATGTCATCCTGAAATCATATATGATTTTGTTGGAACTAGTATACTACACTGCGTACTTGGTTCCAGTGAGCTTGGTCCGTTAATCACACTCATTACAAGCTACTTTGAAAAAAGAAAGAAAATACGATAAGCGAGAGGATTATCCGTGCATACATATGTTTTTGACTGTAAAAATATATCTTCTTTGAACATAAAATGTTTGACTAATAAGATACTTCAATCGGTTTTACCTGTTGACACTGCTAAGATGAATAAATATTGCCAAAACGCAACTAATTTATGGAAACCGTTATTCTGTCAGTTGATTGTTAACATACTGGATCCCCTAATCTCAAATCCTATATTCTCACAGCCATGATGGCCTTTCTGTCAATTTGACATTGACATTATAATTTGAGATTGTTCCGTTATGCAACCTGTTTAACGGGCTTGGTGGGTTTGGACTTCACAACCTAATGAATATCTGCCTTACATATTGGTATCATAGTGCGCAACGAAAGTGGAGCAGGCATATAGTTTTACAATTGTCCTTCCAGGGATTTACATTCACGTTGTTGATTTTACAGCTATATGACAGCAACATGGTACTATTATACTATACTTTATTGATTTTTAAGGGATGGCGCGTTGTCCGTCGTCATCTTTCGTCTGTCGTCCGTTGTCATTCCTAGTCCATTAACTGCTGCTGTTAATTTTGCATTTGATATTTAACATACTTCGTCATGGTCTTTAAACGAAATTCAAAAATCAACTTGATCGATATTTAATCACATGGATTATAACTCTATGTAGATGTATAGAACAATATTATATTTTGCTTTGTCAGCAGTCGTGCTCCAATATCATTTGTCATCTGATATTGACCAATATTTGAAACCATGGTAATATCGTTGACAACTCGATCGAGATCGGCATCTGAACATATCAGACTAAAAAAGCAGAGTTGTTGCCCTTGAATTATTTAAATTCTATATTTTTCTAATACCTTCATTTTGCATTCGATTGTTACCAAGCTTGGCCAGTGTGTTTGTACATGCGTTTATAAAAGCCGAGACAAATTCGAATACCAGCTAGTATGTATTAGTATTAACGTCCGAGTTATGGCTATTGAGTTGATGAAAAATGCGATATTTGGAATTGTTAAATTTAAAGCTACTTAACTTTTCAACGCATCTTTACCAAACTTATTCAACGTGTTTATATCAAAACAAGCTTGAATACGTTCAATAACCTTTCAAATGTTATCAAAACAAATATAGTGATGACGCTTGATTTCCATCTCACCTCTGTGCCCCACTTCTAATGTGTGTTTTTTATACTAACCCGCCAAATAACAACAACACTCTGTCCTGGTATTCAAGTCATATACTTATGTACATGTGCAGATTAAATGTATTTAAATATATATTCACAGGTTCTCAAAATTCCCGCAATTAAATACGCGTACAAATATTTCAAAATATCCACGATCCAGTTTTAGTGGTTTTGCTTGGTTTTTTAAAGCTGTTTGTATTGTGTCTATAGACTTCGGATTCTCAAAATATGAAAGTCATATATACGGTCTACATTTATTGTCAAATTAACCTGTTGATGGCTGAATATGAAATTTAATATTTTATTTTCAAAACTATCTCGGTCATGAAAGACATGTGGACACATTCAAAACCTATCCATAGAAGCATCAAAGTCATGGGTCTTGAATTAGTTTAAGAATTCTTTATTATAAACTGTCCATATAATGTATGACACCCCATCTCATACACTAGCATGATTATTAATATAGATATCAAATGTCATGCATCAAACGGTTTATTTAAATATGCTGGAAAAACGTGTTTTGTACACCCAGGATTTTACAAGATCAGCCCTACTTAAAATAGGATCGATATAGCATGAAATACGTCACCATGAACTTTTTAATTTTAATTGGTACGAAGGTAGTGAATTTAACATACTAACGATTTCAGGGGTATAAAGTACTACGGTGCTAATATTTTAGAGAATGGCGATGTTAAGCACTATTCTGGGATGAGTGTCGACTACAATTGTTATGTCAACTGGTTCATTTTGTGGTTAGTGACTTTCAGTTCAGTGTATTGTTTTGCAGATACGCTTTTGAAAAAGGTCTATACAACAAGAAATGTTACCTGTAAATAAGCAATGTCGACCTCCCACCACCCCCACACCCTCACAACAATCAACAGTTTAAATTCATTTGCTATATACCTACAAGTGTGACATTGAGCTTTGTGGTGGGGATCCGATTCCTGCACACGACACACATTCTCATTGTGGTAAACATTTGTGTACATTTTCGTGGAAATCTCTTTCAAAGTTATGGCTGAGACATGGTTGTTTTGGACGGAAGAACGAACAAACGGTCAAACGGACGGTGCGAATACTATATGCATACCTCCCTTCGGGGGCATAAAACATACAAGTTGATCAAAGGATATGTCTCTATTGTAAAAGAATAGTTGAAGATTCAGTTACTGATAAACACGATATTTCAGTTTTTTCTTTCAGAACTGTAGCTGAAATTGTTCAAGCATTCTAAAATTGGATGAATTCACAGATAGTTTATTATTTATTTAAAGGCCCAGACTGTATGTGCAGAAACTGTCCCCTAGCCATTCACCAAAACTCAGCATGTAATTAGAAGGGGGCTAGTGTGTTACGTAACACTTCATGATCATGGCTAATAAAACACAATGCAGTCTCAAATTATACCGTGGGAAGCTATAATCAATGGGGTGTGGTATATTGACTTATTGCTGTACTAAAATGAAAAAACATATGTATTTGGCGGATCTGAAATAAATAAATGTGAACACAATCAAACATTAACACTTGTTTTAACATTTTTTACACGTTGATTTATGTTAAATAATCTGTATAATCAGAACAATAATAATAGGGCTAATACAACAAACTGTCAGAATAGTCCGACAACTGTGTAGACATAGTATTGTCTACGTGTGTATGTCTTAAGTTTATATTATATATCGAAACTTGATGCAGTCTGTTGTAATCGTTTCTAATACACATTGTAGCGCTTGTATATATCATAAAAGAGTGACTAGCTACTGCCGGGAATATGGTATATGTCAACATATCTATACACTCATTTAATATGACGAACACTTTCGTTACATTTATTTCTTATTATAGTGCCTGCACCACTACAAGCATCCACACACTGTTAACTGCTTGTCTTACGTTACACGATATTGTGCTAAAATTTATGACAACTCTGGAACTAAATTAAAAAATTCATGATTTATTCTTGATAAAAAATAACTTTTGCAAGTACTTATGTTATTTTCAACAATATATAAACGTGACCAAATCACCGAATCAAAGACAAACGTATTGCTCTCATTCAAAAACTTTCGCTAGAGAAAAAACTACATTGTTGATCTGCAACAACTGTAAAGCGTTTTTTCTTTTTACGAACAGCAGTTTATACAAGTAAATTGTGTAGACTTGCTAATCACGTGAATCGTATGAAGCAAATATTTTTCCATTATATACCATTTTCGTCAGGCATGGAACTACCGTTTATAGACAAACTGTTTTTATCCCATTGGGTACGAACAGTGCACCTTTTATCGCAGATCTGTTTTTGTGTTGCAAAGAAAGAGATTTCATGTTGAGTCTTTCATATGAGACTGATGAATGCTGTTTTATACGAGACTGATGAATGCTGTTGTATACGAGACTGATGAATGCTGTTTTATACGAGACTGATGAATGCTGTTTTATACGAGACTGATGAATGCTGTTTTATACGAGACTGATGAATGCTGTTTTATACGAGACTGATGAATGCTGTTTCATTCGATTTTGATGGACACCATTCACTGTTGCCCACAGTCTCTATAAATTTGCACCTGAATTTAAAAAAAATGAACAACATACAAATAAATCATAAACACTGTTCAATCGGTCTACCCGTGATCTTCCATACATGAACGTGATCTGTCATCTTAATCATGGTTTGTTCGAGGTGAATTATATATTTTCTGGGTTGTAGCATGCTCGATAACGGAGATATTTTAATCCGTTGTTATCAATTTAAAAACAATGACAGATTATTTGTAGCGATATTTTAAAACATTTAAGCAACTATAAACACCTGCACTATTAACATAAAAAAATGAAAGGAAACTACACGATGATTACACCAGTACATGTCAGTATGAACTGCACCCCAGTTATACGTAATAATTAGGTAATGTATTTTTTTAAAAAGCTTGTGATGTCTGTTTAAAGCCATTATTTATCCAGCAGGGGTTATTGCAAATACGAGGTCCTAGCACGAAAACCCACCGGAAGAATACGACAGTTACGATAACAGTTACAAAAACACGTGAGGCCACATATTTAAATGCATGATGTCAAACCGTGTTTGGTCAACATCTTGAGCATAAAGAAACACATACTAAATTTAAAGATTAAATAAGAGTCAAAGTGGATACCCACACCTATTGGAGAATACTTATTATTAATTACTTGCAAATTCATCTTACTTCATCCGTTATATACCACATTTTCATTGAATGGATTACAATTTCGTCACTTCGTTCGACAAAATACAGAATTCTGGAAAATATTTGTATTTTAATGTTCTTTGGCGAACTATGCATCCATACTATACACAGACAAAGATATTCCAGTACCTACCGGTGTGGTGGACTGCCCATACATCCTTACTATACACAGACCAAACTGTTACACTACCTACCAGTGTGATGGGCGGTCCATACATCCGTCCAATATGTTCCACTGCCTAACAGTCTGATTAGCTGGCCATACATCCGTCCTATACACAGACCAAAATGTTCCACTGCATATCAGCGTGAAAGACTGCCCATACATCAGTACTATACACAGATCAAAATGTTCTACTACCTAACAGTGTGATGGGCGGGCCATACATTCATACTATACACATACAAGTATGTTAAACTACCTACCAGTGTGATGTGCGGCCCGGCCCATACATTCGACCTATACACAGACCAATACGTTCCAGTACCTACCAGGGTGGTGGGCGGCCCATACGTCCGTCCTATACATAGACCAATATGTTTCAGTACCTACCAGTGTGGTGGGGGCCCATACGTCCGTCCTATACACAGACCGATATCTTCCAGCACCTACCAGTGTGGTGGGGGCCCATACGTCCGTACTATACACAGACCGATATGTTTCAGTATCTAACAGTGTGATGGGCGGCCGATACATCTGTAATATAGACCAACATGTTCCGTACTATACACAGACCAATATGTTCCAGTTCCTAACTGTTGGACGGGCGGCCCATTCATCCGTGTTATACACATACCAATATGTTCCAGTACCTACCAGTGTGGTGGGGGCAAATGCATCCGTACTATACACAGACCAAAACGTTCCACTACCTATCAGGGTGATGGGCGGCCAATACATCCGTACTATACACAAATCAAAATGTTCCACTACCTACCGGTGTGATGGGCGGCCCATACATCCGTACTATACACAGACATATATGTTCCAGTACCAACCAGTGTAATGGCCGGCCGATACATCCGTGCTATAAACAGACAGATATGTTCCACTACCTACCAGTGTGATGGGCGGCCGATACATCCGTACTATACACATTATAGCAATATGTTCCACTACCTACCAATGTGATGGGCGGCCGCTACATCCATACTATACCCATACCAATATTATCCAGTACCTGCCAGTGTGAGTGGCGGCCCCTATATCCGTACTATACACATACATTTTACTGAAAATAGAATAAAAACTCTTTAAAAAATTGAACCAATGACCCAATTCGTTTGAAACTTCACCAAAAGCAAAGTATTGCGACCATTTCTCACATTTATAAAAAAACGTCACTTTCACTCAACATATATGGCCGCGGTTACTAAATATAGAACGATAAATATGTAATAGATAGAGTCTGGTCTGAGCGAGTTGGCTTATTGAAACACCGAGATGGGCGTAGCCCATCAAGGTGTTTAAATAACCAACGAGCTGAGACAGTCTCTATATTTTGTGAAGCATGGTGTACTTAGTAACACTGTTACGTCATATTGACCGTACTCTAAATTCCAATATCCGATAGATGTAGTACGGTGTAGCCACGCCTCTTTAGTTACCCTAAATTAAACGATTTAATGCTCTGCATTTATCAAAGGAAATGTCACCGACCATGCTACAAAAACCAGTAACACACTTGTTTTGAAACTGGATTAAACCATCTCATAACCCATTCTTATATGTTTATACACTTTCCATATCCGTCAATAAATATGGCCACCGTTACTAATACTAGAAATACTTTTAAAGGAATTCTTCTCATGAACCAGAGTGAATAGACTACTTGTTTGTTTATTTTATTTTATTTTATGAAGTAATATCGGTCATAGAAAAAGGCATGGTTAACATAAAAAACTAGCTATGTTGGACTACAAACAGCAGAGTTATGGCCCTCACGTCATATTGTTTTGCCCGCTCACCGTCTGCAAGATCCATGTTATCCAGTAGAGCATCCGTAGGCCATCTTGGACCTCTTGTTTACGTTTCAGTTCAGTTCCATTCGTAGTTTTCAAGTCTGGCTTGGAGAAGAATTATAAGCATAAATGTTAAAAATGCAATAACTCTAATTTAAAAGCAGAAAGGGTTTTGCGCTCTGTGTTTTCCCGTGTAATTTTATATTAATGTCTCTAATTAGATTCTTGACCCTATATAAGTTTTCAAACTATCATGGTGCTCCTGACAAGTATTATAATTATTATAAAATTGCAAAGGATAATAACTCAAATTTAAACAAAGATACTCTTCACTCTCTTAGTTTGCATGCTACTAGTGTACATAGTTTCATTCCAGTCACATTAGTAGTGTTCAAGTTATGCTCCGGAGAAGAGTTATAGTTTACAATTACAAACTTAAGATCAAACTCTAATTTAAAAGAGGAAAGAGCTTTGAACTTTACGCTCTGCTGTTTCTCTTCTTGCCCTTTACTAATATCCCTAGTTCATTCCTGTCCCATTAAAGGTTTTCATGTTATGCTCCGGACAATAATGTGTACTTCATCTCTTTGTCCTCCAGCTTTCTTTCAAGTTTCATTTAAATCGCATCAGTAGTTTTCTTATACACCAATAACTATTGTCAGCATAACATTTTGCGTTATATGGTTTGCACTCTACACCCGTTCTCTCTATTCTCTCTGTCAGTGCGCAAAGTTGCAGTATAGTAAACATTATATGTCAAATTATGATCTGGGTACGACAAAATAGACGTACGGAAAGTGTTCGTTGGTGTCTAGTTTTGATTCTAAAATATTGATAAAACACATGTTCGTATGCCATAATTATGAGTGAACATTCTATCCTGGTGATATTTCATTGATATTCAGGTGAGTGATCTGTTATATCAATTGCAATATATCAGAAATAGTGTCTGTGTAATTTTTCAAACACCAATTAGTGTGTTATTAAAGAGACTCAAGGCAATCTTGACTTATTAAATATTTGCGGGGTCCCGTTAGTTTTTCTAGATATCATGATAGTTGTATACATGATGTATACATGTTTGACTAGTTTAAAACATATTACCATCGCATAGTACTACGTGTCGGGTATATGTTTTGATATTTATGTTATTGAAGCCAAGCTGTGTATATTATGTAATTTAATAAAACAAGGACTTGAAAACAACGTTAAGGAGAACTTGCATACATTCTTCTCCTCGATGTTGTTATACAGGTTACGGAAACCACATGTAGATACATCTTTTTCAAAACTATTTGGATGTTATCATGGACATTTATTTTTAATTACTATACCGTAATCATAAGCCACATAAAATCGACACAGCGGGTAGTCCGGAACACGTTACTATATTTACTTGCCACGACTGTTACACGCCTTCTGTCGAATTAAGATTCTTATCACATCTATAATAAATCGATTTAAAGTTAGATCACTGATTAATATTAATAAGTTAAACCGTAGGTGTACTTTATATCTCTCTATTCGCAAGTGCAACTCGAAAAGGTTTAGTGCATGTAAATACTTGTAACAAAAGACCACTGTCACATCCAAAAGTCCAATGTCAAATCCACAACAAATGTTACAAAGTTCAGTATCAATATACATGCAGTCATATCATGACCATCTAGTGATATCGTTCAAGTTTTAACATGAAAGCATCCTCAGTGTGGTGAACAGCATACATAATACGCAAAACTCGTCGCTACATGCAAGCTGCTTTACAGTCGAAATTATTTAATAACTTTCTTTACACTCACCTTACGGATTAAGGTATTCTATAAATGATGTTTGTACTCGTCTTGTGGAATGTGTTGAATTTGAGAAAGCTGTTTACAAAGGATAACATATACAAGCCGGCCTTATTGCTGAGCTCAAATGGATGAAACAATTAGACACGTCTTATCCATTTGGTCTAAATAACATTAACAAGAAAGAAAACATTAAAATAATCGTAATATAGATGATGTGTTCAACATAGTGCCTATTCACAAACTTAAACGGCGGTCGTATGGATCTAGAAAAAAACATAATTTAAAACGTGAATTTAAGAACTTAGTTTGTGTCACAGAACTTACCAATATTTATACTTTTCTGGTAAGCACGCCGTCCTTAGCGAAATATTCAGTCGTTTTCTTGTTAACAGAAACTTGACGATGAAGTGGATATCATGTGTATCTATGCTAATCCACTTTAAGATGTTGTGTTTATAATTCAAAGTTACATGCAACATATTTTGCGACCGTCCAGATGGATGCTCCATCTGACAATATCTTTGTTTTACTTGCGTCGACTTTATTAATTTAGCTAGTGTTTAATGATAATCGCGTGAATGACAAATTTAAAATGTTTCTAAATATTGAAATTCCTACAAAAATATTGAGATTCCCATAAAACTAAGAATTATATGAAGTTAAGAAAATAATCTTATTTTCAATATAATAGGGAAGTTTATCATTTTGAAATCGACACTTACAATCCCACTGATTTAGAATGTCACAATTTTGAATCTTGTTTTGAATAAATAATAAAGCCAGCAGTTCGGATACCATAGCAGCATTCGTCTATATTCATCTTTAGATTTCAACTGATCACATACATTCTAAATCTATGAAAGGACTTTAAACTTTGACATCGTTAACTATCCACACCTTCATGGGAATGTACTTCGTGCTACACTATACGGGCTTTATATCTTCTATGGATGGGGATGTACCTCGTGCTACATTATACGGGTTTTATATCTCATAGCTCATTCGTTATGAGGGCTTGTAACGATGTTAAGGACTTTCTTCATTGATCAAAATCAAGTTATTACATGTAAACTTCTTCAACTTGAAATCCGTCATCGACCTTTCCTATTATAGCGATGCACTTCAAGCTTGGTGAGTGACTGTACAATTGACCTATTTTCAGTATGTCACTTCGCTTCACCTTTCTCTTGAGCGAAAATCCAGGTGGCGTTTTCCAGATTGTTTCGTTTGTTTATTGATATATACAAAAATATAAGATAAACACGCATGTATATAAAGACAGCTTAAAGCTACAGACGCTAGACGCTATACTTAAACTAGTACACGTACTGACTCATGAATATGAACGTTTATCGCTTTTATTTGTTTCTATTCATGTACGAGTAAACAACACTAGGTCACGTATATTTGTTGGTACGTTGTAGCACTTACAACACTAAATAGGCATTACGCAATAACTAGCACAGGCACGCGCATATTCTGATCAACCGCACATTAAAATATCGAGATAAAGATGTTTTGAGACGGTATCCTACTTCAAGTTGATAACATATAGTTCTACATCACGCAATGTTAATTTGCATGTGCGGCATGAGTCCCTGTGGGTCAGTGGCTAGAACGGCAGTCAGTAACAGCTGACTGCAAATTGGCAACATCGTGTGTTTTTTTTTTATCAAATTAGAATGCTACCTGTACGCTATGCACTACTCGATGTCTATAAAGTAAATAATGTCCTGCGTTAAATTTGATCGCCGCGGTTTATATACCCGATTCACCATGAGCTGGAGAACACGGAGTTACAAAGAAAGACACGCCTACAAAGAAGAAAGATATTTAAATACAGTGTATACAGCTTTAATGGCATTTCCTACATTTATCATGCATTGTTTCGAAATTCTAGCAATCTACTTGTAATGATTATACCGATCTTCGCAGTATTATTTACCCTTGTGAAAGACAATTAATACACATTGCTTAGTACTGGTTCTAACCAGGAAGTTATCGAGAGTGATTATTCTAACACGACCTCCGCAGTCTTTCATATACACAAAGAGGAGAGACAGCTGTATGTTATGCTACGATAAAATACAGCTGTTCCATTAATTCCCCGCGTATATTTCATCCGTTGAAAGCGCCGCGTTACATGACTTCACTTGGTAAATATACGTCACGAAGACAAACTCAACAGTAATTTTAATGAAATGTTAATTACAAAACAAACTTGCCAAGCTCACAAACCGTGCACACCCCCAATATAAACCCGTCATATGCATCATTACATATAACATTAATAAGCATCTTGAACAAGCTAAGAAAGTTTGACGTCACACAGCGCAAGCTATATGACGTAAGCAATGACTTAATTGTTTGTCACGTGACTACTAGTGTATTGAAACGCAGAACATTGTATACGGGGGCGCCAAATGGAACCGCCTGTAAAGATAGCAGCCTGATTACCATGACCTCCGAGATAATATATAGTTCCCCAACAATAGCGTAAACAATGGGGTTTTCGGTGAATAAAATACAGTTAGTCGTTCGGATGCGAGTATATCAGTTGCAACAGTGAAGTGAAGTAATAAGAGAGTGAATGGGTACATAATCGAATATCGCATAATCTCGTATGGCTAAAGCGAGAAAGATAAGCGACTCTGTACATGATCAGAAATTTCATTGTGATCGCTTGACGCTCTTTAAATTGGCTTAAAACTATGACAGGTGCGCGGTTAACGCTATCAATCCAATGTTTTGAATATAGCGGAATGGGTTTGTTGTACCGGTAATCTGATTAGCTTTAATCTGATTGTAATAAAGCTGAAATTGTTACACCTTTGTTGCTATTTTGACGTTTAACTTATATACATACACATATTCTTTCAAGGTTTATTAAAATCAGAGTTTATTATTATCAAATGTTGGTTAGCGTTTGATGACGATTTGGAGGTCTAGCTGCGTTTGCGGTCATATGTGGCAGAAAGTAAGCCATTTTCACGTGAAGATTATCATTTACTCAAAGGAAGAAATTATTATTAAATCTAACTATTGGATTTTTTTTTTTTTTTTTTGATTTTTTTATAAAATACTAACATCCGTGTAAGTGGAACTTTTAAACATCTTATAACATATGACACAGTAACTCGCAAGACCGAATAAGATACTGTTGTATAAAACAAATAATATCACATGAGAAATGTGTAATTAAAACACGTAAGTTGAGTTGGGTTTTAGCAGTGTAGATACAGCAGTTTAGCATTGGTTATATTTTCCTAGTATTGCCATATTAAAACGGCATAATAAGTAAACTTGTTTAACTATAATATAGTTTAAATAAAAATAAAACATTTAAATAAAGCGAGTTTTTTTATCAAACAAATATTTGACAAATCCGAATGAACAGAATCAATTTTCTAATGCGTTTAGTTTCACTGATAAATGCACAATATAAATAAAATATTACACAATTATAGTGTAAATATCTGATGTCAAAACACCACGGGTCGCCAGTGTTTGTGATTTATGGCTTCTTTGATCTAAACAAATATCCTGCTTAGGACGGCCAATTAGCCACGGGGTACGTACGATACCCCGTGGTTAATTGGCGGCTGTTGGTATGTACCCCGTGGCTAATTGGCTGTTGTGATTATAGAAATCTTTATATCTTTTGATCGCAATAAACAACCTGCCATCAATCCAACATTAGCGACTCTTCAGTTAATTTTTGTTTGCATGGTTATATATCGCTGTAGGTCCTATGAGCTATAAAACCTTATAGTAAAAAATATCATCTCCAGGATTCTAATGGTGACATGCATTGGAAAGCGCTTAATTGATACAGACATTAAACATTGACATTCGTTGGAAATGATATTTAATTACCCAAAAGAGCACCAACAATGATCGGTTAACTAAAAGTCTTTTAAACACAGTTAAAACTTTTACATAAACAAAAAGTGTACCACTACATTCTTCAATCACATTTCTCGACAGGAGTTGTTTTTATTCGAGGAATTAACTAAAATTAAAAAATTGTAAAACCGATTCCAACAGGATCGGCGTTGGCTAGAATCGGCCATTCGGTCGATATCCATGTAGTCTTTAAGACAAACTATTAGATACAATTAAGGTTTTTGCATAATAAAAAGTGTATAGCGAAGTCCAACAAGATAGAATTTCATCGGCTTTGGCTAGAATCAGCATGTATGGCCATTTTGGGCGATATCTATGCAGTTTTTAAGACAAATTATTAAACAAAATTAAGGTTGTCGCATAATGAAAAATGGAACACTACATTCTTCAATCATATTTCTTGACAGAAAGCTGTTTATTTTCGAGGAATTAACTAAAACAAAAAAATGTATAGCGAAGTCCAACATGATGGCATTTCATCGACGTTGGCTAGACTCGGCCATGTTGGTCGATATCTATGCAGTCTTCAAGACACATTATTAGATAAAATTAAGGGGTTTTGCATAATGAAAAGTGTACCACTACATTCTCCAGTCATAGTTCTCGACAGCGAGCTGTTTATTTTTGAGGAATTAACTAAAACAAACAAATGTATAACGGATTTGCGCCATCTCCACATCTCTGTTTAACGAAACTTCAACCAACACGGCCGACCAACAGTTATTTTATATCAATCAATTCACTGTAAAATAATGTAAAAACACCCAAAATGTCAATATCAACTATTAGTAATATAACAACAAACATTTTCTGCAAAGTATGATGACTTGTTAATCCAAAACAGTCAAATATTTTACAATATCACGGAGCGGAGCACTTCATCGATAGAAAAAAATGGCGGATGTTCAGAAGTTTTACCGCTAAATCGAGATTCCTTCCACTTCTCGAAGTCATACGAGATTTCAGTCATCTGCGCTATATCTCCATTAGTGGTCACCATTCACCTCTTATTACTTCACTAGTTGCAAGAACTTGTTTCGCACTCGGCGAAAAATAAACATTTTTAAAATAAAATAATGCTTATAATAATATTGTATGATACAGCAAGTAAATTATTAACATCACATATTTATGATACAGTAAGTTGTGTAATATTTCGCCAATAAAATGTGTTTATATACCATTTAGTTTTAATATTGTTGAACCTGTATGTAGATGACACAGTTTATCATAAATTATATAAATACTTAATATGTCTCAAAGTCACTAGTAACCTCGCCAAATGTTTCGCCAAAGAAAACAATGATTATATACTATTACGTGTTCCCACCCTTATTTCATTAAGTGTTGGGATAGCTTATATTAGCAGGATTTTGTAACAGATATTTCGATAATAAAACGCGTTTAAAAACATTTGTTACTGGAAAAATGTGATAACCTGTTTAAAATAAACTTTTAAATGCTTTAATTGTACAATATGCAAACGTTTTAAGCCGAAATTAAGGTTTTATTTCATACCCCAGCCAACCCCGTTTTTCCTTCTTGGAGAAGGGGTTGGATGGGTTATAAAAGTTAATACTCGGACCAAGTAATGGCCATCTAGTTTTAATAGTGTTTTAATAGTGTTACACATGTATTTAAAGACAAAGTGTGTCATAAATTATATAAATAAACCCTTTGCCGTCATAGTTACTATTAGCTTCGATAATCTCCGTATCACAGCACCTGCCATTTCCGCTAGATTTCGTTATAGTACGAAATGTACGGTACGCTACGGCTTTTACCCCTAAACGAGTTAATGCATAAAGCATATCAAATCAATCGTAATGCATCAGGCGGAAAGCATTTTGCGATCGACGTGAAGTGAATTTATATCATACTACAACTTTTAGATGAAATATAAAATGTAAGATATTTTAGATTAATAAACCGAGAGAGACAATTCCAATAAGCATTTTCAATTTGTTAATAATGAGCAAACAACTTGAATAAAGATAATTGATACAATAAAAATGCATTTTTCCTGAAATTTAAACAACTGACCATGCATTTAAGCAAAATTAAAAGACAAATGGTGCAATAAAAATTCAATGTTTTTTATGAAAACTAAACAAAAGATAAGTACATGTTTGTAAACGATAAGCAAGGCAACAAAAGTTAAAATTAACAACATGCTGAAGTGATTGTTGACCCCTATGCCTTTCCATAACATCGCCGTGTGTTCCTTTAAGGTATGCTTCTCGATGTGTGTCTCTTATAGCTGTTCCTCCTTTGCAATGTATGAACTTTTTATATGTATGGGTGTTGGCAACTTGAAGCCCGCAGTTATTTTGAACCATACGATGGACTTAGTGTTCTGGTAAGTCGGCATATTGAATATATTTAATTACCTCTCGCACCCACTTGTACTATACATTTATTGTAATATCGCTAGTGTTCTCCCATGCTAAACTACCCTCGGTATATGTATGTATGCATTCTGAAAACTACTTAATTTTCACCCGCTGTAAAGTAATATCCTAGCTATACAGCAATGTACCACGATAAGCCCTAGCTATCAGTTTTAAATTGATATAAGGTCGTAAGTTCAATAAACAACCTATAAATCGTTGAACATGTTGAACGTTCATGTTATTCACATTGATTCAACAGATAACCCACGACGACTACTAAAATATATTGAAAGGAAAAAGAAAGGCATAATCAAAAAATTGCCTAATATACTACACTATTATATACACATAATTCCACGTAATATTCCAGATATATCTCAACGTATGTTGTAAAAAAAGGGCTACACCTACTTACAGAAAGGATAACTCTGTCATATAGTAGGCCTTTTAATCAAAGTATACGTTGTTGAACGAAATTCATCAATCTTGAAGTTTTGCTTGAAAAAGTCATGCCATTTCAGTGTTAAGGTTAATGTTAAGAGACTGCAACGTTTAAAGCCTACGTGTGCTCACCTGCTTGAGCCAAATGCGCATTCGGTCGATAATGAAACTTTAAAGAGGTAACGGTGAGGACAGGTCCAATGTCGCCCTGTACCATTCGATAAGCAGTAGCATATAAAACATACAATATATAGCGGAAATACCCATTATGCGTTTCTTTTTCTTTTCAGTATATATATCAGAACTAGACTTTAGTGACTTAAAACTGAGCTGGAAGTAACATCGGCTTATACTATACTTAACCGTTAACTTAAAACTATGACCCCGAAATGTAGTCTAACACCGTGCAACACGGAAAAGTGGATATGTATTATCCAAAAATCGATTATCTAATGACACTAGACTCATTATCATCGCAAGTATCGATAAATGTTCTTTGCAGGGCACAAACAATAATTGCAGATTCTGCATGCTGAAATATACCCGCATTAATATTTTTTACATAAATGAACTACTGAAAAGTGGCAATGTAAACATCGCCTATAACGAGAATTGGACATCAGAACTGGACGAGAATAACACTTCCCAATTATTTGTGTTGTGTGTACACGAGGCTCATCACTATCACAAGTATTAAACATTAATTATTTGATTCGCTTCTTTGATTAAGTTTTTGATACTTTTCGGACCTGCCGTGCCATTGCGTGTGGGTATTTTTGCTACTATACGGACGGTTTTCTCATCTTGCAATATGTCACGACATAATGCGAACAAATGAGATATTGCGCTGGCCATATCATTGCACCATGTAACGGAAAAACGTCACAAATCGCGCCAGGTCATTATTTAAATAGCCACACAACGCGTCGTGTATGTATCGACCTATATATGTTCCCGACGCAATATGTATGGAGCAATGTCTGTCTTATGATGAGCATCCATCTTGTTCGGTACGTATGCCTTTATGTGCAGTGGTGAAAACCTTATATGTAGTTGTAACATTACTATGTTCAGCATGTTCAGTACATTCGTTATAATGTGTAGTGCACCTTTAATTATATATGATACATCTGATATTATATGCAGTTTACAGTAATTTATGTATTTGTATTTTGATTTTTAATTTAGTTTAGTTTTTATATATATATATATGTATTCTCAACTGTAAGGGACACCATTTTAATTTTTAAAACACCTAATTTGCAAGAGTGTGACAATTTCACCTTGAAAGTTATCTAAATTTAATTTCTAATGAACGTATCGTATATTTCTCAGCTATTTCGACATTTAAAAGCTCCATTACGCGAGCGAAAAATGCGGACATTAACCCATTTACAAAATCGAAGCGAGAGGCTATGCCATTGATAAAACATGTTTACAAATAATAACAATTGTGTACTTCTTTAAATGAACACATATTATATAGTTTTCACTCAATAGTTATATGAAGCATGCTACATGTCAAATGTTATCAGTATCGTTATCAGGGGTTTACACATTTGTTTTTGTAACTGACTGCTTTTTTGACAGGACTGCACTTAACATTATTGTTCAAAAACGACAACGAGTGTCGATGCACTTTTGTTTCTAAACTGGCGCGTATTCGGTCTATTGAGTATTCTTGGGCACCCGTAAAATCTAAAAATGTAATGCAAGTGATTGGTAAACAGCGCCACTGTTCTATGTATGCTTCTCGATGATCTTGTTTGCAAATAGACGGTCCTTCGGTAATACAAATATTCTATCAGACAGATCTTTAAACACTATCGAAATAAAGTAATTTTGCACAACCTTTGTTTAAATAATGTGCAGTCTATATCGTTAGTATTGCTAACATTGTGCAGAGAATATCGAATTACAAAAAAAACCCAAAGGATTCACTAGACAATCAAGATGCTATAATGGGGCGCGGACAGTTAAAGTGGCACACATCAGTATTGCCTAATATGTGCTTATTCAAACTGTATATGTTGTATTATGTAAGGTGTTGCATTTCTGAGGCGTAGAAAAGATCGCGGTAAAGATGAGTTACTAAATGAGTACTTTATTGAGGACAGTGATATATTGTCTGGACATATTACTGATATTTTAACAGGATTTTTGATTCAGGAATATTTCTTGAGGCATGGACTAAACGATTTATTATACAGCTACATAAATCAGGTGATAAACATGATGTTAACAACTACATAGGAATAATGTTATTGAGGACTTCTGGAAGATTGTTTAATTGTATGTTTATCTAAATGGTGTAATTAGAATAATAATATATCAGACATGTAATTCGGTTTTAAAAAAGGATTTATAACAACGAAAGCTTTTTTGTATTACAGGCATTAATGGAAAAGCTTTTAAACGAAAACAATGCATTAAATTGCGCATTCTTTGACTTGAAACGTTATTTCGACTCTCTCTATATATATATATCTACAGGCATTATGGTTCAAGTTGTATAATCTGGATTTAAATGGCAACATGTAAAGAATAATTAGAAGCATGGAGCCATCCGTGAAATCATGTGTATACTATGCAATAGATTTTCTGATTTCTGATATAACTGTGGACTTAGGGCATGGGGAGATAGGAGATAAATTCGCCATTTTTTCTCACGGTTCGTTACAAAAAGTACTGATAAAGGAGACCTGGAACTTTCTATTCAAAACAGGGAAGATTGTGAAATTAATTTAAGTCGTATTTGTATTATATGACTTTTGTTTGCTGATGCTATGGTTTTGTTAGGTCTAATTCCAGAAGATTTACAATCATCATTGGATATGCTAGACGAATATTTTAGTTATTGAAGCTAAAACTGAAATTGTTGTATTTCGCGAACGGGCTGAACTGTGGACATATGACATGTATGAGAGCGATGTAATTGAAGTAGTAAATGAGTTTAACCATTTGGGGATACATGTAACATTGAATTATTACTAGGTACTTTTAGTCTAAATAAAAATACATTATAATATTATGGTAAAGTTCTAAAGGCAATGAATGAATGCTCTAACTGCCATATTGAAAATGCATGAAACTAACACGAAACTAACTTAGCAATTGATTAATGCATTTGTTTCATCAACTATTAATTACGGAAGAGACGTTTGGGGCTTCTCAAAGTCTAAATCGCTAGAAATTCAGAGTTAAGGATCTGTAAACTAGTATTGACCTCGGTACTTGAACGCTATATTTCCTGTCCGATTTGTATATTTACTTTAGAGTTAGATTACCAGCAAGCAATTGTGATGTTTATAGGGAACTCGGAAGATGTCCACTTTATATCAGTTGATATGTACGCATTATTACGAGAGATAAGCGACAATAGCACAGATTTAGCAGTCTAAGTCCATTCAAATACACAGAACAATGTTCAAACCTCGCTAATATCTCATGTGTCCACCGTTACACCGAATACACTCAAAAATGCGACGTCGCATGCTTCTAACGTAACGACTGACGAAGCATCAAGGAAATTTGGGACGTTGTATACGTCAGGATGACCCTATCCAAAGTGTTCAGGACCTTACAGCAGCACTTGCCCGCGAATGAAACATATTTCCTCCAGAATTCGTCAGTCGTTAGTTCAGAAGCATGCGACGTCGCATTCGTGTAACGGTGGACACATGAGATATTAGCGAGGTTTTGAATAGTTTTCTGTGTATTTGAATCGACCTAGACCATGATTTTTTTTTTATTATTATTCGGTATATTTCGATTAAAGTTTGTGTGAATAACTTATTTTTGCTGAGGATATGTTAACAAGGCTAAATATTTTGACAATGCATATCATCTACATCTTTACACATATGATGAACTTATGACACTCACAGTGTACACCATGTGTAAACAAATCAATATTTCACCGTTAATGGTCTGTTAAAGGATGCTCTAATAATTTACTCATTTACTATAAAATACAGGTACGCAAAGCTTTATTAAATAGGCCTGTAAGCTATCACATACAGTAACAGTAGATATACAATTCAAAATATAGCTTTCACAGAAAGAAAGCAACCAAAAACACGCATTAAAACAAACAACAGTTACACAGTTAATAAGCAAAGCATCTGACAAAAACAAACACACACGTGTTGACAATATGGCTAACGCCTTCTTCTTCTTCTCCTTCTTTTTCGTTTTCTTCCTCTTCCTTCTTCTTCTTCTTCTTCTTCTTCTTCTTCTTCTTCTTCTTCTACTTCTTCTTCTTCTCTTCTTCTTCTTCTTCTTCTTCTTATTCTTCTTTTTCTTCTTCTAAATTTCATCCTCAGGTCCATGAGTATTCTCGAGGACAATGGTTGGTGCAATAAAAAGTCGTATTTACAATTAAGAAAACAATCAGCCTTTTGTGGTTTACACTTTGATGAGCAGCCCCATCTTGAATACTTCTAGGGTGGGGACAAGCTGAATTGATAGGGAATACTACAGTAGGATAGTGCTCGGAAAGAACGAGCGAGAAACCATATATTTCATACCGTGGTCCCAGGTTCATCTTTTAGTAGCTGGGATGAGGTACAGTGTAGGTGGTATGGCGATGAGGTTATAGACTGTTCTCAACATTTGCGTGTTTGCGCCGTTCATGTAAAGTGTTCCAGTTCAGTTGATCGAGCATGGCTGTTACAATGCTTGGTGTACGATTGTCTCCGGTTACGTATCTGGCTGCTTTTTTTTCTAGTTACCAGTATTCCTCCTCAGAAATGCAAGGGTGATGTTGGCTTTCTTGGAGGTGGCATCGATGTGCCTATTTTGACTTAGTTTAGAACGTATGGTGACACCTAGTCGCTTGACGTCACTGTTCTGTGTCGCCGATTTAATAGCCAGCTAGTATTGGTTTACGTTTGTTGGTTATTACTTAGCAGTTTTCTGGATTGAATCCCATTTGCCAATTTGAAACCCGTTCTGTAGTCACTCAAGATCCTCTTGCAGAGATTCACTGTCTTCCTTTATACAAATCCATGGTCGGCAAATAGAAATAGGCGTGATGTAGATGCAACCTATTTCTGGCATGACATTAATGTATATCAGGAATAGTACAGTTCCCCGTGGGACGCATGATGTCCCTTCTGTGGTGGATGAGTGTTTAGCTTCTAGTGTCACTGCCGTTGTACGGTCGCTTAGGAAGTCTGCATTCCAATCGAGTAGCATTACTCTCTCGCCGTAGATTTGTAGATTTACAAGGAGTCTTTGATTGGGCATCTTGTCGAAGGCGTTGCTAAAATCTAGCAGAACCGCGTCTACTTGCTCTATGTTGTTGAGGTTACTAGCTGTAATTGTATTAGTTGTGATTCGCTGGTCCTAAACTTCCTGAATCCATGTTGTGCGTCAACAGCACCCTTGCATTTCCGAGAAGGAATACTTGTAACTTGAAACTAGAAAGTGTTCAGCGAAAAGCAGCCAGATACGTAACCGGAAACAATCGACAACAAGCAGTGTAACAGCCATGCTCGAGCAACTGAACACTATACATGAACGGCGCAAAAACGCAAAGCTGGTTATGATGTTGAGAACAGTCAATAATCTCATCGCCATACCACCTACACTATACCTCATCCCAGCTACTAAAAGATGACCACGGTATGAGATATATGGTTTCTCGCTCGTTCTTTCCGAGCACCATCCTACAGTAGTATGCATCACATGTGTAAGGATGTAGATGATATGCATTATCAATATATTAAGCCTTGTAAACATATACTCACATGTGTAACTATAGATATATATTCATTTCCGCCATTTTCAACTAAATTTTATTGCTTATTTAGGTACGTTATTTAACCAACGTATTTGCTAAACATGTGCTCGTATTCAACATAAATTATTATATTATAAATACATCGCATGGTATATATTTATTGATCGGGCTGCTGGTTAGTTATGTAATAGATAGAGTATGGTTTCATTGAGTTGGTTCATTTAAACATCGAGATGGGCGTAGCCGATCTACGTGTTTCAATTAACCAACGAGATGAAACCATACTCTATTTGTTTTGTAGCATGTCTATTTCAGCTCTATTTCAGTTATTCTAACTGTTATTCTCACTGTTATTCTCACAGTTATTCTGACAGGTATGATTTTCAATTAAACGATTTACACATGTGTCTGAACAAAGAGAATTGTCTGTGACCGTGCTACAAGTTACTATAAACTATTAATATATACCCTTTATAATATTATTGTACACTTATCACGTGCCACGTTAATATCTGTAATGCAACAAGTACGGACGTTTTGGCTATTATCACCGCGAAATCATGTTACCTCATTCACGTCAATAAGTATTAACATACCTATTTAAACTATGTTTACTACTGTAGAAACGCTTTAAATACGATGTTCTTAAATCTCAATACAAGGAACACATACAATCAAACTGATACTCGTACTTTACTTCATTTGAATTGCGAAGCTGATATATACAACAGTTTTCTGTTCTGTATCTGCCGAATCTACTAGTATAAATACGTAAATCATGTGCCGATATGAGTAATTCTGATGGAGATGTGCGTGAACTCCGTGATATAGTTAATCATGTGCCGATATGAGTAATTCTGATGGAGATGTGCGTGAACTCCGTGATAGAGTAAATCATGTGCCGATATGAGTAATTCTGATGGAGATGTGCGTGAACTCCGTGATATAGTAAATCATGTGCCGATATGGGTAATTCTGATGGAGATGTGCATGAACTCCGTGATATAGTAAATCATGTGCCGATATGGGTAATTCTGATAGAGATGTGCGTGAACTCCGTGATATAGTAAATCATGTGCCGATATGGGTAATTCTGATGGAGATGTGCGTGAATTCCGTGATATAGTAAATCATGTGCCGATATTAGTAATTCTGATGGAGATGTGCGTGAACTCCGTGATATAGTAAATCATGTGCCGATATGAGTAATTCTTATGGAGATGTGCGTGAACTCTGTGATATATTAAATCATGTGCCGATATGAGTAATTCTGATGGAGATGTGCGTGAACTCCGTGATATAGTAAATCATGTGCCGATATGAGTAATTCTGATGGAGATGTGCGTGAACTCCGTGATATAGTAAATCATGTGCCGATATGGGTAATTCTGATGGAGATGTGCGTGAACTCCGTGATATAGTAAATCATGTGCCGATATGAGTAATTCTGATGGAGATGTGCGTGAACTCCGTGATATAGTAAATCATGTGCCGATATGGGTAATTCTGATAGAGATGTGCGTGAACTCCGTGATATAGTAAAGCATGTGCCGATATGGGTAATTCTGATAGAGATGTGCGTGAACTCCGAGATATAGTAAATCATGTGCCGATATGGGTAATTCTGATGGAGATGTGCGTGAATTCCGTGATATAGTAAATCATGTGCCGATATTAGTAATTCTGATGGAGATGTGCGTGAACTCCGTGATATAGTAAATCATGTGCCGATATGAGTAATTCTTATGGAGATGTGCGTGAACTCTGTGATATATTAAATCATGTGCCGATATGAGTAATTCTGATGGAGATGTGCGTGAACTCCGTGATATAGTAAATCATGTGCCGATATGAGTAATTCTGATGGAGATGTGCGTGAACTCCGTGATATAGTAAATCATGTGCCGATATGGGTAATTCTGATGGAGATGTGCGTGAACTCCGTGATATAGTAAATCATGTGCCGATATGAGTAATTCTGATGGAGATGTGCGTGAACTCCGTGATATAGTAAATCATGTGCCGATATGGGTAATTCTGATAGAGATGTGCGTGAACTCCGTGATATAGTAAAGCATGTGCCGATATGGGTAATTCTGATAGAGATGTGCGTGAACTCCGAGATATAGTAAATCATGTGCCGATATGGGTAATTCTGATGGAGATGTGCGTGAAATCCGTGATATAGTAAATCATGTGCCGGCATGAGTAATTCTGATGGAGATGTGCGTGAACTCCGTGATATAGTAAATCATGTGCCGATATGAGTAATTCTGATAGAGATGTGCGTGAACTCCGTGATATAGTAAATCATGTGCCGGTATGAGTAATACTGATAGAGATGTGCGTGAACTCCGAGATATAATAATATCCAAGTAAGGTTCAGGTGCAAAACTTCCTTTAACTTCTTAATACAACAAGTACTGATTCATATCAACTTTGCTCTTAAATCTTGTAAAATGTCATCTAGTAATTAATCGTTGTTTAACAAGACATAATAATTTATTGATATTTTCTACATGTGGTTTATTCCAACCATTTTAACATTAGGAAATCAGTGTGTATATCCATTTTCAACATCTAGTAACGATGACTCTCTTACATATTTTTTAATGATATTTTCACTATTACATATTTTAAACCAGAAAGTAATAATGCGTACATATCTATTTATATAAAGTGGACATCTTCCGAGTTCCCTATAAATGGCACAATTGCTTGTTGGTAATCTAACTCCAAAGTAGATATACAAATCGGACAGGAAATATAGCGTTCAAGTACCGAGGTCAGTACTAGTTTACAGAACCTTAAATGTGAAATTCTAGCTATTTAGAATTTGAGAAGCCCCAAACGTCGCTGCGTAATTAATAGTGGATGAAACAAATGCATCAAACAATTGTGATGTTAGTTTCGGGCTAGTTTCATGCAATTTTCAATATGGCAGTTAGAGCATGCATTGCCTTTAGAACTTTACTATCATATTATAGTGTATTTGTATTTAGACTAGAAGTACCCGGTTATAATTCAATGTTACATGTATCCCCAAATGGTTAAACTCATTTACTACATCAATTACATCCCTCTCATATGTCCACTGTTCAGCCCGTTTGCGAAATACAACAATTTCAGTTTTAGCTTCAATAACTAAAATATTCGTCTAGCATATTCAATGATGATTGTAAATCTTATGGAATAAGACCTAACAAAACCATAGCATCAGCAAACAAAAGTCAGATAATACAAATACGACTTAAATTAATTCTGCAATATTCCCTGTTTTGAATAAAAAGTTCCAGGTCTCCCTTATCAGTATTTTTTTTAACGAATCGTGAGAAAAAATGGCGAATTTATCTCCTATCTCCCCATGCCTTAAGTCAACAGCTATATCAGAAATCAGAAAAACTATTGTATAGTATACACATGAGTTGACGGATGGCTCTGTGCTTCTAATTATATAAATATAAGCCGCGGCGATCAAATTTAAGTCGTGACTTGAGTCGTGAAAAAGTAAATTTACAGTGTAAAGCCCATTTTATCATTAAGACTAAGACATGCAAGCTGTAGATACCTTTCAAGGGCGGATCCACCGTCGATTTCGAAACACCAAAGAGACGTGCTATTTCTCTAACGCTATCTTGATTTGCCATGTACCACAAGAAAATTAACAGTTGTTTACTAGCAGGTAATGGCGGTTTACCGTTTGGTATTTATTCATATTGAATAGTTGGAGTCAACTCTCCCAGAATAGTCTCAAAAGTGTCCATTCTGATTCTAAAGTAATTTTTCAAATCACTTTCGGTGTATGTGTTTAAAACCAGATCATGAAAACCAGCTACTTTTGGCATTACACGAACTACTGTCCTCTTCGCAAGTGAATCAATAAGAACTATCAAATATCGTCATCATCTTCGTCCATATCTTCATCTTCCAATATTTCACTCAGAATGAAAGGTAAAAGTTCCGATATCTTTAACACTAGTGTTGTGCATTTGGGCGTTCGATTAGGCTACCGAGTTTTAAATAAATGCGCATGCGTAAGGTAATCTCCACTCAATACTAGAGTTATCAAATCGAACGCAGCCTCTGTCTGGCTGCTAGTCAAACTGAAACTACTTCAACCGTGACTCGTTCATATTCATGAGTTAGTACATGTACTACTTTAAGTCTAGCGGAGATATAAACCCCATATAATGTAGCACGAGGTACATCCCCATAAAGTTGTGGATAGTTAACGATGTCAAAGTTTAATGTCCTTTCATATAGTATGTATCATTGGTACGAAAAGGATCGCACGTGTGTAGCAAATTCCAACGCTAGGATAGCATATGCTTTTCTTATTATGTTCGTGAATATGGAACAAATATGGGCTGATACTTTTTTCTTTTTTTTTTTTATAGAATGGCATTTTGTCTTTAAACAAATGCACTTAAATGTCATCTCATCAAACGGTAACATGTTTACAAACTTTCATTATATCTCTGGACATGTTTAGATGAATGAAAACACTTTTAACTTCTTTTTTGTTTAATTGGAAGTGTCCATACAATTTTTAAAAATAATTATTCTAAAAATATAATATATCAATATAACAGACAACTTTCAGAAGATTCAGCTCCGGAGTATTGCAATGATAATAATATTTAAAAAAATAGTTATATCTAAAATGTGATTTAAAATTTGCCAGCTGAGTTGGTACCGATAAGTTGAGTAGCACATGGTCTATACTCCCAAATTATTGTACAGAAGGCACAAAAAGTTTCTTAATACTATAGTTGTATATGCTAGTGGGCGTGCATCAAAAGCAAATGTAGGGAGTTTTACAATTGGATTACCACCTAATACAAGTTTGTGAACGATGACCGTGAACCTGTATAATTATAAGAATATAAATTTATAACGGGACATTAAGTTTAAGCCGTCTTTCATTGTAGAAAAATCGATATAAAATACATTGCTGTTCTGATCATTACCAAATAATTCGTTCAGCATGGGATTCGTACTCGAGACCTCCGGATGCATTATGCGTATACATAACGACTAGGCCACATGGCCAACTGAAATACTGCTGTTAATTATAACTATATATTCGTTTAATACTGGACCTTTTGTTATTCCTCAGTGTTATTTCAACAAAGTGTCAAGGTATTCGCATTAGATTATCAGCATATGCTATCCTAACGTATGACTTTGTTATCAAACCCTACACACTTACGATCCTTTTTGTTACCAAAGATGAATACTAAATAGTGCTGCTTGTATAGTGCAGAATATGGAGTGAAAATGTGTTATGTTCCTCAAGTATCTACACACAAAAGTCAGTAGTAAGTACTGTATTTTATTAGTGAACAGGTCTACGCGAAAGCAAAAGTAAGTAGTGAGTTATTATAAGTTTGACTGTACATGCATTTTCCGGTTCATGACATGAACCGAGAACTCTGACAGAACAAGACAGGTTAATGACCTGTTCACACGCTGTGAAGGAATACAGAACAGTGTCATTTTAAACAGTTACATTCATACACAGCCTGCGATGTCCGGCTAATAAGAAGGGGCAAACACTATGGATATCATACTGCAACTGCCATACCATATAACACGAAATGAGTAAATAACAGTAGATCATGTTGTGTTGTACGACAGGGCAAGCGAACAGAGTATTTTAAATAATGTTGTTGAGCCAGAAAGATATAGCTATTAACATAGTTCCACCAACTCGTGTGTCAATAGTGTCATATTCATGTATTAGATTATAAATGTATTTTGTGGGCATTTGATTCTGAAATATATCTTCTTGCACATGCTAACCTTATCGGAGGCCAATGTTAAAATCTTGTTCTTATACCTGAAACTTCAATCAAGATATCCATTACTACGCCCTAACTTTAGCCATTATATACTCAGTGCTTAAACTAGTTCATTGAAACCATTGCTCACTCATGTTTGTTCAAAGTCTCAAGCCTTCATCACAAAGTGCACAATATTATCTTAATTAGTTACCTATGTGTAACTCTTTTAATGAAGTTGTGTATACATTTAACGCAGTAATATGGCTTTGGAATAATGCATCGTTTTGAAATATTATAACCTCCATCACAAAAAATCGACCGTCATATATAACCTTATATGTATTGAAAATGACGTAAAACATAATACAAACAATTAAACAAACGAATACAAAATAAATGAGACTATAATTAGTCTAGTAAATATGAACTATAACCCAGGACTAATTGCAACAGAAAATATTATGATTCTTTCTGAATGTATAGATTTGATCACAGATAGAAAATTGAACAAAATCGAAGCTCTTGTAGCATCTATAGTTGGTTAATTTTGTAAATTAAATTTCGTCTAAAGGACATGTCCGAATGCTATACAACTTGTATACTTTCGTTTTGTTAATGTAAATGTATTATCAATCTGATTAACATGTATATGATGTCTATCTGTTTTCAATCAATGAACTTATTTTAGCACATATTTAAACGACACACTTGGTCAAATTAGAATGAATTTACGAATATTATAACACACGTATTTATTAATTAAAGAGTCTTTCCTTTAGAATGAGTCTACAATACATTTGTCTTTGATAATTGCGAAATAGTAGTGTGAAACTGAAAATATTAACACAATGGTTACATTTATTTAAACACAAAATACGCTATAAAATTGCATGTTGTTTAACTGCTCATCAACACATTAAAGGTTATTTAGAGCCGCCTCGGGGAGAGGGAAACATACAAAGGAATCCTGAATATATTTATATTGTTCGTTAACGTGCTATGAAACAAAAAAGACTTAGCGGAGAAGCCATATCAAGAGCCATTCGTATGCGCTTAGGTGTCAGCGTGGGGTAATGGTTAGTACCTCGGTTTTTGCCAAGGCGGTAGCCCTATTGTCAACCTTTTTTTGTGTTTGTGTCGTCATGTACCTTTGTTCTTTGTTAACAGCGCCATTAATGTTTGTTTATTTGCGTGTTTTTTTGGGTTGACCGTGAAAGCTGCATTTCCTGTCGTCCGACCTTTGTACTTATTTTAGTAATCCAGGGGTCGTGCGTTCTATCCCAACCTGGACCGAATTGGATTAATTTTCTAAATACTTAAAAACTAATTTCACACCTGACCAGTTTTTCACATGAGATTTAAAAACCGAGGTCCGCTCACTAAAACGGCCAGTGCAATACAGCGAGGATTAATAAATGCATATACACATCGGCACTTCCTTGTAGAAGCCGTTCTCCATTCAATTATAATGTTCAGTATATATGACGTTCCGCTACCAATTCAAATGGGAAAAGGTTTTTGCGTGCTCATTCAAGACAATGTTCAGGCCACGACTCTTGAAACAAAGGTATCTGTAAAAATATATATGAAGTGCATTTAGCTGATCCACAGTTTTTGTTTCAAAGTCGTATGTATGCCGCAAGAGACAGGATAAGTCGAGAAGAGCTAGGTTCCCTGTTCACGTATAAGTTATGCATGCATCCACCATTTCCACTTGTTACAGACGGTTTGATTCGGGTTGCAAATAAACCTCAATTTGCTTAAGGAATGTTCAACATCGTGGCAAGCTAGCAACTACAGGAGGTACCCATCAATCAAAGTATGTCTTAAATGATGGGTCGCTACTTCAGAGAATACCGTAGAATCGCGTTTTAACATATCAAACGATTATATGTACTTTAATGACAAGAATTTTGGAAAGCATGTTGTACTAGTAGTTGTGTTTGATGGAGATCCGGACTTTTTATCAACATGACATACTGCACATTTGCGAAGAAACAGGTATATTGTTGGAATTACTGCGAATTTCACAGCAAATATAACCACGAATATGAACAAAAATGTTTCTAAATAATTTTACAATCATCATTTCATTCATATGTTTAGTGAACTTTTAGTGTCTCATGAAACAAACAATGCAGACAGCGATGATGATCTGCTCATTGTTACAACAGCTGGTGAGTGTGCAGTAGAAAAACAAACCATTGTGATTGGCGATGATACAGATCTGTTAGACTGCAAAGCCAAACCGAAACCAAAGAAAATTTCAAAAAATAAAAATAAACTTCCAGAAGGTTGCCGTCTGTGATAGTTATGTTAGTCACTAAAACAAAACTTCCACTCACATCTAACAACCACAGATTCAGGTTTGGAAAAGGAATACTGATATCGATCCTCAGGAGTGGGGATGATCGATTTCAAAGGGGAAACTTAGTATTGCAAAACAAAAAGGAAACACCAGCTCCTGACAGACTCTTGCAGGTTATCATATGCAAGTGCATAACTGACTAGTCATACTAGTCGTTGTACATGCAAAAGGCACGGGTTGGATTGTTGAACACTGTGTGATGAATGTAGAGGAATCAGCTGTCTGAATTCTGAAATCCAGATAAAAACCTCTGAATATGAATAACTATATAATATAATAACAATATTATATAACAAATATGGATATGAATTTCTTCTGTACAATGAAACATATGCAAAAAGAAATAGTCAGATGAATGGGATACTGGTTATAGCTTGAAATGTGTAGACATTTATAAAGCAAAGGAAATACCAGATCGTTATATAAGGACAGCGAACACAATTGTGGCTTTTATTCTTACACTGCATAATTATGGATGGATATAAATAGTATATCATGTCGGTAAATTTAGATAATTATTTAAAAATTGACACTTTTTAGGACAAAAAACCATAGTAGAATGCATTTAAACAATATGATAAGTTTAAATTATGAAATCTGTAGGGATATACTTTTTTGCGGTGGGTGGTGAAATCGAACATCGTTTAAGACATTTAATGGCGGTTTTAGGTATATGTTAAAGCATTAAAGTGCAATTTACTTCATAATATTTTATTATTTTAAAGTAAATTTGTTAACGGTGTGCAGAAAACTAACAAACATGATTAAAAATAACTAAATGTGTTATTGTCCGGGAAAAAATAATTTTAAAGATGAAAAAGGTGATATATTCATATCATTTTTTTTTTCAAAAACCTTAACTTCGATTTCTCTCTACTTTCATTTCCTCATTCTTTGTGGTTTTCCCTTTGGAAAAAAAGTTGGTTTCAATTGTGTATTAATTTGTCCTGGGTTCGGTCAATATTTTCATATATCTACTAGACTAAATCGACTGTTTGTAATATCGTCGTAGGGCCAGCGTATTGAAGTGCCATATTACATATCCACTGACGTGCTTTTAAGTTTTCCTATGTCAATATCCTCTGGACAAAATACATCCAACTTTAAATGATTTGCAAGTTTATTGCTCAGTTTCAATGATACTATACAGTTAATTTCGTTCTTACGAAAGACACAGTGTCATTAAGTAAACAAGACGAACACTGACTTAGTTATTTACTTTGTCATTAAAACTGTCAGCCTGCTGAAAAATTACAATCATTAGAAGACGTGACATTTATGGGAAGTGCAATACATGTCCCTACAACGTCAATCAGTGACATTCATTTTGGATAATAAACCCATTAGGCAGGATGTTATATAACAGTAGGTAAACATGTCGAATCGAAAATAACACATAACATCACAGACAGCAAAGGGTTATAGATTATCGCCTTTGAACGGTCAATGGTAAAATAAAATACCACTGACGAGCGGGAAGAGGGATTTAAAGAGGCTTTTAGAAAATGTTGATATCGATTGAAAGTAAATACCTAAAATATCTGTATTATTTTGGTTGTATGGTAAGGTTTCCGACATTTGGAGGCAGATTACATTGCACTACCTCGTGCGCCATGAAGTGTACACTGTTGGACTTACATTTGTATGCTCCCTGACATTTTCAGGGCGCACAAAGTTGCCGCTCTGCCCGTCCTTCCGTCCGTCCGCCCGTCCTTCCATCCAATGTTTGTCCGGAGCATAATTTAAAAAACTACCGATGGAACTACAATGAAACTTCACACAATGATAGAGGACAATAAATGGATGTGCAGAGTGTAAAAACGTAAATATTTAACTCTGCCTTCAGTTCAATTAGTGTCATTGACCTTTGGAAGTTTATACGTATAATTATTGTCCGGAGCATAACTCAGTCAAAGCACTGAACATGCTGATGGACGGTGTTACTCAGAAACTATTGATCAAAATCAAATTCCAAAAAAACAAACGAGTTTGCGTACTAAGGTGGTGAACATTTGTGCAACATCTTATTGGAATCGAATGAGACATTACCAAAGTTATGGGATTGGGCGGACGGACGGACGAAAGGACCGACGGACAACGACAATTATATATCCTTCCGCCTAATCGGCTGGGGATAAAACGTGAAATTATGTAGAAATATTTAAATAGTATAAGTGTCAAAGGGGAATAATTTTAAAATGAAAATGTCATAGAAAGTTGGTCACAACATACGTATACATGAGAGTTCGGTTCCTTTCGAAAACCTATCAGATTTAATCATGCATGACAGAGGTATCGCCCCTTGAATGTCTGAAATATAGGATTTTTGCAAAGAGCTTTTCGATGGCGATATGGTTTAACAAAACAAACTTATTTGATGAAATTAATTGTATGGTTTGACAAAGAGATATTTGTGGAACATAGTTATATAATCTCTTCTACTCTCGAATTTATGAACGGCCTTTGATCGTTACCATGATGCAGTGTGATAAAAGAGTTCAATTTCAATTAAATGTCATGGTAATCGCATTATTTACTCTTCAAATGTGCATATAAAGAATGCAATTATTAAAAAATGTTAAGTGTTTGCCAAGGATATTCTTTATTACTGGTATAAATATTGCAGATTTGTTATGTATTCTGCTATGTTAAGATTTGTGAATGGCACTTGAAATCTGCCTTAGTGTTTGTCACACCTTTAAATTACCAATTTGAGTTGTCATTAATTTCTTGGATATTTATTTAATAATGCTGATTACATTACATCTTTATTTGTGATAACTGTTACGAATGATGTACGGTACGGAACGGATTATATTTATTATCCAATTACATCTGATATATATCTATTTAATGTAATCTATGCGTTCTAATTGTTCTGACATATGATATAAATAAATCAATAAACAGTATCGTTGTTCGTTATATGCATCCTTCTTACACTAAAAATATACCGATAATCTCTATAAGTTTCGTTGCTAAACTATATATTGCTACTTTCGGTATTCTCCGTACTACGAACCTGCTGTTTTCGTTATAGTTCGTTATGTACGGTACGGTACGGCTTTTACCCCCAACCTCGTGGAGACGCTTGTTTACGTTATAAGGCATATGCGCATTATACAGGATCAAATTCCTGCAAAAACTGTGTATTATTTGCAAATGTGGTACCGCTACTATGCTAGAAGTTGTTTCAATGCACATGTGGACGAACTTAGTTTGTATCCTTACGGAAGTGATTGAGTGGATACTAATTAAAATCCAGCTCAAACGTGCCATGTACTCCTGCAATACAGACATTCACCTCTGGCAGTCAGCCAGACAGACAGACAGGCAGACAGATAGACAGACCGACCGACAAACGGACTGACGGAATAAATGGACGAAAGGACGGACGCCAGACAGACATACAGACAGACAGACAGACGGACGAGCGGGCGGGCGGACGGAAGGGCGGATGACGGACGGACGGATGGACGGACGGACAGACATATAGGGAGGGCAGAAGGGGCGGTCGGGTGTTTGTTAAGGGCTATATCCAGATTATGTCCACATTTAAGTACTACCGTATCAGTACCAAAATCTAACCCCACTAATACCCCTCTAAACCAGCATGATTGAATGGAGTCCACAGCTTATGGGGTAAACTAATATTGCTTTGATTAAGCTCATAACAATATCAACAATCTACGGACGCAGTCACCCAGATATTTAGGGGCTTAACCTCATAAAATAACCCATAAACCTTGTCTGGACAAATACAATATCCCATGAACACGAAAATCGCCTAGTTGGATGAGACAATATTTGGTTGTTACGGGGCTATCAAGATTAGGAGCTTACGATGGACATCGGATGTCAGAACCTAAGTGCTTATTTGAGTCCCGAGACCCCGGCACCGTATCCAGACCAACATCAAACACCCAAATTTCCCTCTAGACCATCACTATTGGATGGAGTGCACAGCTTATGCGGTAAATCAATATTGGTATACATGTTCATAGGATCACTACGATATCACCACTCCTTTCCCAGATGTTTAGGGGTTTAACCTCATAGCCAATATAGCTCTAAGCTTTTTCTGAACAAATACAATACACCATTTACCTGACAATCTGGCGCGGAGACGGACGGACCAAATTTAGGTTTGAAGGCCCTATAATCACCGCTCTATGTACGCAGACACCCAGATGTGGAGGTGCTTAACCTCATAAACCAAATTGAAAAACATGCATTTATAATTGATGTAAGAGTGTGTTTTTGCCAAAAGAAGTACACAGCATTTTCGCTGAAAGTTCATTATCTTGCACATGACTTTTGTGTTTGCCGTCTGCTATTTTGAGAAGTGTTGTATACAAATGTATATAATTGACTTCTTGGTTGACAATAATGTATTCAAAATAACGACATATTGCCATTTGCAAATGATGAACAAAGAATAAAAAATGCAGAATCATATTTAAATGAAATGGAACGCACTATGCAATGTGCAGTTACGTCCTTTAGAGATGTTCATGTATCACTGCTAAATGCTTTCATTAATGTATTTTACAAATGAAATTAAAAGTGAAATTGCAATGTAAATATATCGCAACGGGAATTCATATAGAACGCAGTGTAAATGGAACGAGATGTGAACATAAGCGGAATGCAAATGAGTACGTAAGGCGTGTGCCATCCGGTAACTAGTCAAGGTTTCTTATTTTTTTGTGTTTTGTATTTGTTTGTTTTTAGTACGTTGTATTGCGAAATCGACCATTATTGCAAACAGGGTTATCTTTGTGTGCAGTTCCCGAGAGACAGAGCTAAGTTCAAACAATATGTTTGTGTTGTAGTAATTAATATTTCTTCGTTCTTATTGCTTTTGCCGAGGGTGATGTGATACATACTGTTATGCCTTTCCTTTGTCTCTGAAAGCTGTGTTTTATGTCATAATTCATAATATTTTTTCTTGTACACAGATTGTGAATTTTATTTAAAAGCAAAATGCACATTTTAACGACGATGGTATATACAGGTGATTTATTTCTTTAGTAATGTATAATAAGTTCATATTTTGAAATTAAATGATATTAATTAAAAAAACTAACCCGCCAAATAGCGGCAATATTATACTGTCTAACATGGTTTAAAATACGCACAGCTGATTGGCTAATGAGGAGTTTATAACAAAGATATATATACTTCTGACGCCACGTCTTTCAACCGTTAGAACGTCTTTTTAAACGATTTTAACATCGGAAATCATCCAAAACAACGATTACGTAATTTTAAGGTAGCGCTACGTAAAAACAACAAACTGAATTTGTTAGAAACACGATAAATCTGTATATTGTCTTTGTTTAGTGCTGAGAGATGGACGTACAATGTACGTTTTGAGAATGTTTTTGTAATAGGTTTAATCTCTCGAAAAAGTTAGTATAACATATATAAAAATCCATGTCAGATAAAAAATAAAATATCTCCAGCGGTTTTATATAGTGGGAGATTAAAGCTTCTTAGCAATATCTTAACTCTTTAATCAGTTGTTTTAAGGGTGCCCTCTAATGACGAATTAGCGTGATCTGCGCATATTTTCGCGCAACGCGTATGTGGAAGTTTTCAAAAGTGGGATGATGTTCCAAAATCATTAGTCATACATCCTTGATACTTAGTATACATGTTTACAATCATGAACCCCACACATTGATGTATGTTCGATAATTATAGATTATTATATGGCAGTTTTCATATCAGCCACTGTATCATCCCTGAGACCCTATATGTGCCCGAGGGCTTTAGCCTCGAGATATAATTCCTACACATCTGATCTCTAAACGTTGGTATATTGTTCGACATACCAGGGTTAGGGTTTGATTTATTCATAAGTATATCGCACACTTTGCCACAGTTTTGAGATCATATGGGCAGGAATTATATCATGAGGGCTGAACACACGACATGCTTCTTATTGACAAAGTAGTGTATGTTGTGAGATATATCACACTTAGAGATAGATTATTTGGATTTGATATAACATTCTGTTAACGTTAATTTTAATTCTAACATTGCAGATGCGGTTTTCAGTATGCACAAGGAAATACAACTGTCGGTTAAAATATACTATACAAAATGATGTGGGTGGGGAAAATCAACATTTATTTTAACGTAGTTTGGTCATATTGTGTGTATTACATACTGATACACTGTTTGTAATTCAGTTGGTATATCAGGTGTATGTATGCCAGTCATTTAAATGACTTTTGATATAATAAATAAAAAAACAAAGCACATATATCTATCTTTTTCTGTAATAAAATGATGGGTCTTTAACATTTTTAATTGTTAACTATTTTAGATGAACAACGACATATACTTTTTATCACATTTATTTGATAACCTTATAATTATCTTTTATATACCAGTTAATTACAATTCTCTTGTTATTATTTCTATAAGTTTGTTTTGCCCAAAATTTGCCCAAAAATGCAATTGTTTGTGATTTTTTTTTGTTTCATTAGAAGGTGTGCTGAAATTGAAAACTTCAAAGAGTTCTACTATTTTTATCATTTTAATGTTTTTCTTACATTTGTATTGATACCTGTTTAGCTTCTCATAACTTTTTTTTCATTTGCTTCATTTTGTTATCTAAAACATTGGGTGATTTCTAAAGCCATACCCAGATTTCAGCTGATTTTGAATTTAAAACCCCACTTTGGGCTTTAGGGGTGTAAGACTAAAGATTAATATTGCTAAAAAGTTAAATCACCAACACATCATTATTTTTCCAGAAACTAACTAGTAATATGTAAGCCTTCTTAAAAAACAGGGAAATTAAAAATGCTTGTTATACTGATATTCACCAGACGGCACCCTTATAAATCTTTTTCAATTAATTGATGACCTTTGCTTAATATTGCTGATAAGGTTATAGATAAATAAAATCAATAGTTAAATAGTAAAAACAGATGGTTTGAAGTGTCCCTGAGAGGTTAGTAAGGAGATTTGATAATATGTAAACATATTAAGTATTATTTTCCATTCAAGTGGCTTTATGAATACATGCCCTGCTGTTTAGGACTTGAAACACCTCGAAACCGCGGGCCTACGACCCTTGGTATCGATGGTGTTCAAGTCCCGCCTACGAGGTTTCGATCTGGGACAATAAAAACCCGCTGGAAATATTTTATTTCTTAAACAAAAGCTTTTTATTAAACTTCATCCAGGTGTTAAGGTTATATAATACGTTATATGTGCCGATTAAAATAATAGGTTTATTCCCTTTGTTTAAAAAAAAATCCCCTGATTCAACATGAGTAAACTGAATTATGAATTGGCATCTCTCAATTTTACAATCTAGTTTTTGGGTTCGGCCTGGCTGGTTAAAGCTGTTTATATTGCGTATATAGAGTTTGGATTCTCAAAATATGTATAACTTATACATGTATATAGTCCTCGTCGTCAGTAGGATTAGAAATGGTTTTACATATCTATGGTAAAAGTTAGCTGTTGTTGACGGGATAGTTGCTTTAACATATGCAAACAATGATTGTCTCCTATTTCCTAAACATGGTGTATACTGTTCAGTTCAAGCCGTACTGGGTAGAAAACAAATGTCACACATTTTAAAACCGGCTATGGCCAACCGTTTTAACATTTCTAGGAAATCATCCCGATGTCACGCTATTCCAACTCGATAACGCCAGGCAATTGAGAAAATCAATGATTGCATTTGTTAATTAATATCCTTCAGTTTCAAGATATGCACTTATTATTATAAATTAAACAATTTAATACTAATATCATCTACTGGTGCGTTTTCATTGACAGCTAGTGTAATAATTGTGGGGCATATACAACTAGTGGATCATTAGGTTAATTTCCATAACACGCAGCTTGGCATTTAAAAAACAAAAAACAAAACAAAACAAAAAAGAAATCGGTCTTAAAACAATATCAGTAATAGTTAAAACGTTACCGATCATATCGATTGATTATATCACATGTATTACTGCATATATTTCCTTAAGTTAAACTATATTTTCTTGTATTACGCAAACATGCATACGTAAAACATTACAACAATACGCATATTGCCAGACAATATAAAAGACTGACATACACGCAAAGTAACAAGGTACATGTATATGGCCAATACTGTGTGTACTTAAAAGCTGAGACGTCAGAGAACTAGCACTGTACGCAAAATACCCTGGCTCGGTTTAAGCATGATACATTTTAATTACGTGTAACATTTGGGGACTCGTTAGCCCCACTCGGCACTCGAACTCTGTGCATCTAGCGTATCGTGCTTGCGTTGTATGAACATGGTTAAAAATGGTATCTACCTGTACGCGGTTACTTGAATAAATAAATCTTTTCGGCAACACTTACTTATTAAAATCCTCCGTCAGTATTTTTATTGGCAGGTAAGTGAAAATGAGTATAAGATATTTACGTATTATTTCTGATTAAAAAGTAATACATGTTCTGTATGCCTGTAGAGTATATTATCTATTTGACTGACACTTATTTCCCGTGGTCAATTTCTTTGTTGGCAGAGTATAGTTCGAGGTAAATTGTGTTTGCATTATTAAAACGTATTAACGTATACTATATGCAAAATATAATTCCAAATGCTATTACATGTAACTGTGTTTCTAACAGGTTTAAAGTTTAAACCTTAATACTGGGATATTAAACTAATGGTTAACACATTGTTCATGATTGCCTCGTTTCCCCTTAATATGTTGACTTTGTTGTTTTAACCGTGCTGTGATTCCATATAATTTGCAATTTCAATTGTTATCGGTAATTTTGAACTGAGTTTGTTCATTAATATATTAATAACATTAGCAAAAATTAATAATACATTTTTGAAAATTAATGAAATTACCGAACCTTCAAGTTGAAATATTTATGACGAAATCTAATTTGTCAGAATATGAAATGTAAACACAGTTGATGTGTCCCTTTGAAATAGAAAAAAACGCTTCAAACACAGTTATATACTGGAAACTGTTTTATCATAAAGTAAAAATAGCTAGGTTATTTATATTCTCATTTGGTTATAAGGCATCTATACATCGTGTGTAAAATAAGAATAAAACAAGACATTTGTCAATATTCTAGACTTTGGATATAGCTATAATCCAATATAAATCTAAATAATATAAGGTCATTGTTCGAATTAAGACATACCTGTTCTTTATATATTTGTGTCCATAGTCATTTTCGGACTTTATCTTGTTCCTGCTACCACCCTCACTTTTAGCAGTCTTATCTTCTTGTATTGGCTTTGTGCAGGTAATCTTTGAAGAAATGTAATATAACTTTAGTCAAAACAATTTCACAAGTTCCAATTAATTAATGATTTCGTATTCAGGCTCATATTATATATTATACAGTGTATAATGATAGCTCTACCGAAACTGGTAACAGTTTATCTTTTAAGTGCTGACGAAAAAGTAAACACAAAACTCTCAAGATTGTCAAGTTGGTCTGTGTAAATAAGTCATCGTGATATTTTGTATTGATTTTCGGTCATGTGCACTTGGAAGTGTATCTGGTGTAATTTATTAAAATGAACACAGAGTTCATCTTTCTTCTTCATTATTATTATATGGTTGTCGTGTTTAAACAGGAAGACAATCTGAAAACTCAAGAATAAAGGAATATTACGATACTGTACTGAATGAATTAACTTCACCATATAGTACATGCAAGTACATCTGTACATGTATTACGGGTTTGATATGGATTGTGTTTATATTCTCCCAGACGAAAGAATAGCATGTTAATGGAGGAATTAGGATAGATCTTACACCAAAGTAGCCTGGTTCAGTAACACCTTGCATTTATTTATTCGACGTAAATTATCCGTACATTGTCTACACGGGAACTTTGATACACTGCTGGTTCGTACGTGCGTAGGTATGAATGTAATGCACGTGCACATGTATATGCGTTTGTACTATCTTCGATGTATGGTGAAGAAAGTCAATTCTTTGTTGTAGTTAAACAGAATTATATTTATTGTAGATAAATTGTATATAATTTAAACAGCAGGTAAATGTCTAAAAAAAGTATAGCATGTCTTTTAGTAATCGGGAGTATAATCTATTTTATGTAACTAAGAATAACTGAATTTGAATATAGTTGGTAGTATCCAACTTCGTCATAAATAGTATCAACTATTAATTTGCAAGATATGGTTGAATCCTGATCTATTAGAGACGGTTAGATCCGAAGAAGGATACAAATATCGGACAGGGAAAGCAGCATACTAGGACGACAGTCAACCACAAAACACAAAAACAAACACGCAAACAGGCAAACGAAAAGGCAAAAGTAATAAAAAATGCAAACGACATCACAAACACAAAAGGGTTGACAATAGGGCTACCGCCTTGGAACGATCAGTGCCAAAGTAGGCCACTGGGGGTTTAAACCGGTTCTAGGGTGCAACAAACCTCACACTTACCCTACTGTCATCCCATTAAAACAGGACAGTGTAAATAAAGAAATCCCCGCCATGATCTAATCTCTAACCAACAAGGCAGCATCAATAGGCAATATAAGTAAAACACAAATATGCTCGTGTAAATATAATACAAAAAAACAATTGCCTAGAAAGCCACAATGAAGGTACTCAATGACTTTGCAGAAGCCAGAGCAGTAAGAGAATAAACCATTAAGGGCACGACAAGAAAGATCATGGACAAACATCAAACGCCACCGTCCCAATGGGATTTAGGTAGGCGTCATCATAGGGTCCACAGCCTGTCCGGTCATCGTACAATTAAAGAGGAAAGCATAGTGGCGAACTGTAAAAGGGTCCACCACCAAGCATGCAGTACGTTGCAAAATGATAGGGTCATAACCTCTTTTGATAAACTGTTTAACAAGTTAAACAAAGATAGTATGAAAGTGATCATGACCTAGAATCTAACGAAGTTTATAAATCACATCACCATATAAGTCAGGTTATGATTGTCCTTGTCGCAGAAGAGTCCTTAAATTACTTTTTTTATTTGGAAAGAAGATAAGGGTTACGATAATAAAATTTTGCAAGGTTTTACGAAGTTTATGGTAACGGTAACCCTGATTGAGTAACTTTTTAGTTATACAAAGATTACGAATATTAAAGTCCTCAACTCGAGTACAAGCTCTAGAAAAACGAATAAGTTGAGACACATATACCCCATAAGAAGTTGCTCGGGGAACATCCCCATCCAAGTGGGGATAATTAACAATGTCAAAATTAAAATCATCTCTCTTGTCATAGATTTTCCTAATTATTTTACCATTTTCAATCGAGAGATCTAAATCAAGAAAAGAAGCGATATATTAGCTTTGTTAAGCTGAAGTGCTTTAGGATAAATATAATTAACCATAGTTGGAAAGAAAGGGTTGTCAATGTTCAATATGCCATCCAGATACCGAGAGGTGTCATTAAAGTCATTCAATAACATCTGCCTGGGTATCTGGTGAAAGACTCAACATGAAATCCCTTTCATAGCAAAATAAGAACAAATCTGCGACAAGTGGTGCACAGTTCGTAGCCATAGGGATACCAACAATTTGTCTATAAACGGTGGTTCCATACCTGACGAAAATATTATCTAATAGGAAGATGAGTGCTTCACAAACTTCATAGCAAGTCCACATAGTATAATTGTCTAAACTGCCGTTAGTTAAAAACGCTTTTATATTATTACATGCCAAAAATGTAGTATTTTCTCTAGCGAATGTTTTTGAATAAGAGAAATTAGCTTGTCTTTAATAAGGTGATGTGGTAAGGTGTATATAGTGTAGAGAAGTCATAAGTGCTTAATGATGAAACTTGACCTTTCTTGAAAATGTTATCAAGAACGTCTCCTGAATTTTTTATAGACCAAAATAAATTAATCCCAGAGTTTTCATAAGTTTTATCACGATATAGTTTAACGTGATCTTTAACGGCAGTAAGACAAGAAGTTAAAAGTTTGGAGATGTTTGTTGTGGTGCAGGCACTAGAATTCGAAATAAAGCGAGCCTTATATGGATTTTTATGTATTTTTTATGTAATTTAGGAACTCTAACATGTCTAAGGACGCCTAAATAAGAATGTTGTATTTCTGCACACACAGACATCAAATCTTGGATTATTAATCAGACAGTCGTATCACCTTTAATAACATTCGTAAATACTTGAATAAACATACTAGCTGAATGAGCAAAGTATATTACGTAATATGAAGTATGACAACATTATGACCCAAACGAAATTTAGTTGTATAAGATAAATCTAATAACAAGATTCGACTGTACACATATACAATTAATACGTAGTAGTAGTATTTAACATAAATAAACCTATTTTTTATAATTGAGATTGTAATTCAAATCTAAACATTAAACAGCAAATACAATTAAAACGTATTTCAATTTGATACCAAACACTACATAGCTAATACACTTAAGCAACGTAATGGTTTTGAAGAACTAATTCAATTCAAGGTGTTCTATTAATAAAAAGGGATGAAACTGATTAACCTTATAGTATGTCACATGTATATTTTAATAATAAAATATAGCACTGTGACAACTTGGTATTGTTCGATTTACCTTACATGAGTTTATTCGACGTAAACTCTCGGTAAATTTACTACCAGGAAACTTGCTATTTTTTTATATACCTTACATCAGTTTATTCGACGTAAACTCTCGGTAAATTTACTACAAGGAAACTTGCTATTTTTTGATACACCTTACATAGTTTATTCGACGTAAACTCTCGGTACATTTACTACCAGGAACTTTGCTATTTTTTATATACCTTACATGAGTTTATTCGAAGTAAACTCTCCGTACATTTACTACCAGGAAACGTGTTATTGTTTTATATACCTTATATGAATTTATTCGGCGTAAACTCTCTGTACATTTACTACAAGGAAATTTTTTATTGTTTGATATACCTTACATGAGTTTATTCGACGTAAGCCCTCTGTAAATTCACTACAAGGGAATGTGTTATTGTTTGATATCCCTCACATGAGTTTATTTGAGGTAAGCCCTCTGTAGATTTACTACAAGGGAACGTATTATTGTTTGATATACCATTACATGAATTTATTCGACGTATTAGTTTTTGATATACTTTACATGAGCTTATTCGGCGTAAACTCTCTGTACATTTCTACAAGGGAACTTGTTATTGTTTGATATACCTTACATGAGTTTATTTGACGTAAGATCTCCGTACATTTACTACAAGGGAACGTGTTGTTGTTTGATATACCTTACATGAGTTTGTTCGACGTAATCTCTCTGTGCATTTACTACAAGGGAACGTGTTGTTGTTTTATATAACTTACATGAGTTTACTCAACGTAAGCTCTCGGTACATTTACTACAAGGGAACGTGTTGTTGTTTGATATACCTTACAGGAGTTTATTCGACGTAAGCTCTCTGTACATTTACTACAAGGGAATGTGTTATTGTTTGATATACCTTACATGAATTTATTCGACGTATTAGTTTTTGATATACTTTACATGAGCTTATTCGACGTAAACTCTCTGTACATTTCTACAAGGGAACTTGTTATTGTTTGTACATTTACTACAAGGGAAGGTGTTGTTGTTTGATATACCTTACATGAGTTTATTCGACGTAATCTCTCTGTGCATTTACTACAAGGGAACGTGTTGTTGTTTTATATAACTTACATGAGTTTACTCGACGTAAGCTCTCGGTACATTTACTACAAGGGAACGTGTTGTTGTTTGATATACCTTACAGGAGTTTATTCGACGTAAGCTCTCTGTACATTTACGACAACGGAACGTGTTATTGTTTGATACACCTTACATGAGTTTATTCGACGTAAACTCTAGATACGTTTACTACAAGGAAACTTATTGTTATTAGTTGATAAAAGTTTCAAAAAAGATGCGTTTCGAATACTAACTCAACTGTAATGCTTTAAATGTTACTACATAGTGACCTTGAAATCTGATAATTTCAGCTATCGTCATTATAGTGAAAAATATAATTGCACAGGTAATTACTGCACTCGAGGACTATTGATATAATTATATGTTAGTATTATTTAGCCGATTCCAACTGATACGCGCTTATTTCGTGTTCTTTGCGAAGATCAGTACACCGACTGAAACTAACAAAAAAATGCCAATACAGGGATAAACCACTAATGGTTTTTCCCATTGATACCGATGCTAAAATGTCTCATATTAATGATTAGCTGCAACTTCAACTCCAGTATGGATAATGCAGCCATTATGTATATCAAGTTTAATATTTACGACGTATGTATATCTGTTTTAATATTTACGACGTATGTATATATAGTTTAATATTTACGACGTATGTATATCTGTTTTAATATTTACGACGTATGTATATCTGTTTTAATATTTACGACGTATGTATATCTGTTTTAATATTTACGACGTATGTATATATAGTTTAATATTTACGACGTATGTATATATAGTTTAATATTTACGACGTATGTATATCTGTTTTAATATTTACGACGTATGTATATATAGTTTAATATTTACGACGTATGTATATCTGTTTTAATATTTACGACGTATGTATATCTGTTTTAATATTTACGAATGTATATCTGTTTTAATATTTACGACGTATGTATATCTGTTTTAATATTTACGACGTATGTATATATAGTTTAATATTTACGACGTATGTATATCTGTTTTAATATTTACGACGTATGTATATATAGTTTAATATTTACGACGTATGTATATCTCTTTTAATATTTACGACGTATGTATATCTGTTTTAATATTTACGACGTATGTATATATAGTTTAATATTTACGACGTATGTATATCTGTTTTAATATTTACGACGTATGTATATCTGTTTTAATATTTACGACGTATGTATATATAGTTTAATATTTACGACGTATGTATATCTGTTTTAATATTAACGACGTATGTATATATAGTTTAATATTTACGACGTATGTATATCTGTTTTAATATTTACGACGTATGTATATATAGTTTAATATTTACGACGTATGTATATCTGTTTTAATATTTACGACGTATGTATATCTGTTTTAATATTTACGACGTATGTATATCTGTTTTAATATTTACGACGTATGTATATCTGTTTTAATATTTACGACGTATGTATATATAGTTTAATATTTACGACGTAAAAACTATGTATATATAGTTTAATATTTACGACGTATGTATATCTGTTTTAATATTTACGACGTATGTATATATAGTTTAATATTTACGACGTATGTATATCTGTTTTAATATTTACGACGTATGTATATCTGTTTTAATATTTACGACGTATGTATATATAGTTTAATATTTACGACGTATGTATATCTGTTTTAATATTTACGACGTATGTATATATAGTTTAATATTTACGACGTATGTATATCTGTTTTAATATTTACGACGTATGTATATCTGTTTTAATATTTACGACGTATGTATATATAGTTTAATATTTACGACGTATGCATATCTTTTTTAATATTTACGACGTATGTACATGATGTATATATAGTTTAATATGTACGACGTATGTATATATAGTTTAATATTTACGACGTATGTATATATAGTTTAATATTTACGACGTATGTATATCTATTTCAACATTTACGACGGTGGTATATCAATTTCGACTGGTACGACGTATGTATATTTATCAAGCAACTAATGTTTCTACTATACAAATATAGCTACTGTCTACTAACCTAAAATTTTCCGCCCAGCTGCTATATTATGCTAGTGGCTATGCGCGTTATTATTCGATGACATAAAAGTCCGGAATCAACCATTTAAACTACAAATATACACACTATTGTTATGATTATCAATTTAGAAATGCAATACATTATCAAAAGAAAGTATTTTGCATGTATTAGCGATATTAAAGATACTTAAACGGCGAAAACGTTTTTTGCCAAAGTTACTTCCCCTGACAAACTATCTTCCATTTGTATTTTGACAGCAGCAAACGTAAACTGTACATTTCCATTGATTTTCCGGTAAATTATGTTATTTAAAACTGTTGTATGATACAAAAATTGTCTGGTTAGTAACTTAGAATTTCAGTTTTATATTGGCTCTTGTCGAAAAGTTATAAATACTTACTCGCCAGAGGCTCGCATTCATCGCTTTTCTTACATTCGCCAAAATACAGATGACATTCTAAGTTACTAACCATGTAATTCTTATCTATTCCATCATTTACGTCGTATGTATATCTAGCTTAACATTTGCGACGTATGTATATCGGCACATGTTTATCTATGTTAACATTAAATTTTACGACGTATGTGCATCTAGTTTAACTTTTACGATCCGCTTAAACATGTTGTTATGAATGTCACTGGTCAGTGAAGATTGCATTTATTCATGCATTTGGCACATGCACATAGTAGACGATATTATTATTATCCCACCCACATAAAGCACCATGAAGCATTTTGCATATGAAATGTAAAACTATTATGCATTTGCATGAACCATTGTTGTGTCAATACTCAAACAAGAATCGACGAGGAAGTTTAAGGGTAATATCTAGACCACTGTACTAACCACTTACCGTGGCAACTATTCGTTAGTATTGGTGCAATTGTTACAATAGCACCTGATTAAGATATGTATCATATTATAGGCTGTGAGGTCCTTCGTACTTGATTTATACATGGCATTAATCTAGGATTGGGACTATTAGTAGTATCAACTATATTTTGCTCACACAAATGCAACTTGAATGACAGGTACCTAAAAAAAGGTGTGTTGCCAATGCCGGAGTAACAATGCCAACAATGCCAAATACTTCAACTGAAATGCATAGCCTTACCGTTTATTTTGTTGGTGAGACGTTCAATATGCACTTTTAAAGTAACAGAATTAAAAAAATGTTGTATATTGGTTCATCAACACATATAAGGTTATTTAGAGCCACTCCCAGAGAGAGGTAGGGTTGATGGGTGGGGAATGATACATAGCAATATAGGAACCCACCCTACTTTTTAATCTACTAATGAAATAAGTCATATGTTTCTTTAATGTAATCGGAGAAGAAAAATGCGATACACCAGCAGCCCGCCCGAGTTACGTCCCTATCCGTCGGACGAGAGTTAGGGCAAGTGTCTTGCAAGGGCACGTGTCTTGACAAATAATAGACAGACGAAATTTACTGGCGTCAGTGAGGCTTGAAGCAGGGTCCTCTGAATGTCAAGAACACAGTTGTGTCAAGGCAACAACAGGCTGTATGAGCTTAAGCAGGGTTACCGCATTAAAATACATACCACTAACAGGTTAAAACGTTATGAAGGTTATATCCATGAAGATGGGTTCACAACGGTCAATTTTGTCTAGCAAGTTTGCATCAAGTTCATGTTTGTCGAGTTGCAATTAAAACTTTAGGATAATGCAACACAGATACAAATACCCAGTAAATATTATCTTATTTAAATAATATTACTTGATCTTATAATATAGCATAAAATATAAGATTACAATTTGTGTAGACCCTTACACAAAATAAGGATTGGTATCAATACTACTTCAGAAAGATATATCAGCTCTTGAGAAATGGGAAGAAGACTGGGAAATGAAATTTCACCCAGCTAAATGTACAGTTATCAGAGCCACAATAAACAAGCGTCAGCTATTCAACACATCATATCAACTATATGGCCACAAAATGGAAGTAGTGGACAGTAGCACGTACCTTGGAGTAACGTTTTAACGAAGACCCCACATTGAAGCAGCACATCAATTATACAATAGCCAAGCTCAACAGGACCAAGACGTAACTTTGGTGAGTGCACCAACTCAGTGATACCGACACTGTAGATGCATTCAGGGCCAGGCTTATCTTCTTTATCAACTTGTAAGTGATATTTACAGATGGTGAGGTACACAGTACTGGTTGTACCCAGGAATAGGGAGATTGTCTGCCACCACCATGAAATATCGACCATCATACATAACCTAAAATGTGCCGGAAAATGACGTTAAACACCACACAAGCAAAGCTTCATCAACAAAATCACTCATATCTGAACAATTTTCATTGCAACATACATGTAGAGACAGAGAAGATCACCTGTTTTTATTGGGCTAGCCAGTTTTAACCACAGGATAAACTACATTCTGTGAAGAATACAACCCTTTAATCGGAACATGAAGTTCACCTGTTTAGTAATCACGGTTAGATTTACGTATACGTATACTCTATACGCTGTCTTACATACAGGTTCTACTACAGCTAAGAGTGCACATTTGTATTGCAAACACCTAACAATCAACAGTATAACCGTAAAATTTCTTCTTTTTTGCCTAGAGATGAACATGCTGTGGTCTCCTTTATGATTTAAATCATGGATTTGTTCAACATGCGATTTATAGACATCGTTAAAATAGACATATACTTAAGTTTGAATTATTTAAGTGTTTATAAATCAATGCAATACCGTATCAAAAGTCTCATTCTTAATAAAATGTGAAGTGATTGTATGAAAAGTATTCGACTATAAGCCATTAACAATATGCCCACTGGCCTTGTCTAAAAGTGCTCTCACGTTCTTAAATAACAACAGCATTTATTTTATAAAAATATACGTATGAACCCCATAATCACCAATATTTAACCACTGGGAAGGCTTTCCTAAATAAATCAATGTAAAAGTGTAACCGCCGGTACACCATTTAGCTCTTGTAATTTCAAAGAAAAATATCCTCATTTTACATGCAAAATAATATATCGCTGGCTCTGTATTTTGATTTTTCTGGGAACAGTTTTTAAAAACATTCTATATGACTCTATGTAAATATATGACCTCAGGGGCGGGGCCATATATGACACCAGAGTCACCATTTTAAAAAATTTGATAGTGGACTATATGCTTATGCTGCCCCGTGTGGTTACCGGGCAAATAATAGGGCCACTGCAGATCCCGATAGAGGGGGAGGCAGATGGTTAGAACCCCCCTCCCCCACCCCACACACATGTTCATGTTCATTCATGTTCATCTTATCAATTTGTGTTCATGCTCATTAAAGGTTTTCATCATGACCCCTGCATTGTAGCAGAACCATCTCGTTCAAATTACTAGAGCAGTCGAAGAAAAAACATATACGTGGCTCCAGCGTAAATGAAGAGTCGTTGTTCAATGATAATAACATTTGCAGCAGAGAAGGTTCAAGGTCCATTGTCCATATTTTATGTCGATGTAAATAGAGGATTAGCCTGGCATGTTCATTCCTGTTAGACGCCATATAACTTTCCATGTGTTGGTGCGCTTTAAAACCCAATTCAGTTCAATTCATAAGCTTATGCTGCATGCATAATATTAGACCTCAAGCTCTTACGGTTTTCAATAAGAATATTTTTTAAACATTTTCCTTCATAATTCTATGTAAAACTGTTACCCCCGTGGTTGGGCCATGTTTGATCCCAGGGTTACCATTTTAGAAATACTTGGTAGAGGACCCCACATATTAGACCTGCTCTTGTTAATTCAGAGAAAATGATTTATTTAAAGAAAGCAGATTTTTATTCAAAAGGTGGAAATAACTCTAATAATAAGAATCAGCTACCCTGTTCACACTGCTATCATGGATATTTTGTTTCTCTACAAGGTACTCAATAACAGGGTACTAGTCAAAATGTGTTCCTAGAGACGGTAACACAAAATGATATGGCTCGTGACCTATATGTTTTGCCCGGCGGAAGGAGATATTTTTAACCGTAAGATTACGAAAGATAAGTAGTGCGTATCTTTCAAGCACAATAATAACTCAGTTGGGTTAAAACCGTTTTGAATGCACCTCATAAGTTTTAACAAGTATAGTCTCAAGTCCTCTCCTGCAACAATGTAAGCTTAAGCATATACTTTACCGGGAATACATTGGGTAGTATTAGTTCAACAAAACGGCCTAGCTATCTACTGCTCTTATCATATAAATTGATAAAGAAATCATTTGCCATTTAGAAACTTCAATAAGAAAATATAAAGGTAATGGTTAAATATCCTACACTTTAAATTGTTTGGTTAATCGGTACGAGACCCATGATAACGATACACCAAATCTAAGCATATGTAGGAAACCATTGAAATCACTGTGGTTTTACTTTAATTACCTTACTATTTCCAACAACTTCCGGCATAATTAGTATAACATCCAACGCATGCGTTACTTCCAACACTAGCTCAGCCTATTGTATTTTGGGGTGGGGAGTTGGTGGTGGGGAGAGAGAGAATTTGTATAGACTGTTGTAAATCACTGTTTGACATATAATCGAACGAGAAAATGGTGCTATTATTAATAGAAGCAGGTTTTTCATTTTTTCTGCTTGGTATACATTTTGTTCAGAAATAAAAGCTATTAACACAGTTTCGTATTTAGTACAGCTGATATGTTTTCTTGTTGTTTTCTAGACAAACGTAAATTACAATGTATTACTTTGATCATACCTTTAAATAATATTCAATATAACAAAGAAGAAACTGTATTCAAATATCCACGTATGTACCTAAGTTTGTCAGTAAATTATCATATTAGAAGCAAATAAGCAACATTTTCATTGTTTTTCAAATTGCAAATAGTCTCAAAAATATTAGTAAGGTACATGTTTGTTTAGTGTCCCTCGCACATACGAACTTTGACTCTGTGCAAAACTGTGTATTGTTATTTAGATGTGCCGACCAACCATGTATTGTTCAGTGTAAGATTTCTAATGTCAAAATGACCAGAATATTGAATATATGGTTGGCAATGTACGTATGAATGGTGATGTCACCGGTCAACGTTCTATCTTATTTTTTTTCGTATCACTCGATACGTATTGTATTTGTGCCTCAATATTATGTGTATGTTTGGTGACCTTTTATAGTAAGAGGGTTTTCAGTGTCCCTCAAAAGTGTGTGTGTGTTACATCGTGTCCCTAGATAGTATATGTTTATTTAGTGTTTCTCGCTAATACATATTTGTTGGTTGTCCGTCCATAGTATGTTTATGTTTCGTATATCTTGCTAGTATGCATTCGTTCTTCCGCGTACACACATTGCACTCCTAACGTCGCGCAATATTTTTACGCGGAACTCTTGCATATATCCCAATACAAAACTAATAACCTATACATATTTGTCTTGTGCTTGTAAGCGGCAAAAGCAAATCACTCATGCCCGGAGTCAGCGTGACATAAACATGAACTTTAAGGGACAGACAGACGGACGGGCAATCGCCAATACCTAGTACTTCCCCTAAGGGCGTATACAAAAAATAAAATATGGAAAGAACGAAGACAGAATGCGTTTGAATTAATTGGTATGTTTTCGTTTTACAACACAGAACGTCAGCAGATGTTTTCACAGCATATCTAGTAACCATCTGTCATCAAAACAAATTTTCTAATGTACATAAATGTTTTTGAAACATATACAATATAATATACTTTCCAAACATCAGCTGTATATCTAGCATATTTATAATTATTGTTATCTGTTTGAATGGTGTTTTAGGTCATTTTTAACCATATATGGCCATATACGACAGTCGATTTTTTGTGTGGTCAAATCCCCTCGTTCGTTGGTAGAACCAGTACTAATACCTCTGGCTATACGTAAGAATCGACACTTCCTCCATGGACAAGTCGAGCTCCCAGCGGGATTCGAACCTCCATCGGTGAGAGGCGAGAAATCTTCAGTAGCATCGTCTTTACCATCTCGGCCGTGTAAAGCACTGACTAAAATACATATTAAGAGGAAAAAGGAATAGAGTTGATCTTTATATATATACATACATATATGTATTGTTAAACACTGGATCCAGAAAGGATACTACATGAAAGAGTAATTTGTTAAAATACAATGGAAAATTATCATTTACAGTGCTATCATGAACAAATAAAAAAATCTCTTAGCTAGCGTGTATATTAGCTAAAGTATATACTCGAGCGCTTTCGGCTTTACGCCTTCTTCAGGAGTACAAAGACATGTAACATTTACAAGAAAATCATTGAACAACGATTACAATGAAAACAAATTTAGAAAAAAATGTACAAATGATCATGTATATATGATTAAAATGTTCTGATATTGGAATGATATCCTACAATAATAAGACTAGAGTAACTACGGTTAATGATCGAATTCGATCGAAGTCAGTGTCGTCAGATTATCTTATCAGCATTATCAATCTAGCTATTTATAGTTATTGTGTGAATCAAACTTTTAATGTGTTTATAACATTCGGTGGGTAATGTTTGGTACATCAGTGTATAGCAGGAAATACAAAACTTTGCCAATAAGTCATTAATAGGAAGTATGTTCAAAACACTAAATTAGTGAGAAGAAGTATGTACAAGACTCGGGTTTGGTGATAATATCGGTAAGTAAACACTTGACTTTATGATGCAGTTTTATACATATTTTACTCAAATTATTCACAGCCATACATTGTTACAGGCTTGTATGACAATATGAACCAGTATGTGTCAAATATTCACATCTTAACGCTCCAAAAGTCTTAGCGGGGTCGGACTAGCCTATGGAATACATCATATCCAACATGTGCCTTCTTCCGACAATTGAAACACATTCGCCATCTTTTTAAAAGTGAAAGCTCACGTCCTTAATTCTACAAAATGTATCCGATATACCCTCGTTTAACATAAAGGATAAATAAATTAAACGAGTGTTTGTGTACATGCAGTTTAAAAAGGACGTATGATATAATAACATATTTGTGTTGTGCTCGATGTTGACAAATACGCATTAGTTCCATTTCCGTGAAGTTTCAATGCATGTCAAAAGCAATATAGAAAACAGTAACTCACAAGAATAATATTACATACATTGATAATAGTAACTACATAATGAAATTTTACGTAAGTTATTTAAACAAAATACCGTGCTATAAGTAAAGTAATTATTGTAGTTAATTATACTTTACGTTACAGTATTAGAATATACAAAGCGATATGAATAAGTGAATCATGGTACTTTAATTTGCATTATTAGAATATACAGAGCGATATGAAGAAGTGAATATTGTAATTTACATTACATTATTAGAACAAACAAATTTAACGTTACATTATTAGAACATCCATAGTAATAATTATGAACATGCACTTTTGCTTAATAAAAACAGAAGCATAACGCTGAATCATGTAAAGTGTGCATGGCATGTTTTCTTTTGACAAATACATATAATACATGTTTGAGTTTTATTGCATTCTATCTAGCGGTTTTTGAGATATAAACTTGCTATAACAATGCGACACGATGCGATGGAACGCAATGGATTATTCAATAATTCATATTTAGTCCCGTTCAACTTTGTTTGTGTGGTATAGATACGTATATGGACTAATTGCTAGCTTGGCATTTTAAACCTGGTTGACAGGGTTGCGATGTAAAATGCATTAAAACAATGGTAGACTCTTAAAATCTTCCAGAAAATAAAGTTGTGTCTTATATGACTTGCTCTAGGTAATCTGTGCGGCTACAGGGGCTGTCCTAAAGCTGTAGCTATTCGTCCTCTTGGTAATCCATCCGATTGTCTAGCTAGTCGTCCTTGTATCGCCCAATATGTAGCTCTGTATACGTCGTAATATCATACTAAAGATATTAAGTTTAAAACGCATTTGGTTTTCAATATGAATGAACAATATCGTCTGGCGAAAAACAAATACTTCACAAAGTTCGAATACACAGATAACCTTATCCATTCATTATTTGGTAGTGAAGTGTCAACGTTATCGATTTACCCTTTTAGATATTGACATTATACACGCTACCTGTTGCAACTGTGTGTCCCATGGAGGAGAAGATAATATTCAAAAGAAAAGCTAGATACTATCTGTTTAAATTGGATCTTCTCTAGAAAAGACGACTTTTAAACAACACGTACATTATTATTGTTTTCACCAAAAATATATTTAAACATGTGATACAGTAGTGAAGAATAATGATAGAGTCAATTAAGAGAATATTTAAAGTCAAAATGATTAATAAATCAATATGCTGAAGATATTGCTTAGTAATGCCGACTTCAAGATTGCCGGGTTTCCCTTTAAACTGTTTACAATAATAACGTATAATTATTTCTGCTTGCATTAAGAAGCCGCTTAGTAATCCTAGCTAGGGACCAAAACCCAGGATTTTGGACTCAATCTAGACACATCGGACAATACAATAATTAAGAAATACCAATAAAACCAGTAAGCTTTAAATACAAACAAATTCACGTTTATCAGATGCATACATAAACAAAATTTAATATGAATTTTCAAGTCCCAGTTTTTGATGCTGTTGTTTTAGTAATATTGGCTTACCTGTTATTAGCTAAGCCATTAAATAATTAAATTGACATGTATATGTTCATTAAAGATTGATTTTTTCTATTGAATTCATAAACTAATGGCCCCTATCAGTGTTTTAAAGACCCTTATCAGGAAATGTTAAGTAACACATTACTCATCTACTAATTACATGCTGGATTTGTGGAGGCTTAGTGGGGGTAGGGGGTGGGGTGTGGTGGGGGTGGGGTGGGGGGAAATACAAATATATTTTTTAAGCGTTTTGCTTATTTTCTTTTACAATATTAGGTATAATTATATTTTTTACATTTCGCCTTTATTTTAAAACGGTCCCTAAAGCTTTCTGAATAACTAAATGTAATTGTTGGGAACGACAAATTAGAAACAAATAACTATAACTGTTGATTTCTGTAAAAAACATACATGTTAAATGCTTAGTCATTATTGTATTTATTATTATGAAATTTCAGTATAATTCATAATTTCCTATAGCACTCTAGGTGTAATGATATGTTTTCTAGAATAGTTAACAAATAAAGGTATATATGTGAATCTTTTGTCAAATCAAAATTGAAAAAAAATAAAAATAAAAAATACCTAAAACTACTGATTTCTGGACTAGTTCAGTAAACAAATATTTATATTAGATCCAGTTATTTACTTTGTGTTTAAATCTATTTATAAGAGGGGAGCATTAGATATAAACCATCTAGGGTGTGGTTTTGCGAGTAACATGACAGGTATGGCCCGGGTGTGTGTATATTCAAAACTACTTTGTTTATTTTCTGTACATTTATGTAGGTGTTGTCTTGCGTGTAACATGACAGGTACGGGGAGTGGATTATTTGAAGCCTGCTGCTTCTAGGTTGCGGGCCACTAATTAACTTCCCATAGCCGACTGTATGAAATGACAGCTGATTACTGACAAATCTAAACATACACAGTCCAAATTATGGCTTTTATTTTCAAGCAATTTCCATGACAAATCATTCAAAACCATGAAATAGCCAATTTATTCCGAAATTATTGCACTTGTCAGTCATCTGCTTACATTCCTGTCAGATCCGCAGTGAGAAATTGCCAAAATCTCATTTGCAATTAATTTTACCAAAACATGAAAAACATGTATTGTGCAAAACCTTCATCCCAATAAATAGACCCATCTTAGGTAACATGTTACGCATCTAAAACTTCAATTTTCAGTATCGTCAGAGCACCTTCACTCCAGCTGCTGGTCAATCTGGGAAAGGGGCGTGGATTGTTGTAATGTATATTTAGGACACCTCATCCTCTAGGTTTTTTACAATTGGTGGGTGTGTACTTACTTGTAACATTACAGGCCTGTATCTGTATGAGTATGTGCTACTTGAAGCCTGCTGACTATGTTCTTCTGTACACTACGTGTGTGTATATTTACATGTAGAATGACAGGTATGGCCTGTATCGGTATGATTTTGAGTAGCATAAAGCCTTCTGACACTACGTGAATGTAAACTTCAGTGTCACATGACATGTATGGACTGTATATGTATGAGTGTTGGTAGCTTTATTCCCACTGAATCAATGTTCTGTAAGATATGTGGTTTAACCTGATAGTTATGGCCTGTTACTGTATGAGTATGGGCTGTTACGGGTAAAATGTTACAAGAAAGGAAGTACACAACCAGCAACAACAATTTTTAAAATATTCACATTTATTCAAATAGTACAATGAAAAATATTTCCTTACCGAATACAAATAAATTAGATCTAGTATTTCTTTAAAATCCGATTTAATAATAATGTTCACATAATATTGGCAAGTGTCTCTTTAATAATCATTGTCAGTGTCCCTTTAATCATAATTATCAAGTGTCCCTTTAATCAAATTTTATTTTTAAGTATTTCCTGGTTTATTTATTCACAGAAGTCTAAATAATCCAATGTCACTTCAGTATTGATGAACAATAATGTGTATCCTTTCACATATATTTAATAAAAAACATTCAGTATTTCCACAATGTTTCTTTTAACATTATTCTAAACCATATACTGAACTGAACATATATCAACCCCAAAAGGCTGTATTTATACTGTCAAAGAACGTCATATAAGATCATAGAAGCTTTAAGATAAACATGTTATGAAAATAACGTTGAATGACAGAAGCACATCATATGACTCTAATCGTAAACATCACTATCTTGTTTACCTCATCCATAAACGTCTGTATGTTACTAATTTTAAATGAATGGCCTTGGATGACAGAAAAAAACGTCAACATCATTCTTAAAAATATATATAGGTATAAGGATTACTTGAAGACTTCTTAAGCTATATTCTGTACAATACATGGGTGTATACTTACGTGTAACTTGACATGTATGGGATATTTCTGTAGGAGGATTGGGTTCTTGAAGCCATGGAATCTATGTTTCGTACAATACATTGATGTGGGCTTACATTTAGCCTTACAGGACTGGCAGGTATGGCATGTACCTGTATACGTTTGGGTAACTTGAAGCCCAACTCTCAGTGTTTTGTCTAATATGTGGTTCAGGTCTTATAGGAACAGAACAGAACAGATATTTTATTTCGACTTATACATATAGTATCTCGTCATCAAAATGTAATATACAAAGTTTAATTAAACACATGACAGGCTCACACGCATGCCCCCAACACGCACACACACTCTCACACACCTCTTACGCACGCATACGCACACACGCACTTACTCTCTCTCTCTCTCTCTCTCTCTCTCTCTCTCTCTCTCTCTCTCTCTCTCTCTCTCTCTCTCTCTCTCATGCTATTATATAAACGAATTAATTGTTGAAACAATACCTAATACCTGAGGATAAACTTTATATATATGCACACAACTACGTATAATTAAATGTGTTACGTACAATAAATGCTTATTTTACAAACTTAGCTACATTTTGAATACTTTTATGTTTTTTACTTTGCATCAATTCAATAAATTTAATAACACTAGGGTTTCGATAATAATACGCCTTAATATAAAGTTTGCGAATATGCTCATAGACGGGACAAATTAAAATAAAATGATATTCGTCTTCTATGTCATTAAAATTACAAATATTACAATATCGTTGAGCTCTATCAGTTCTATTTTGTGTGTATCTACCGGTTTCGACTCTGAGGGAATGCGATGGTAATCGTTTTCTTGACATTGCCTTTCTTAGTTTAAATGGCAACATATCTAGATAAGATTCATATTTAAAGACAGTCTTGAAATGTTTATATAATACTAGAACACGGTTATTTTCAATATCACTATACCACTTCTGTATAAAAGAATCAATTACTCTTTGTTTGAATAATACATGAAATTGTTTCAAATTAATACTGTGAGGCTCATTCCATACATAGGTAAATCCAAAATCATTTAAAAGGGTCTTAACATTACTTGCCCAATTTTTACAGCCTCTCTCACAATCTCTCATTGATTCTTCATACATAGTAGATATTAATATATTGTTCGTACTTACAACCTTAGTCCAATACTTAATTATTTTAACATATCATGATACATACAAGGGATATCTACCTAAGGTATATGACTGTCATGGTCTGTATCTGTATTAGTGTGAGCAACTTGACACCTTTTTCATCTACAAGGATGTTCTTTACAATACGTGGGTATGTTTATGAAGCTTTCTGCATATATGTTCCGTACATGTATTTGTCTGAGTGTGCGTAGCTTGAAGCCGGCTGCCTTAACGTTCTGTACAATACGTGTATGCGGATAATCTGAAACATTAGAACTGCATCTAAGTTCTGTACAATATGTGGGTTTGCGCAATTGTAATCCTTCTGCATCTATATTCCGTGGATATGGATATTCGTAAAGGATTACTTGACTTGTATTACCTTCATCTGTTTGGGTGTGGCTTACTTGAAACCCACTGCCCCTTTGTTCCATACAATACGTGGGTAAATACATACGTGTAAATACGACAGGTGTGGCCTATATTTGTTTGAGTGATGGCAACTTGAAGCCCACTGTAACTGTGTTCTTCTGTACAATAGGTGGGTATATACTATCGACGTGTACAAAGACATATATAACCAGTATTTGTAGGAGAAGCTTACTGCTTCTATTTTCTGTACAATACATAGGCATGGGCAACTTCAAGCCTTCTGTATCTATTTTCCGTATAATACGTGGTTCTTCGTACGTGTTAACATGGCAGATATGGCTTGTATCTGTGTGAGTGTGGGTAACTTGAAGCACACTGCTTCTGCGTTCCATACAATACGCGCGGTACATATATATCCGTGCATGTAACATATAAAGTAATGGCCTGGCTCTGTATGAGAGTGGGTCTTTGATCCCCTTCCTTTATGTTCTGAACACTATTACGTGTTACATGATAGGTATGGCCGATATCTGTATGGTGTTGGCAAATTGAAGCCCGCTATTCATATGTTCTGTAAATATGTAGGTGGATACTTACATCACAGCTGTATAGAATGCAGTCTGGGAGGACGTTCAATATGTTAAATAGGAATCTTAACCTAAACAAAAAATAGCATGTAATATTATAGAGGAGCTTAAATATAAGCCAAAACTAAAATAAAACAATTACGCGTAAACGGTTTTGGATTGGCTGTTTAGTGGCTGACCCATTTTTAGTTTGCCATTATGCTTTCCTCTTTGATTGAGCGATGACCGGACATATTGTGGATACTATGATGACGTCTATCTGAATCATGAATGGGATTGTATCGATTGATGTTCGTCTTCAATCCTGTCTTATCGTGTTCCTAATGGTTTATTATTTTGTTGCTCTGGCTTCTGCTAAGTCAATGAGTACTTGGTTTGAGGCTTTCTAGGCTTTCCATACTCATATATTGTGTTATACTAACATTACGTATTAATGCTGCCTAGTGTGTTATATAGAGGATATAGCCTGGCCAGATATTCATTCCATACACTGTCCCGTGGTATAAAGAGCATATAGCCTTGATGAATATTCATTATATACAATGTCACATGGTATATAGAGGATATAGCCTGGCCGGATATTCATTATATACACTGTCCCGTGGTATATAGAGGATATAGCCTGGTCGGATATTCATTATATACACTGTCCCGTGTTTGGCCGGACATTCATTATGTACACTGTCCAGTGTTATATAAAGGATATAGGCTTGCAGGATATTCATTATATACACTGTCCCGTGGTATGTAAAAGATATAGCATGGCCGAATATTCATTATATACACTGTCCCGTGTTATAAAGAGGATATAGCCTGGCCGGATATTCATTCTATACACTGTCCCATGTTATATAGAGTATATAGCCTGGCCGGATATTCATTATATACACTGTCCCGTGTTATATAGAGGATAATGCCATGCCGGATATTCATTCTATACACTGTCCCGCGTTATATAAAGAATATAGCCAGGCCGGCTATTCATTGTATACACTGTCCCGTGTTGTATAAAGGATATTCATTATATACATTGTACCGAGTTATATAGAGGATATTCATTATATACATTTTCCCGTGTTATATAGATGATAAAGCCTGGCTGGATAGTGATATCATACACTGTCCCATGTTATATATAATATATGCATTATATACACTGTCCCGTGTTATATAGAGGATATATCCTGGCTAGATATTCAGTATATACACTGTCCCGTGTTATATAGAGGATATAGCCTGGCCAGATAGTCATTCCATACACTGTCCCGTGGTATATAGAGGATATAGCCTGGCCGGATATTCATTATATACACTGTCCCGTGGTATATAGAGGATATAGCCTGGTCGGATATCCATTATAAACACTGTCCCGTGTTTGGCCGGATATTCATTCTGTACACTGTCCAGTGTTATATAAAGGATATAGGCTTGCAGGATATTCATTATATACACTGTCTCGTGGTATGTAAAAGATATAGCATGGCCGAATATTCATTATATACACTGTCCCGTGTTATATAGAGGATATAGCCTGGCCGGATATTCATTCTTTACACTGTCCCATGTTATATAGAGTATATAGCCTGGCCGGATATTCATTATATACACTGTCCCGTGTTATATAGAGGATAATGCCATGCCGGATATTCATTCCATACACTGTCCCGCGTTATATAAAGAATATAGCCAGGCCGGCTATTCATTGTATACACTGTCCCGTGTTGTATAAAGGATATTCATTATATACATTGTACCGAGTTATATAGAGGATATTCATTATATACACTGTCCCGTGTTATATAGATGATAAAGCCTGGCTGGATATTGATTACATACAATGTCCCCTGTTATATATAATATATGCATTATATACACTGTCCCGTGTTATATACAGGATATATCCTTGCTGGATATTCAGTATATACACTGCCCCGTGTTATATAAATGATATAACCTGGTTGGATATGCATTATATACACTGTCCCGTGTTATATATAGATATAGCCTGACAGGATATTCATTATATACACTATCCCGTGTTATATAGAGGATATAACCTGGTTTGATATTCATTATATAAACTGTCCCGTGTTATATAGAGGATATTCATTATATACATTGACCCGTATTATATAGAGGATATAGCCTGACATGATATTCAATATATACACTATCCCATGTTATATAGAGGATATAGCCTTGCCGGATAGCACTGTCCCGTGTTATATATAGGATATAGCTTGACATGATATTCATTATATACACTATCCTGTGTTATATAGAGAATATAGCCTGGCTGGATATTCATTATATACACTGTCCCGTGTTATATAGAGGATATTCATTATATACATTGACCCGTATTATATAGAGGATATAGCCTGACATGATATTCATTATATACACTATCCCGTGTTATTTAGAGGATATAGCCTTGCCGGATATTCATTATATCAGCTGTCCCGTGTTAGATAGAGGAAATAGCCTTGCCGGATATTCATTATATACACTGTCACGTGTTATATAGAGGATATAGCCTGGCCGGATATTCATTCTATACACTGTCCCATGCTATAAAGATTATATAGCCTGGCTGGATATTTATTCTATACACTGTCCCGTGTTATATAGAGGATATGGCCTGGTTGGATATTCATTATATACACTGTCCCGTGTTATGTAGAGGATATAGACTGACCGTATATTCATTATATACACTAGGCCGTGTTATAAATAGGACATAGCCTTGCCGGATATTCATTTTATATACTGTTCCGTGTTATATAGAGGATATAGCCTGGCCGGATATTCATTTGGTACACTGTCCCGTGTTATATAGATGATATAGCTTGGCTAGATATTCTTTCTATACACTATTCCGTGGTATATAGAGAATATAGGCTGACTGGATATTCATTATATACACTGTTCCGTGTTATACAAAGGATATATCCAGGCTGGATATTCATTATATACACTGCCGCGTGTTATATAGAGGATATAGCCTTGCCGGATTTTCATTCTATACACTGTCCCGTGTCATGTAGATGATATATCCTGGCCGGACTATCATTCTATACACTGTCCCGTATTATATAGAGGATATAGCCTGGCTGGACATTCATTATATACACTGTCCCGTGTTATATATAGGATATAGCCTGCCCGTACTTTCATTGTATACACTGTCCCGTGTTGTTATAGAGATGACAATAAACGCATCATATGTTAAAAATGAATCAAGTATTTAAAGGCATTTTTTTCATATATCATATTTCCTAATGTCATAATTTCCTATCCAGTTTTATTGGAATAGAAAACAAAGAATTTGGTGCATCCTAGAACCTGGTATAAGCACACAGCGGTAGTTTTACCATTTGCCATTCCAGTCCAGTACCTCTAATGTCAAACCGTTATGTTGGTGGTGTCGCATTCGTTGCCATTCCTTGTAATTGCCGTTTGTTTCGTATGCGTGTTTTTGGTTAACTGTGTTCTGTGAATGCTAAAATTTACGTTCGATTTTTATACAGATCTTTGTATAACTAAACACCACCAGGAATACATATGTTGTCCGAAACTTATTTGAGTACACAATCCCTATATGTCAGATGTTAAGAAAGAATGTATGAATTAACTGTGACTATCTGAGAGGCATTTCATATCGTTACAGGTATATTGGCCCAGTATCGAGGTTCGGTTTTCGAAACAATATGTATATACTAAGCCAATGACCCTGCAATGACATAACATGTGGATTGCTAGTTAAATGTATTTGAGCATTACAACTTTATCAAGAAAAACAACTTGCCGTTGTAAAATATGATGAAAAATACATTTGTGTTGCAGCTCCTTGCCGACAGCGCATGATGCTATGCTGAACAGTAAAAAGCTATAGCACTGAACTTAAATTAAAACCTGGGGTTACGCATTTCAATATCAGATACTTTGTCTAGAAAATGTCATGCCCACACTTATACTCCACTGAAGGAAGCGACAACCACTCCAGTTCATTTTGTCATGAAGATACTTCCAGTTTGTGACCTCACATGACCACAGAACAAGACCCTGATTAACAGATCTATCTATTTACGGTTGTTCCTTGCCTCTAATTACATATACTATATCGGGTTCTGATTGTAGCTGAATATATCGTTTGTGCTAAGGATGTGTTCAACAGTTTGTTTGTTTGTTAAATGGATACTGTGCGTGTCGGATAAATAGCTTAAAGCTTATGGTCATACTATTTGTGCATAACCGACGTGAAATAAATATTATCTTATCTTATCTTAGTTCCTTTCTTTACACAAGACTATCTCAATGTTCAATTACTGAACCTTTGCACGGCATCTTCGGGGGATATGTCTTTAGAATGTGTTCTCCCAATGAGTTACCACATATAATTATGTCACTGACAAGGTCAGCTCAAACTTAAATGTAGGTATAATGTCTAACAGTATATAAAACATTAACAGAACACATTCAACAAATAGAATACATTCAAAATAAACAACAATTAGAAGGAAAAATAAAGCCCTCTTTTTAGCACTAAACAACAAACGTGTGAGGAAATTCAAACAAACGGTAGTATTTAGTACATGTATCCGTTACGTCTGTCGGGTGTTACACGTGATGAGGACAGATTGTTTATATCTAATATTATTAATGACACTGCCAAACTATTTGTTGCACAACTTTTCGACGGTAACTGAGGTAACTGAGGTAGGATACGGTTCCATGGGATTATGCATACAAACCTTCTCTCTCTGGTGCGGCTCTAAATAATATTTGATTAATTAACCAACTAATAAATGTTCAGTAACAAGTGATTCTGTAGCATGTTAGAGAAAGGCATGCTATAGAGTTACATTTATAAAAGGGAGGTAACGCAAATCATCATCAGTACAATTCAAGTACAAGAGTAATGCTTCTTGAATAATGCAACATCGATAGGACTGGAAAAATAAAACATTAGTTATGCTAAACTAACTTGCCTTTATGTTTAAGATGACTTTTTTGAATGAGTAAAATTTAATGGTTCAAGTTAGACTGTGTTTTGTTGCATGGTGGTTTCGTAAACCTCAGAAATATATTTTACAGGGGCGGACACCGGATGTAGAATTAGGTGGAGCGCTACTTCTTTTAGATGTTTAAGGCTAACCGGTATACTGTATAGCCTACTGACCATTCTAAGTCGGAAACAATGTCTTCTACTCTCTGTATGCTATGTATTGTCCTTGTCATTGACTGGTTCATTTGCTCATGTGACTTAGTTTGTGGTGCAATGTGGACATACGGTGCCATTGCATTTAAGAGTTGTTGCTTTTATATGCCATTGATTTTCTCATTTTTATATGACATAATTTGAGAATGTTACGTTTGTTCCTGTTCGACGTTTGGATCTACTTGTACAACTCTAGAATTAGAAACTGAGCTGGTACAAACCTTAACTACGCGTTGAAAGTTTCACTTCTTTTTCATTATATCGGAGATATTGAATTGTTTGTGTTATTATTTTTGATAAGTTATATACATATATATTAACTCCGCGCTGATTATCTTTATTTACACTGTCCTATTGTTTAGGGATGATGACAGGGTAAGAGTGAGGTTTGGTGCACCCTTTAACCGGTTTAAACTCCCCGGTGGTCCCTTTTGCAACTGGCCGTTCCAAGGCGGTACCCAAGTTGTCAACCCTTATCTGTTTGTGATGTTTTTTGTTTTACTGTGTTTGTAATCATCTTTGCGTTGTAATACTTGTTGGAGTGACTGTATTCTGTGAATGATACTCTTCCTGTTGGTCTTATATCCTTTCCATTACTCATTAATTTAGCTGGTGTGTTACTAATGCTATGGATTGGATAATCACGATGTTATTTTGTATTTTGTTTCCCAAAATATTAAACATTTCTATTATATTTTAAAAAAAATGATGTGACGTACTTTTATTTACATTGTCTTGTCAATTTAGACACTGACGATTGGATAATAACGACGTCACACGCCGCCATCATGATCTATTTTAGTAGAATAGTTATACATAATCACAAATCACTATGCGCGAATCAGCTTTCTGTATTGCCAGAAAATGACGATACTCGGTATATAGTATTGATAGGAAAATAATAACATATAGTATAATAGTATGTCAAAGCAAACTCAATTTACTAACACTTTCTGCTCGAGGATGAAAATTGTTAACTGCATGCATTGCGGATGAATTTAGCACCTCAGCGAAATAATATGATATATATATATTAGTATCATATAAGTGACACTAAAAGTACAATCACATACTGTCTTCAATGAAGGGATCATTATTTATTATCCTCTTATTCCCAGAAAAAACAACAACAACAAAAACCAAACAAACAATTATTTTTTTATTTATTGTTGTAGATTAATCAAATGTCCAATCAGTAATGCCACTCTGGGCCAGCGATACAGGCCTATCCCGTAGGAAAGGCTGGTTAAGTATATGTTCAGTCAGACCTCTCACTTAGGCTGGACCCTGCCGAGATGTAGGCATTTCCATGCAGCGAATTCTAGCGCACCGAAAATACAACGAAAACATGTAAACGTTCCGATTAGTTTGCATTTTCCATGTTTATGAACAGTATTTATATCAGACTATCATGAAATAAATACATCTAGATTTTAGCAGCACTCAAGAATGTTATCTCAAGTTGGTATAGTATACGTTCAATTTAATTTACCATCACTTAAACATGATCTTTCTTGTCTAGTTATTAGACAATGTTTACATTACGTGTCGGAAGCTGGCAAACTTTCTTAAATGACTAATGCAATGCCAACTTCAGACTTCATTGACGTCATTTTAGTATTACAACAGTATAAACAAAAGAAACACAGGTTGGTCGCCTACTTTAATATAATGTATGACTGTGTACTTTAAGATAAGGTGTGTCTAGCTTAAAGGGGGTACATCAGGATTTTTCTAGAAAAATCTTTAATTATAAAAATGTTCCATTTCATGATAAAACACTTATATCAATCAAAATATGCTGTTAGAACCATGTTGTTAATGTCTAAACTTTAAATACTCCATATAGCTAGGACGGAATCAGACGTAAAATGCTGAAATTTACCATGGTGCGTCACCTAGGATAGCACATGTTACTGTGCTGAATCAATTTCTTTGCAAAACAAGGATCATTTTTAGGCTCATTCATTATGTTTTGGCCATGTAGAATAGAAAATGTTAATATTTGTCAATTTTAAGTCGGACACTTAGACCCCCATGAAAAGCCTGATGTACTCCCTTTAAACAACCATGATGAAACCAGTTCAGCTTCAATGGAATTTGAGAGACAACTACCGAGGCTTTGAGTATGCTATTTGAATATTTTTCTGTATGGGTTGGGCAAATGAATGTGTTCGTGAACCTATTAGATGTCATATAGCATTCATCTTTGATGTGCTGATTATTTTTATTTGTAAACAACACCAATTATGTAGAGGTGACTTTTATGACAAGGGCAACTCTATCAATAATACTTTCATAGATTCTGCATAACATATTCACTGCTGCTATCTACTACTACTACTACTACTACTATTAATACAACAACAACAACAACTACTAATACTACTACTACTACTACTATTACTACTACTACTACTACTACGAGAACTACTACTACTTCTACTAATACTAGTACTACTAGTATTACTACTACTACTACTACTGCTACGACTACTACTGCTTCTACAACAGCAAAAACTACTACTACTACTACTACTACTACTACTACTACATTACTACTACTACTACTACCACTACTACAACTACAACTACTGCTACTAATACAATTACTACTACTACTACTACTACTACTACTACAACTACAACTACTGCGCTACTACTACAACAACAACTACTACTACTACTACTACTACTACTACTACTACTACTACTACTACTACTACTACTTCTACTACTACTACTACTACTACTACTACTACTACTACTACTACTACAACCACTACGACTACTACTGCTACTACAACAACAACAACAACTACTACTACTACTACACTACTACTACTACAACTGCAACTACTGCTACTACTACAACTACTACTACTACTACTACTAAAACTACAACTACTACTACTATTACTACTGCTACAACTACTACGACTACTACTGATACTACAACAACAACAACTACTACTACTACACTACTACTACTACTACTACTACACTACTACTACTACTACTACTACTACTACTTCTACTACTACAACTACAACTACTGCTACTAATACAACAACAACAACAACAACTACTACTACTATAAGTAGGGGCCTCCGTGGCCGAGTGGTTAGAGTCTCTGACTTGCAATCACTTGCCCCTCAACGCTGTAGGTTCGATCCCTCAGGGGCCTAGCAATCTTTATTTGAGGAAGCTATCCAGCTGGCTTGTGGAACGTCTGTGGTTCTACCCACGTGCCCGCCCGTGCACGAAAATTGCCCTGAGGGGCACCTGGGGTCTTCCTCCATCAGTGGAAGCTGGAAAGTCGCCATATGACCTTATCTGTTGGTGCGACTATAAAATCCAATTCATTTCAAAACTACTATAAGTAGTACTACTATTACTACTATTAATAATAATGAATATTAATAATGCTAATAGTATACTGTAGATCCATTGGTTTTTGTCACAGCAGATGCATGCACTTCAGACATGACAATTAAGCAAGGATCTTTGCGTTACTCTCTTAGCTTTTGGTTAACAATTACATTAAATATTATTATTATAACCAAAAACAATAACATCGAACTGTGAACACGAACAAACTTAGTCAAAAATGATAACCAATCAAAAGAAACAACCAGAATGTATCAAAATCATGACAGGCCTCCTGTGCCTATATTTATATTTTGTGAAATTAACAAACATAGAGAATCGTACATGAATGCCTGATTAATATTGAATTAATAAAGGACTACTGGTCCGTCATCTTCAAAGGCAAAATATGCTTATTAACACATAAACTGAAACCGTTGACGAAGCACTCGGAAGCGTTAGAGAAATACGCTAACAAATAAACTGAATAAAATTAAACTGTACACACTATGCCGAAAAGATATGTATGTACTAATTACGCTGTATCTCCTACACGCTGCGCCGACGCTAAACACACCACAGGTAGTGTGCAGATCCAAATGGTTTATGTATAGTACAGGAAATGTTTATGTAAACACACGAGTTAAAAAGTCAGCGTTCATTTTTAACGAAGGGTACGTTTCTAATCAGTTGTTTCTTTTAACGACTGGGTACGTCAAGGAATGTAATGCAAATTTGACGGTAATTTTATACACAAATACTTGACACAAAGTATCTATCATCTCCGTAAGGTAAACAATAAGCATATTTTGACTTTAAAAAAAGCCCCAAAATGGATGGGATATGGTTTAGTTTAGATGTTCGACCCAATTCATATTTTTGGCCATAACAATGTCATTCATATAGTACATGACAGTAATTTAACACTATTGATGTGAACATAATATCAGGAAGAATACTAAATTATGCGCTTTGTATCCGAAAAGCTTGATACAGTTTTACTCATTTTTTTTTTGTGAAATAAATTATTCCATAGAACAGTTCATTTATCCAACCAGAGAAGACGATTTCTTTAAAATTAGCCATTTTATCACATCTTATATCATAGTGTTGTCGTATAATGACACCGTTTGCTGGCTCGGTCTTCTCCGTAAGACAACGATCAACGGAACTGCCTTGTCGATTTCCGTAATTCACATTTGGCGTACAATTAATCGACATACTTCGTCTGTTTCCGAGAGAAGGAATGGGTCTCGACGGAAATTGTCGAGGCACATCTGGTTGAATGCATACGTGTACTCCAATGCAAACCGTACAACAAAATACGTCATCATAATGTTCGACATTAAATAATTAAAACGAAGCCCTTCCAGTGTGAAATGGAAATCAACGAATCCGTTCCGATTGTTAAATTTAGATAAACTGATTAAATAAAGTAGGACACTATAATAATGTTAATAAGGCACAGTGCAATAACGAAAGACGTAAATGACAGATAATTGACGCTATGTCGATACCTAAATCCACACAAAACCTATATGTAAAAAAATAAAACAAAATAAAAAATAGCTCACTGACAATTACATGTAACCAGTTTTCCATTCACTAAACACTTTTAATATTTGCACCGCAAAATGATTCATACGTGCGTAGACGTATTACCAGCGTTATAAACCGTTATATTGTGTGAATCAAACTTCAATGTATTTATAACATTCTGTGGATAATGTTTCTTACACCAGTGTTCAGTAAGAAATACTAAACATGGCCAATAAGTCATGAATAGGAAGTATGATCAAGACATTAAATCAGTAAGAGGAAGTATGTACAAGATTCGAGTTTGTTGGTAATATCGGTAAGTAAACACTCATATCCAACATACGCATTTTTTCCCGAGAAATGAAACACATTTGCTATCGTTTTAAAAGGGAAAGTTCACTTCCTCAGTTCTACAAAATGTGTCCGCTATAACCTCGTTTTACATACACGATTCATAAATTAAACGAGTGTTTGTGTCAATGCAGTTTAAAAAACAAACATAAAAACGTATGATATAATAGCATATTTATGTTGTGCTCGATGTTAACACATATGCATTTACTACAACTCCGTAAAGTTCCAGCAGATGACAAAACCAAATATAGGAAACAGGAACACATAAAAAGAACATCATATACATCAATGTTTGTAACTAAATTATGATATTTTACGTTATTTGTTTTAAAAAAAGGCACCGTGCAATAACTAACGTCATTATTGTACTTCTTGTTACATTATTAGATATACAGAGTAATATGAATAAATGCATTGCTGTACTTTACGTTAGATTATTTGAACATAACAAGTGATATGATTAACTGGACAATTGTACTTTACTTTACATTAATAGAACATACAGTGAGATATGAATAAGTGAATTATTGTACTTTACGTTACATTATTAGAACATACAGTGCGATATGAATAAGTGAATTATTGTACTTTAACTTACATTAATAGAACATACAGAGCGATATGAATAAATGAAACATTGTATAAAAAGTGAATTAGTGTGCTTTAATTTACATTAATATCATACAGAGTGATACGAATAAGTGAATTATTGTACTTTCGTTACAGTGTTAGACTATACAGACCGATATGAATACGTAAATGATTGTACTTTACTTTAAATTATTAGAACATGCAGTGCGATATGAATAGATGAATTGATGTACTTTAAGTTGCATTATTAGAACAACAGAGTGATATAAATAACTGGTTTATTGTACGTTACGTTACATTATTAGAACATACAAAGTGATATGAATAACTGCGTTGTGGTATTTAACGTTACGATACCATGAGATCAGTAGCTTAGAGCCTTTTTAGGAAAGGTAAAACCTCCCTATATCCTTTTGTTTATATTAAATTGTATGATTCAAACTGAAAGCATCTCTATGGGATGTTCCCCTAAAGTAGAACACCGATTCAGCAGGTGATATGGGGTATGAGAAGCAGTGCACCTTATAGTACCTCTCAAGAACAGACTCTGCTACATTTTATCTATTGTTTGAGTTAAGTTTTCAAGGGATCCCCTTTAAAGTATGTATTGACAATCATACTAGCGTTTGTTTAGTCTGTGTGACAACTGTACAAAGTTATCCCTACTAAAACCCAGTAGTGTTATTACTTACTAATCCTTTAGGATCAGCAAGCCCAATATGTGTCGCTTTAAAGTAGAAAACCGCTTAAGCCGGTGTAGGGTGCATGAACCGTGTTGCACATTATATGACCTCACATGAACATACTCAATATAACCTAGTTTTCTACTTTTATCTCTTGTTTTATGTTTGCTTTTTTAATAGTTATTGTATTCACATTTTAACACGTTTTAACACGTTTTATCACGTTTTCTATTGACAAATAATACATGTGTGAATGTTGATGCATGCTATCTAGCGGTTTTTGAGATATGAACTTTCATTAAAAATGCAACACGATACGATGGAACGCAAGGGAATATTAAATAATTCATATTTATCCCCCTCCAACCTTGTTTGTGGGGTATCGATAGCTATATGGACTAATTGCTAACTCGGCATGTTAAACCTGGTTAAGACAGGTTGCAATGTAACATGCATTCAAAACACTGGTAGACACTTTTAAACTCTTCCAGAATATGAAGTTGTCTGGTATATGCCGTGCCCTAGGCAATCTGTGCGACTAAAGGGGCAGTCCTATAGCTGTAGCTATTCGTCCTCTTCGCTTGCCCTAGGCAATATGTGGAACAACAGAGAACTTCAGAGTGTTGTAGCTAGTCGTCCTTGTATCGCTCCATATTTAGCTCTGTTTAAGTCGTAATATCATACGCAAGATTTTAAGTTTAAACATATTTGTTTTTCAATTTGAATGAACAATATCGTCTTGCGGAAAATAAATACTTCACAAAGTTTGAATACACAGACAACCTTATCTATTCATTATTTGGTAGTGAGGTGTCAACGTTATCGACTTACCCTTTATCTATTGGCATTATACACGCTACTCAACGTTATCGACTTACCCTTTATCTATTGGCATTATACACGCTACCGTGTGCACCATTGCGTCCCATAAAGGAGAAGATACTATTCAAAAGAAATGCTAGCTAATACTGTTTAAATGGAATCTTCTTTAAACGACTTTTGAACAAAACATTTACGCATACATGTCAACTATGATTTCCTTTAAAAGTAATTTTAAAGGTACACGTGGCAATATTTATTAGTTTAAATTTGCGGCTACGCGTTAGTTCTTAATAACTAGCATATTTGCAAATTACTATTAACATTTGTTTTTAATATTTCAGTGCATACTGGTTTATTGTTTATTACTTAGTATTGCTTTTATTTCACAAACAATATATTTAAACACGTGATATATAACATATGGTATATAAGATCATATTAAAAGTCAAAATGATATGGGATTAAGAAATCAAGGAGCATACGAAATTACGTAATAACGTCTTTAAGATCGCCGGGTGTCCCTTGTTACTGTTTACGATTATAAAGTGTACATTTTATTGCTTCAAGATGAAGCAGAGCAATCCAGAAAAAGTGTTACTTAAGTGCTCTTTCTTAAAGAAAGATGATCTAACAACGGCTCTGAATCCCAAGATTTGGATTTCGGTTACAACACAAGCGTGCCAAAAAATTGTGGGAAACGTGGTTAAGATCGTTAGGATAATCCCTGGTTTGGATTGAACGTTTTATGATCTTTCTCACTTTGGCAAAGAATTTCATTATTTCAAATATTTGAACATAAGTCGAAGCTGCAAGAATACATTATGCTGTATTACTTTTAAACATGTTCATCTTACACATATTGCTCACAATCGCGTTGCCTTACCCTGACCTAATATCGATCAATTTTAAATGCTTACTTTATACTGTATGTTTGATTTTCTTTTGCAATTGATTATGAATATCGAATACTAATATAATTTCTTTGTTCGCACACTGCATAAATACTGAAAACGGGAGTCATTGAAAGCAACGCACTCATAAAAAAAAAGAAAAAACAACTAGCAGATTTCAGTTGTATTACGTCTGTTTATGAGTGATAATGTAAGGTGCAACACATCTCACACAAAACCCCCCTCCACACCTACAACCCCTAGCACTGTCTCAAATGGTATTCTGTTTGAAAGTACCGTATTAATATTCATATTTTTGTTGTGTTATTTTGACAAGACTGCTTCACTGCACAATGTCAAGCAGTTTTCTATTTATAAATCTGGAAATCTACACTGGTCGATTGCTGTGGGTCTAAATAATCCCTCAGTAATACATTCAACCTAACACATTCTTGTTCATCGATCCGGATTTTTAATGACTGGAACCTACGATCTATATATAATGTTTTTATATTCAATATATTGTAAGGAAAGATTGAGTTAATGTTAATGAGGATGCCCACGCCAGTACTATTTCTACTATTTCCACTAAAGAATGCTTCATGACCCCATTTTGTTTTCCTTGTTTTAAATGTATTCTCTTTCTTGTAAAAAGTAAACTGAGTATTTATTTAGTTTCCAAAAATTCGTCGCTTGCGATAATCGCCAAGTCCTTTCAATGTTTAAAATAGAATATGCTGCTTTTATCTCTCGTTTGTGTTATTTGCTTCCTAGAGATCCATTTTCAGTATCTATTAACATTCACACTAGCGTGTGTTTAGTGTTGTGTGGTGGCCGTAAAATAAAAGGTCGACCCAACTACAAATCATTTGTGTTATTACTTACTGATCATTTGGGGTCCTCAAGCCCAATCTAGGTGTTGCATTTCACATTACCTCTCATGAACAGACTCAATAAAACCGAGTCTGCTAGTTTTATCTCTTTTTTTTGTTTATTGCTTCCAAGGGAACCCATTTTTTCAGTATTTATTTTATGTACAAACTTGTCCATGTGATTTACATCAATTAACATCATAATGATAAAATCGATGGTTCAGTTAATGGAAATTATCTATAATAACTGGATTGTAATGAGTCATATCGACAAAAAGTCCATATTGACGAAAAGAAATCACAGATAAATAAATCACTGAATGTTTGCATTTCAATGTTTGTGTGTGATATAGATATCATTATTACATCAATAGTGATTATGTATTGTATAGACTTGACGTTTAGGACTATAGTTCCTAGATATAGTACCTGTCTACATACAAACATACACTATGCTGTTCAAATAAAGACTACTGCTGACTATTACACAGTATTCACATGTTTTACCACACATGGAAACAAGTATTTCCGCATTCAATATTGAAGGAAAGGATTAATAAATACAATATCAAAACGTACGCACACACAAAAAAAGTCCCCCGCAAGCAAAAAATCATCGACTACAAATATCAGTATGTCCTTGTTGTATTTTGAGAAAAAAACTCACACACTTCAGACAATACTTATCAAATACAAAATGTGTTTTGGTCGTAACTAGAAGCAAACATTTAAAAAATGGGATTACCAACATTCAGTATTTACAAACATATGATCTGCGTTTAACGGTTAGAATATCACGCATAAATTTATATCATACCACACTCAGTTATGTACATCAGTTTGATACTTTTGGCATATTGCGCCTTCCGTTAAATATAATGTGCCTATATACATCGTCTTCAGTTAAATAACATCTTCCAATATATGCACGTGATAAATGTATTTTATAATGTAGAATGCGAAAATAGAAAACAGCTAACAGGTCTACCCGCTTCAGCAATGTTTGTGTACATGTGTAAACACATACACGCAGACAAACACAATCAACATTATATATCCAAAGCGATTTTCTTCAGATTATGCAGCATTAAAACAATACATATTAGTTTCCCAATGTGACACAATGTTGAATAAGGCAGGGACACGAACGCTCATCTACGTTCTAATGTTGAAAACAACAACAACTACAACAAAATACATATACACACAAAAGACAACGCATTCGAGATTAAAAAAGTAGAGTCCGTGACTGCTCCTTCTGGTTATATTCACCGCATTTTCGGATCATATGCACCCCAAACATGCTTTATGTAACAGTAACGTATAAATATGCGACATTACAATAAATCCTCGATGTATAAGAATATTAAATCGTTGCGTTACTTGTGTGTGTATATACATGTACCTTTCATCAAAATAGTTACTACAAATTACGGATGTTAAAAGGACGAATTTATGTATCTCCAATTTGTTGTTTTGAATCATACATCATGGTATCATATTTACCCTATATAACATAAATCTACACTCGTGTTATGTGTTATGATCTTTAGCACTGGTTGTAATTTGATATCTGTTAATATACCAACTGCACCAGTTTACCTAAATGCAATGTCTTAAACAGTACATTTATTGTTATAACTGTGTTTACATACCATAATATGCGTGTTCTCTTAAATTATTTTTTACAAGTAACAAATGATACCATAAGGACAATTAGGTTAATTGTTGTGCATACCTTTGCTAGCTTGACAATCTCCGTCTTACCAAAACAAGAACTGTAAGATTGATAATGCATTTGTACTATTACAAAAAAAACTTAATAGCAAAGAAGGCCTTTTTTTCATAAAATATAAGTGAATAAATAAACAAAGTGAATAAACAAACAAAGAAACAAAACAATATACACACAGGCCATAGTGTGTTCATGACATGTGTTTTAATAAAAAAACACAACAAAACATAAGAAACAACAACAACAACAAAACACCTGCTATTTATATACAGATCTTATATATAAAGATCTTGTTGGTATATTCTCAAGTACTTCGTTTTCGTACCTTAATTTCGAATAGGTGGTCCCACTTCACCAGCATTTAAAAGCTCCGAATATAGTTAAATCACCCTTATGATATGTTGTCATATTTTTAATTTAGTATTTTGACTGTTACTTGTGATACGCAGACTTGATAACCACTGCTCCCAACCAAATTCTATTTTGTTTAGGTCGCCCAATGTTTTCATGTTTAGGGAAAAGCATTTTGTTAGAAACAAGGACCATATGCCGCTGATCATGGAATGGTATGAATACAGCACAGTTAAGGTTTCACGTCCATCTTCATGTCTTCACTGAAATTTTCGTATTATTGACATTATAGACATTGCGTTTGCTTAACCCAGGTCTAGAGGCCGTATACGGTAAAAAGTAGTTTAGGTACCATTCATAAACTGTCTCAGACTGCAATACTTATAATGTTGGGCCACACTTTTTATAATCATCGTCTCTTTTTTTTAATATTTACTAGTTTCCTGTGTACTGGTTCAACCACCTTTTATTTCTTAAACAAATAGTATACAAATAAGTATACGTATATTTGTAATGTGTATCCTTCCTAAACCATGCTGATATTGAAATATAGTTATCTCTGTTAATTAGCCTAGATAGTACTGAGGGAATAACAAGTGAATGCAAGTGTTAACATCACGGCATACAGCTGTTAAGAGTGTTCGGTGAATAACCACCCTATAATTCATTGCCATCAGGCTACATTGTAGGCATTTAAATGTTGCCTACATATTAAATTACACCGTTGTGAGCTAAGTATTCTAAATGGTTATGTTAACACTACAAATTGAGTATTAATACAATATAAATTCATAACAGTTGTGGGATTGGAAAACACACACATACTTTTGTGAAGTTTAACCTACGTTTATTTGTGCTTACAGCTTGCACATAAACAATTCGGTTACTGACTACTGACACAAACAGCAGGTAACATACCATTTTTATATTACATTGTTGAAATAATATTAACTATATTGTATGTCTATGTTTAGGATGTTAAGTTGCTAGAGCATCGTTTTCCAACTCGCGTGTAAATACCTTTCTCCAAGTTTCTTCAATATAAGAGCAATGCACATTTCTGTGAGCTCTGTGGGGTTGGCATGGGGTTCTTGAAAGTTACACATTTGTCGATAAACATCACCTGATAGGTTAGGTCATAAACGGGCCATAATTTACCTAGATGAAATTTAGATTTACATGACTGTATGCAACATCTTTCTTCTTTGTTTCATTGATTTATAGCCATGGTCTTTTGACTGTTACTTGTGATACGCAGACTGCATAACCACTGCTCCCAACCAACTTCACCCAGTGGGTGTTGAAATATATAGGCTAGCCACACATTCTAAGTCAAACATTGGCTATACCTTTGCTAAAATGAAATACAGAGTTATGGAAAATTTATATGTAAGTGGAATCTATGATACTTGACAAACTTCTTCGAAGTTTCATATATGTTGGAATAGTGGGTATTGAAATATATGGACTCAGACTAAGTCAAGAAGGAGATATAATTTTGCTGAAATGCAAAATGATGTGGAACATCAATCTCTGAATGTCTCTGATCATATTGAGAATGCGTGTCAGGCTTCACTGGACTTGCATTGACTTTTGATGTGCAGCTACTTAAATTAATGCACTTGCATATTTAACCAGGAGCATTATGTAAAACAGGGCTGAAACATGTTTATGAAATACATAGTTGTGGAACGTGTGTTTGTCAGTGGCTATGATTGTACTGAAGACACATTCTAAGCGTTTTTTTAAGTTGTATTGCTATATGATTAGCAGCTACTAAAATATATGGTTGGCCAAACATATTTAACGTGATCTTTCAAGACGAAAAGAGCAATGGTTATGCAAACGGTAATATAGGGTTATAGGACATGTCTCTTTCAGATTCAATAATAACAATGAAGACATATTTAATGTTTCGCTGCTTATGACCAGGGTTGTTAAACAATTGGATTTTCCACAAACTTTAACGTTAAAAAAGAGTGTGATAATGGACCTTTGGAAACGCCCGAGTACGACACATACGAAATATTGCAGTCTAGCCTACGCCGACGCGGACGTCGAAGCCGAATAATTGAGTTGCTAATTGTAAAGCTTGATAAATACTCGAAGGGTGTTGTTTTACATTTAACGAGTATATGATAACAAAATGTAATGATGTTGATTACATTGGGCATCCGCATATCAATCCTGAAATTCACATCGACCCGTGTTGATACGACCCTCTAAAGTCAATTACTCCGCTTCAATCAGTTTCACTTTTATCTTGTGCTTTGACTGGACAATCTATTGAGATGCTATGATTAGACGTTCTGAAACCTAAAATGAAAAGCAGGTGCATTAACGTTCGTCCGTCAGGTATATGGTGTACCTTAGATTGAGTTTCTCTTTGGTTGCAACTTCTGTGGTTGTTCAGTACCATTAAAAGTGCATCATGAGGTGTTCCTAATTATTTAAATTTGATAAATTTTTACAATAATATTTAAATATATTGTTGGCTAATTACTGTATATGTTGACTTTATTGTTAGAGATTTCATTTTGGTGGAATGTACGTTTGTGCCATTTCTTATCAATTTTGACAAGTAGTGTACACATAAAATTGATTTATGATTACCAGTATGCCCTGCTGCCTTTTGACCTTTTCAGGTCGGTAGCGGTATTGACTACTCATTATGTTTTGTTTTGTTCGCTTCATTGAATCTTTAATGTGCAGCTTTGATTAAGTTTGCGTTACAGTTCGGACCTACGGTGTCCCCGCGATTGGGTGCTGTAGGGCCATTTTGAAATGTGACCTTTGAAAGAATTTTAAAGAAATTTCATTTACCGTTAATAAAAAGGCTGTACAATATAGAATGAAAAAGTGCTCAATTATGTATTGTTTTATAGCAAAACACTGATTTCCGCACATACAACAATGAACACGAGTCATAGTACAATACATTCAGAATAACTGATGCACATACCAAGCATATGAAGAACACTACTGAAGCTGGTCTTTCAATTAAATATTCATTCATTCATAAACTAAAATTCAAAGCACACGCATGAAAAAACACGAAAATAACACCTACGAACGTTATTATATACCTGTTTGAGATTCGAAACATTGTGAACTGCACTTTATAATGATTCCAACTGAAGACTATTAATCACCTCGCATTGCGATAGTTTATATTTGAATTAAAGTACATGCATGTAAGTGTTGATTTTCCAAATTCATATGTGTGCATTAAAAAAAACGCATTTGAGCTTTAAATTTGCATTGGTTGACAGTGTTTAACATTTTAAAAATACAGTCACTCTGGTGTTACTAAAATGTCGCCCAATGTCAGTTACCAGTATAAGTCATTTTCAGTACACGCGCTTTCTTTGTACAAGAGATGCGTTAGGCAAAGACTATACTGTCTATGGCCGATCAGTTACTGACAAGAATGTGTATATCTATATTTAAATGAACCGTTTAAAAGCATGTATCATCATGGATGGCGGTATTGTGTACGAGCGTATTATGTGATATATATATATGCCATAAGTAACATGTTTGGAAAGATATCGTCTTGGGTAAACCTTTTCTTAAATATGGTGTTATTATTATTAAGTTATTAGCGTTAATTGCCATAGACTTTTTATAGTAGGTCATTGTAAAGGCGCTGTGTCTAAAACGTTCGCGCCTCCCACCGCTGCCGGTTCGAATCCCACTCGGAGCTCGATTTGTCAAGTGAGAAAGTGTCCTTTCTTACGGATGTAAGGATGTATACAGTACTGGTTGTACCCAGGGAAAATAGGATGGACTGCTTCTACCACAAACAATCGACCGAAATATATGAACTAATATGGGCTAGAAGACCTTAAACGCCATTCTAACAAACAAACAACAAACAAACAAAAAACAAACAAACGAACGAACAAACAAACAAACAAACAAGCAATTGAACGATTGTATGATCCTAAATAGGTTGTTGTTGAGTGATTTAACTGGTATGAGCGTCAGATGACATGTTCATGCTAAGTAGAGTTTATATACTACTCATGTGTGATTGATTGTTAGTACACACGTGACATCAGAGATACGGTGACGGGTTTGTGTATGCATCTGTTTTTAACATCACCTATGCTTTGTTTTGCGTTTTAATGCAACACTATCTGGTGCTATATCCGTATTAAAGTATGATATTTGTTTTTTTAATATTACAAATGACTTTGGCATTGTTCAAATAATGGTATATTGCTTTTTTTAGATGTACTTGCTTATATATCCCTACATTATATTGCTCTTATTCATCTATCGGTTTTGTTACGATAACTTACACATTTCATTTTTCCCTGCAGCAATACGAAAGAACACTACTTGATGAGTCTATTTCAATTATAAACATGGCCAATTGTAGAACAGAGAAGCACTCGCGGCTTATTCTTATGCTGTCAGGATGGTGTAAAACTATGCGTGCAGTTGTTGAGAAACACGTACCAGAGAGTTGTCCAAAAAGTCGCGACCCAAATTCTTGGACGTTAGATCATGTCCTCGAAAATAATAGGGAAATTATACATGATGCCAAAACAAAGGGAAATCAGCGGATCTTAAATTCACACCAATTCCGACTGCTATTCCCTGGACGTGATGAAACAACAAATCTAGAGCAATGGGACATACAAATGCTTAGCGTGATCCTAGTTCATATATGCGGATCAAATCTGAAAGAGTATCGACAAATTTTCGAAAAGGATATTGAAAAGATGAGGGAAATAAGAAACAAACTTTGTCATTCTGGCAATCCGGTTATTGAAGATAACGTATACGACGCTTATTCTAAACAAATTAAAGAAATAATTAGCATATACCTAACATATATAAACATTGAAAGCTTTTCTAAGGAGATGAACGCCTTCCTTATACACGTGGAAAGTGGAGTTATGGGGCTTGACGAAATGACTAAATTGCTAAAAGATTGGTACGACAGTGACAAACACATAGAATATGTTCTTGTCGAGGTTAAAGATGGACTTAAAGAAGTCAGTGATAAAGTTGACAAGGTCGATGATAAAATGGATGAACTCAGTGCAGGTCAGTTATTTTCTTTACATAAAACATGTTTTAATAACACATGAATTTTGGGTGACAATAAATTATATATTTGTTATGGTGTAAGCACATCTAATTTAGTTTTTGAACATATCCAAGCTTAAAAAATAAGCGCCATGTGGATGTTGTTTTAATAATGGTACAGTGTATGACTTGTATAAAAGACATAGAGCTATTTATGCAAATATGTTAATCTTCAGAGCTTAAGTAAAAAAAAAACTTTTAATAAGCAATTACCAGTCATTCAAGTGTCTGCTCAAACCGCCTTTTTTAAAATAAGCTCTTTACAATCACCTGATATTTCACCGAATTACATCTTCATTACATGTAAATATCTAAGAATAAATTTACATTTGAACATGAATGGTCACCTTTTTTGTAGAACACATATATTGAAAACCGCTACTAAATTGTATGTAAAAATAAGTATTATTTGCATGACGTAGATACTACTTTTACCACTGCGTGACTGCACGGGGAAATGAGGTAAATCTGAATTGTATAGCTGCACAACTATCACCAGATAATTGATAAGTACATTTACCTGTGGATTAATTTACCTGTTCAAAGTTTTTTACGTCGTCAAAGAAAGTCTTATTCTCGCTTTTCACAGATGTTGCAATGTGTGAATTGTAAATATCTACTGTTGCGTATTGATTTCGATTTAACTAAATATAAACATGTTCATGAAATAAAACATGGCCGGAGAACTTTAAAGTGAACATTTAATAATCCGTTTCATGGCAACAATCTACATTTAAAAAACAAGAGGTCCAACTGATCCTGAGTCGCTCACCTGAACATTTTTGCAAAGATGAAAACGTAGTTAACAAGTGCAATTGATTTTTAGATTGAAAACCTTGTACGACATAACGTAAAGTTGCACAACTTGGATCTTCATATTTACAGAGAATGTTTGTATGGAAATGGACGGATAGGAAAACCGGAGACGCAGCCAATTTTTACACTAGGAACTTTATTTGTACAACTTTTATAGTATACGTGTTGGTTATCATACTTATATAAACAACAAGAGGCCCAAGATGGCCTGTATCGCTCTACTGACTATATGGTGTCCATGGAGGGGTGGGGTGGGGTGGAGCGGGGGTAGGGTGGATAGGGCTTTGGGATAGAAGGTCAGATATGGCAGTATCAAACTAGTAGGGGAGGGATGTATTTGGCTCACATTTGGGTAGCTTTAAAACAAATCAAGCTTTCGTTAATATAAACTCTCAAACCAAGTTTAACATTTGCGGGGCCAAATTAGACCCCAGAGTCGTCATTTAAACAATCTTTGTAGAGGAAAATAGCTGAAAATAAATCCAAAATATCAAACTTTACCTCTTGGTGTTTCAGAGAAGAGAGTTTTAAAAAAACAAAACCTATATCATTCCTTGTAAAACTGTGATCCTTTGGTCACCATTTGAACAAACTGGTAGACATTACGTGGTCCCGCCTTAATTTCATTAAGCTATGGAAAAGCTTATATTAGCAGAATTTTGTAACGGATATTTCGACAATAAAACTGAAAACAGAATGCCATAGCCTGTTTAACATTACCTATTAAATGTTTTATTTCTACCATATGCAAACCTTTTAAGCTGAAATTAAGGTTTTATTTCATACCCCAATCAACCCCGTTTTCGCTTCTTGGAGAAGGGGTTGATGGGGTATGAAAGTTAATACTCGGACCACGTAATGGGACAATATGCTCATGGTAAATACAAAATTTTAAACCTTTGGCTCTTATAGTGTCAGAGAAGAATATTTTTGAAGTTTTTTCCTATATAAGTCTATGTAAAACTGTGCCCCCTGGGGCGAGGTCAAATTTGACCCCAGGATTACCATTTGAACAAATTGTGTAGAGGATCCATAAGCTAATAATAAATAAAATATGTTGAACGTTTATTTCTTGTAGTTTCAGAGAAGATGATTTTTGAAGTTCTTCCATATAACTCTATGTAAAACTGATTCAACAAGGGCCCCTAAGCTGCCAATTAAAGAAAATGAACCACTGTTATTAAGAGAAAAACACAGTTTAAAAAAATAAATTAATAAAATAAAAAATAAAAAATATATACATATAAAATAAACGTATAAAAATAAATAAAAAAATAAAAAATGCAACCAATGAACCAAATATTTGTATAAAAAAGATGCCTCCAGTGAGATTTGAACACTTGACCCTGGAGTTTCCAGTGTACATTACCAAATATTGAAAACGGGCCATAACTCCGAGGTTACTGGTTTGATTTGGCTGGTTTTCAAACTCGTCCGAGCTTTCATTGATATCAATATTTTCGCCAAGTTAGGAAAATGTCGAATACACAATGAAGGCGATAGAGTGTTCACAAGGCTGAACATAGCATTTTTCAATAATTCAAGGCCACATAACTCTGGTGTTTTTGGTCCGATATAGCCGGTTTTCGAACTTTTCCGAGCTTTCATTAATATTAACAATCTGTTGAAGATTGGTAAATTTCAGATGAAAAATGAAGGGCCTATTGTCTGAACGAGGCAAAATACAGTATGGTTTAACTAAATCAAGTACCATGACTCGGGTGTTACTGGTCCGATCTGGCTGGTTTTCGAACTTGTTCGAGCTTCACCAATATTAACAATTTGGTAAAGTTCGGTGAAGATAGAATGAAGTCCCTATCGTCTTAATGAGGCAAAAGTTAACGATGGACGGCGGACGACGGACGACGGACAACTCGCCTTCCCATAAGCTCTGCTGGCCTTCGGAATATTTCTTAAGGTTCTGACCATATATGGTAATAGCGGTCATCTTGGATGATGCATTGATCTAATTTGTATAATTTTGAACGTCATTGACCTCAGAATCATCCGCGTAAAATTTGGTCAAAATTGGCCGTGCAGTTTCTGAGATGCTGTTTACCCTCCCCCACCCTTCCTTCAACGGCGGCCATCTTGGATGTGGCATTGTCCTAATTTTAAGGATCATCCATTTGAAGTTTAGTCAAAAGTGACCAAGCAGTATGGGAGAAAAACAAATTTAAAAATATTTTCCTATACTATTCTATATAATACTGTGACCCCAGGGGCGGGGCAAGATTTGACTCCAGGGTCACCGTTTGAATTTTATTTGCAGAGGACCATAAGCTAATGCTACATACAATATATGAGAGATCTACATCTTGGAAATCTGGGGTACAGCCACTTTGACCTCAGGAACTTCGTTTGTACAACTTTCATAGTCTAGGAGTTGGCGATCATTTATAAATAAAATCCGTCAAAATCTGTTCAGCGGTTCTTGAGTTGAAGATTTTTTAAGGTTTTAAACATATATGGTAATGGCGGCCATCCTGGATGTCACATTGATCTAATTTGTATAACTTTGGAAGGCACATACATCAGTATCATCCACGTGAAATTTAGTCAAAATTGGTCAAGCAGTTTCTTGGGAAATGTCGTCTATAAATACCCTATATAATAACCCTATATAAGTATATGTAAACATGTAAAATCCACAGCCATTTTTTACCCTAGAAACTTTATTTTTGTAACTTTTATAGTCTTGGAGTTGGCGATCATTTATAAACAAAAACTGACAAAATCTGTTCAGCGCTTCTTGAGAAGATTGTTTAAGGTTTTGACCATTCAGGATAATGGCGGTCATCTTGGATGTTGCATTGGCCTAATTTGTACAACTTTGGAAGGCAATTACCTCAGTATTGTTGGTCAGGCGGTTTCTGAGTAGATGTCGTTTACATATGCCCTATATAAGTCTATGTAAAACATGTAAAATTTCCATAGTAACAAACTTTGCAACCCCTGGGCACAGCCATTTTCAACTCCAGGAACCTCGTTTGGCTTTGTACAACTTTTGTAGTTTACGAGTTGGCGATCATTTATAGACCAAAGGTTTCAAAATCTGTTCAGCAGTTCTTGAAAAGAAGATGTTTAAGGTTTTGACCATAATGGCGGCCATTTTGGATGTCGCATCGACCTAACTGGTAATATTTTGGAATGATTTAACCTCAGTATCATCCTTGTGAAATTTGGTCAAAATTGTCCAAGGAGAAGTTGTTTAAGCAAGAGCTAACGGACGACGGCTGGACAAAAAGCGGACACAGTAGCTCACTTCTGAGCCGAAAAAAAGCGGTCACAATAGCTCACTTTGAGCCTTCTGATCAGGTGAGCTAACAACATGCCCTAACAATCACGCGATATTTCAATTGAGGTTTTCAACATATTGCTAGTTATCAAACACTACCCTTCTGTTTCAGATCAGAAGACACTGATGAGAGATATGCGATTCATAGTAGCAAATGTCTGTCCTAGTGTAACTGTACCAGGTAGGCCTTTTATTCAGTCGACCACATCATAGTGTTACGACAACGTGTCAGTTCCAGTTCAATAATAGGAAACAATGACAATTGAAACAAAACTCCAGATACGTAAGAGAGAAAAGTAGCAGACTTGGTTTTATTGAGCCTGTTCATGAGAGGAAATATTACTACTTGGGGTTGTTAATATACTAAACTCCTAACACACCTATATTATGTTATAAACATATACATGTATATATTTTGCTTTTGATTATCTTGTAATTCAATATCGTATGTGTCAATTTGTACCGTATTCCGTATTCAAACATAACTATATATACAATGTGCGAATACCTAATCGGTATTTTAGTATATCTAGTCAGAGCATGTTTGTTATTATTGAAAGCAGACGAATTATTTAAAAACAAAATCCGAATTGAAGTTTCTTCAAATACATTTCGCATGTTGGTTGTAATTTTTGTACGTAGTACGGTATATGACAATACACCCAGTGTAAATGTTTTAATGCTGCACGATTAACCGGTTCTTTTGTTTACACCCAATTTAAATACTGTGGCATCGTTTTATTTCATGGTCATTATATTTCGAGATTCTTTCCAAAAAGACAATTTCGAGGGGACGCAAATTCGCATTTCTTATTTTTGAAGTAATGTGTACGAAAACGGACTTGATTCGGAATCCATAATGTACATTACCATAACCATATAGCAGTTTTTGGCTAATACATCTGCGTAAAAACACAGACCCTAGACTCTAAAAGTTATATAAATAAAGTCCTCCTGTCAAAAATGACTAAATATATATATATATATATGTTCATGTGTTCAGTGTTGCGTTGTCATTACCTACCATTCATGTTTTGTTTTTACAATTTGTAGCAACCAACGTAGAAATATATGTCAAAAACTGCAACGCGGAAATAACGAAGACGATATCAGAACGTTTTGTTGAAATAGTTCGATCAAAACTGGTTGAGCCTCTGGACAACGATGTCGTGATACAAGCAATCAACGAAGCAATGAGAGATTTTTTGTCGCCTGACAAGAAACTTATCGATGCGGAATCCAAATGTGTGATTATGAGGATTCAGTGTTCGAGCTTCCAAAGTTTGTTCCAGTTATGGATAAACTGTATACATGGTGTATGCACTGCAATTTTCAAACCTGTTCAGGATTTGTTTCGGCGGCTTGAAGGTTCCAATGAAGTAGAGTTCGAAGTCATTGTAACAAAAAGCGAGTATTGGAGATGCATGGGAATGATTGGTAAATACATTCAAATTTGTTTTGATATTTAGTTTAATTTCTTTGCTTCATTTTCCATTTCTGTTTCAGAAAGTAATCTATAATCACTAAACCATGTTAAAATCTCCAACATCAAATGCACGCATTATTCTTGAATAACATTTAGTGTTCATATGCAATTTGTCATCATTATATGTCGATCATATAATTATATAATACTCATTGAACAGCAAAATGTTTGTATATATGTACAGCAACACATTATAATCATGCATGAATACTATTTGTTTAAAGTGATTCACATACATACGGGCTGTGTACCAGGTATCGTCATTTTTATATTGGCTCTTTAATACATATAAATCAAAAATAGTCATCTCAAAAATATTTTTGCCAGTAGAGAAGCTTATCCCTTTGCCGTAAATAATATGTTTACATTGTTTCTATTGTTGGTACTAATGTCACGTGACCGTTAAGACTGAATTGGGCCCGTCTTCTGGGCTAAATGCAGCAGTTATCGTCATCTTCAGTTTAATACCGAAAAACCCATATTTGGGATGATTAAGTTTAGTTAATAAATACACAATTGCATAGGAATACAAGAAAACAAATTGGAAAAAACTATTTTTTTATTTCAATTTAATATGATTTTTCGACTGTACCATCGGATGTAATTTACTTCACTCCGACGTTCATAATTTTAAGGGAAAGAATTGCAAATTTAAATTGAATGATGTGTACTCGTTGTCTCCCTTGGCTGAAAATATTCATCACACGCTAATAGTTTTTTGGGCATGTAAAATTGATTCAATGGTTCGACATAAATGGTCAAATACCTTAATAGGACATTTTCCTGCGAATGTGCAATAGGCGCTTGATTTCCTCAATTGTGTTTTGTTTATAACGGTATTTATATAGGTAAACGTGTTGGTTTGAGAGTGAATGTTAACATTTTAAAAATATTTTTTCCTGTCCAATCGTCGAAAGATAGTGTGTAGTGATTTGTAAAATGGGGTTGAAAAATAAGCACAACATCGAGCGTTTTATTGATAATGAATATATTTGGTGAATGACGATATCTCGTACACAATCAGTAAGCTTAGTATTTTAGGTGAGAGAAACGTTTGCCTCCTTAGCTCTTCTGGCCGAAGTATAATGAGATGACGAGTTGTCCGTCGTTTTGCATCGTTAACACGATAGGGGTTTTATTTTTCATCCTTTACCAGACTGTTGAAAGCTCGGGCGAGTTCGTAAACCAGCCAGTTCGGACCAGTACCAGCAGAGTTATGGCTCTTGATTTTAAAACGATAGGGCCTTCAATTTTCGTCTGATCTTTTTCAAACTGTGCAAGATTGTTGATATCAATAAAAGCTCGGACGAGTTTGCAAACCAACTAGATCGGACCATTTACAACGGAGTTACGGCCCTTGACTTTCTGAAACATTCTATAATTTGGCCTCGTTAACACGATAGAAATAAGTATGAAGTTCGAACAGCAAATGAAGCTTTCACAGAATACAGTAAAATCAAAAACACGCTAAATGACAAACATGAAAGGCAATATTAATGAAGAATGAAGGCATATGACGTCACAAACACAAAAAATGGTTGGCAATAGGGCAACCGTCTTGGAACGGTCAGTGGCAAAAAAGGCCGCTGGGGGTTTCAATCTGGTTCTAGGGTACATCAAACCTCACAATTTCCCTACTGTCATCCCAATAAAACATCAAGTTTAACAAAGATGGTATGAAAGTGATCATGACCAAGGATCTTACGATGTTTGTAAATCACATCACCATATAAGTCAGGTTGTGATAGTCCTTGTCGAAGAAGAGTTCTTAAATTAATTGTATATTTGGAATGAAGATCAGAGTTACGATAATAAAATTGTGCCAGGTTTTACGAAGTTATGGTAACGGTAGCCCTGGTGGAGGAGCTTTTTAGTTATACAAAGATAACGAATATTAAAGCCCTCAACCCGAGTAAAAGCTCTAGAAAAACGAATAAGGTGAGACACATAGATTCCATAAGAAGTTGCACGGGGAACATTCCCATCTAAATGGGGATAATTAACAATATAAAAATAAATCTCTCTTGTCATAGATTCTGCTAATTATTACACCATTTTCAATAGAGATATTTAAATCGAGAAAAGAAGCGTTATTATCAGAAATATTAGCTTTGTTAAGTTGAAGTTCTTTAGGATATATATTATTTACCATAGTAGAAGAGAAAGGGTTGTCAATGTTCATTATATCATCCAGATACCGAGAGGTATCATTAAAGGCTTCAATAACATCTGCTTTGGTATCTGGTGAAAGACTCAACATGAAATCTCTTTCATAGCAATATAAAAACAAATCTGCGACAAGTGGTGCTCAGTTCGTACCCATAGGGATACATGTACTAACAATTTGTCTATACACGTGGTAGCCTTCAATTTTATCCAATATTTTTCAAACTTTTACAGATTTGTGATATTAATGACAGCTCAGACGAGTTTGAAAGCCAGTCAGATCGGACCATTAACACCGTAGTTGTGGCCCTCGGTTTAGTTAAAATTCTGGATATTTTGCCTCGTTAACACCATAGGGCCTTCATTTTCATCCAATCTCTTTCAAACTTTACCAGATTTTCGATATCAATAAAAGCTCGGACGGTTTTGAAAACCAGCCAAATCGGACCATTTGGGTTTGATTTTCTGAAATATGCTATAATTTGGTCTCGTTTACACAATAGCGCCTTCATTGTTCAGCCGATCTTTTTCAAACTATACCAGATTTTTGATACGCTTGGATGAGGTCGAAAACCAGCCAGATCGTCCATTTACATCAGAGTTATGGCCCTTGATTTTCTGAAATATTCTATAATTTGGCCTCGTTAACTCGATAGTGCCTTCATTTTTCATCCGTTCTTTTTCGCTTTACCGGATTGTTAATATCAATGATCGCTCGGACGAGTTCGAAAACTAGCCAGATCGGACCATTTACACCGGAGTTATGGCTCTTGATTTTCTGAAATATGCTATAATTGGCCTCGTTAACATGATATGAACTTCATTTTTCATCCGATCTTTATCAAACTTTACCAGATTGTCAATGAAATCTCAGACGAGTTCGAAAACCAGCCAGATCAGACCATAAACCCAAGAGTTATGGCCCTTGATTTAGTCAAAATGATGTGTTTTGCCTCATTAAGGCGATAGGGCCTTCACTTTTCATCCGATCTTTACCAATCGTTACCAGATTGTCAATATCATTGAAAGCTTGTAAAAAATTGAAAACCAACCAAATCATTTTAGTAACACCGGATTTACGGCTCTTATTTTAGTTGAAAGATGCTGTACTTTGCCTCATGAAGACGATTGGACCTTAATTTGAACAGATTTCAGCAAAACTTTTCAGGGATGATCAGTACCAACATAGTTGTACATAACGTCACTGTGTTCCGGTTGAATGATTTGATGGATTTATGGCCCTTTATAGCGTTTAATACGCAAACATTATCTGGACTAGTTCTCCTGAACTCCTGGCCGGTTTCATCGAAATATTTTAGGGATGATCAGTACCAGGTCTAGTTGTGCATATCGTCGCCGAGTTCCTATTGAATGATGTTTGGTTGTGTTATGGCCCTTTAAAGGTTCAAATTCACAAATCTTAATAGCACTTCTGAACTTCTAGCCGGATTTCAACGAAACTTTTCAAGGATGATCGGTACCAAGCTTAGTTGTGCATATCATCAGCGTTTTACTGTTGAAAGATTTTTGGCGAAGTTAATGGCCCTTTAAATGTTTAAAACACAATATTTGTCCGGACTAGTTCTCCTGAACCCATGGCCGGATTGCAATGCAACTTGGCAAGGAAGATCAGTAAATTTTAACAATAGGCACAAAGAAACATGTATACTTTCCTAAAATACAATGTTTGTTTGAACGAAAACCGCGTAGATAAAATATATATGAAAGTCAAAAATGTTGCGTTTTCAAATGTACTAAGTGTATATATAAAATAACTTAACTGGGCAAATTTTGTATAATTTTATCCAAACTACTGTACATTTCAGGGTGTCTAAACGTCGAATATGAATCGACATTGTTATTTATTACTCTCTATATGTTTTCATACCTGATATGATTAAATAGAATGAAAACGGACGCAATCTTCGCGTAGCCATTCTCTAAGCCTCGCAAAGCCACAAATTCATTTTGACCCTTCATGTTTTCATGAAAAACAAAATGGCGACGGCTGAACATTCCATTTTTCTTGGTAGTTTGACTTAAAAAATCAGTTGACCAACAGTGGTGTATATAATAAAATAAAAAAAACAGTATACTATTTTCCTACCTTTTATTTGCTAGATATAATGGTTTTCATTCCCAAATAAAAGGTAGTTATGATGGAATGCTGGAGGTGCTAAACATTGAACAACAATACTACCCTTCATAACTATGTTTTTCTTGGTACATCCGAACCCTAGTAAGAGCGCAGACGACAATGTCTTAAAATAATGACACCGTGTTGTTTTAATTTTTAAAATATAAACAAAAGGGGTCAAAATGAATTTTAGGCTTTGTGAAGCATAACGGATGGCTATGGCAAGATCGTAAACAGATCCAGGAGCGTCTATTTTCATTCTATTTAGCCATTTCAAGTATGAAAATATATAGCAAGTAATAAAAACAAATCTTGATTCATATTTGACGTCCAGGCGCACTGAAATGCAGAGCAGAGTAATATGAAAAAAGTCTGTCCTACAGATTCGTTGTTTAACGAAAGATTCCCAAAATAAACATATATGAAAAGCATTATGTTTATTTCTTAATAGTGGCTGACATAACGAAGACAATGACATGCAATCGACCTGTGACTATTCAGTCCCATGACAACCCGGAATTAGGGCAGGTCAATAGTGTTGACGAAGCAAGTGCCAGGAACATTGACGGAAAACATTTAAGTATGTTTGATGAAATAAGTATTGGTGTTGATGACGAAACACATGTCAGTGATGTTAACGCAAGACAAGTCGGGATCACTAATACACGTGTAACAGACCATTCTGGAACACATATCCATATGAGAATAAAGCCTCAATCTGTTGAGCAACTATTGCATATGTGGGACGTGTGTACATCCGGCAAGTTCAATAAAAAGCTCGAGAAAGTATCTGAAGCGATGATGAAGAGTTATGGATTGAAGGATCTGCATATTGAAGCTAAACTAGATGAAGAAATGCTTTCAAATGCGCTGAAAGGTATATATTGATTTTTTCATATAATCCGTACCCGTGTACTCTATTAATGTGTTGAACGTTATATATATATGTTCTTAATAGACCCATTTGTACGCGCGAGATAGCTTATGGCATTTGTAATCATTTTCGTTCATGGTAAATCTTATTAATCCTTTTTGTATCGTATCGATTTTGTTCATTATCATCATGTATACAATATGTACATCTTATAATTATTAAATCATCCCAACATCAAGCGGTAGCCGTTTGAGATGTATATGCAAAATAAGTACAAATGAGCGGTAGCATCAGTTGTAAAGTCAGAAGTAATATTAGAAGAAGTTATGATTCGTAAACAAAATAACAAGAGTAGCAGAAGTATTTGTATAAACCTAAGAGTAGTGTTAGCAGACATGGCACTAGTGACAGAAGAAAACATGCTTATCAGAGAGTTAATAGTTGTATTTTTTGTGTTATATTTAGTCACATGAAACAGTTTTATATTAACTTACAGGGAATTCTTATCTTTTTTTGTAAAGATGGCATAGAAGATCGGACATTAGGTCAGTATACCGAGCAAACCACAAATAAGAATTTAGCAACACAATGTGTTCCAGAAGAAAAATGGCTTGCCATAGATAATCCGATGATCATGGGAGATTGCACACTGTCTTCAAAATACGAAGTCTTACCAGCTGCTGATGGTAAGACGATGGACGTTGAGGACCCCCCTTTCTCAGGACTCCAAGATGTCAATGCCATAGACATTGCTGATCTTGGAGGGATCGAACAAATAAGAAAAGGTAAACCTTACATAAAATATACTCGGTAATAATATAAACAGACCAGAAGGTATAATTTGAAATTGTTAACTGAAAACTACATACGACTACTAAAATGCATACATGTATATCGCTCAATTGATACACTTGTTATGCATTTGAATAAAAAAACTTTTAAAATCTAGCTACAAATGACAACGATATGATATAATAACTCATTTAGAGGTCCTACTGATAATGTACACAGCTGTATATAGCGGCCGATATACTCAATGAATGTTGAATACAATGCATACTTTTTGCACGGACCCTTGGGTATTTTGTGCTTCTCTTTCTCATTTTTCGTTCAGATGAGTTTCGGATTTTAGTTGTTTACAAGTTACTGTTTCCAATGATATACGAATTTCAGAATCACCGTTTGCATTGTTTCTCATTTATTGTGTCGCCTTTTTTAAGAAAAATGCGATACATACGGATCACTTTGTCGTCCGTCAGTCCGTCAGTCAGACCGTCCGTCACGAAAATATTACGTTGGCTATAACTTTATCATTTCTTGATATTTTTTCATCAATTTTTGAATATATACTCATCACGACAACATTGTCATGACCATACTAAAATATAAAGGTCAAGGTCACACTGAAATTCATTATATGGGTTAAATACTTATTTGTCTTCTTCACGAACATTTAACGTTGGCTATAACTTTCTCATTTCATGATACTTTTTCATCGAACTTTCAATATATACTCATCCTGACAACGTCGACATGACCGTACTAAAATATAAAGCCAAGGTTATACAGAAGGTCATTATGTTGGTTAAATACTCATTTGTTTCTTCACAGACACTGAACGTTGGCTATAACTTTCTCATTTCTTGATATTTCTTCATCAAACATTCAATATAAACACATCATGAAATCATCCACATGACCGTACTAAAATATAAAGGTTAATTTGTCAAGGTCGTTTATCTTGATCCAAAGAAGCTTGTTGTCCGGAACACCCGTCTAGTTATTAAACTTTTGCACGATTTTAACACTGACCCCAAAGTCATATGGTCAAGGTCATGACGATATTTTTTTCTTGAGTTGAATAAATTCGGCTTTTACAGTAACACATTTGTGTATTTCCAATGTTATATTTATGATAACATTACGATGCCTATCCCATTAATTAACATCAATTATCAACTTTGATCCATTTAATTTTTATTGAATATTTTTTACGAGATCATTTACAAATTTAGACAGGATACTACCACCACCACACCACCACCACCACCACTACCGCCACCACCACTGACGGCAATGTGTCTTATTCTAACAGGAACAGAAAAAAATCATCACGAGTTTGTTACCATAATAGCATTTCACTGATAACCGCACAAACTACTAATTTATAAATTTAATTATATTTTAGCACGAAGGGAAGTCAATATGAGTTCTACTCTTTAGTAGAAACCTTTGAAACTAAATAGACAGTTTTATGTTAATCATGTTAATAATGAATACATGTTGAACATAGTTCCCTACATGTTTTCCATTTAATGAGCTATATAATCAACAAGTTCTACAAGTAAAACACCCTTATATAGGAACGTTTACTTTAAACATTATCACCGATTCTGTTATCTCAAATGTTATCTGTGTTTAAAGGGACACACGGCAATCTCGAAGTTTTTGTAATCAGAGATTACAATTAGTATCACCTTTCCTATCCAGTTTCGTTTTGATTTTAAACCTGCTTGCATATAACTAACTACAATTTTGAGTCTTCATTATGATTTTCTATTCTATCATATGTATAAATATATTATTGGTGCAATATAATCAACAGTTAGTAATATGCACACACTATTTTCTTTATATTATTAAGATAATTAATACTAATGATTAAACTGATGTAAGTAATGTAGAAAAACTAGATTGTCATGCGTACCTATAAACCGACATGTGCAAATGATAAATGAGAGATATAACTGCTGTTTACCTGTTTACTAAAGTAGCTATCCCGTCAACAGCAGCCACATTTTACAACAGATGTACACCGTTTCTAAACCTACTAACGACGAGGTGTATACATATTTTGAGAATCCAAACTCTATTGACCCAGTATAAACGGCTTTAACCAGCCACGCCAAACCACAAAACTGGAGCTTTGAATTAAGAGTTACCAACTCATAATTGAATTTACGCATATTCAATCACGGGTATTTTAAGAACCTATACGTTTTATTCATCGAACGTTCAAGGTATAATACAAGTGTTTTTTTTTCAATGTTTTCTTTTAATATTTCAGAAAGTTATGATGCAAAGCAATTACTTATAATTTTGTCTTCACAGCTATCAATAGCATAATAAATTGATTTGGATGTTATTTTATTATAATATACGACATATTTGTAAATGTATATGTCATTTTAAATTAAATGATGCATGTTTGACTTAATATTCAGAGAATACAGTTTTCATCGTATTTTTATGTCCCCACAGTGTGGGAGGCATATAGTATTCGCGTTGTCCGTCTGCGGCTGATACACAATGGCATTTATGACAAAACCCTTTGCCCTGCATTGAGCAATATGATAGTCGAACATATGAATTACTGCAAGTTTTCCAAGTTTGCCCCTTTATGCTGGAAGAAAATATCCCGTTTTATGAATGAATTGACATTTGGACAATATATTATGGGCTTTTTTAACCCGAGTACCCACTAGAGGGCCTCAGCAGATGGAACCAATATACGAAAACGTATTGTGCATTTGCACATCCTTAACTAAGAAATACACCAGACATGAACATGAAATCTTAAAGGGTATATAGGGAGTTAGCGTCAAAAGGCGGAAACTCCGTTATAATAAATTACTGCAAGTTCCTGAAATTGTACTATAGAGGAGACTCTTTATGCAGGCGGTCAAAATTCGGTTTATATAATTATGTTGTGCCTCGGGTCCATAAATAACCAAACACCTGCCTGACAAGGCCTCTGTCGTTTTCAGCTTAACTTAAGGCAAATGAACTTGCCTTACATTATATTCAGGAATCTGATGGTGACCATTTCGTAATATTTTCTGATTCCCTTTCATCTTTTCAAGCACTGGGTAATATGAAACATGATAACCCAGTTGTGCTTTAGCTTTTAGAAAAGTACAATTCTCTTATAGTTGATAATGTTATTATTTTCTTCTGACTTCCAAGCCATGTAGGAATACATGGTAATGATAGAGCTGATAGTGCTGCTAAAGCAGCATTAGGTTTACATATATATAATGCTAAATTACATTATACTGATCTTAAAAATGGAAATTAACATATTTATTCGTAACTCTTGGCAAGCGCTTGGGATTTGTCAGATAACAATAAACTCCATTCATTTAAACCGTTACTTGGAGAATGACCTTCTTCTAGCAGACCCATTCGTCATTTTAGTCTTGTTTTAGATTTCCTAAAATAAATCAGACTATTTAAATCATTATAATGGGTTCTTATATATATTTACTTGTTTATATACCCGTGGACTGGCATTTGTTGATTTACATATATGGTTTATATTACTACCATATCATCCCTTATTTTTTAATAGTTTTATATTTATATATTTACATTAATTTGTAATTACTACTTAATTTCTTCATCATTCGTCGGTTTTTGCGCACAATATGACCTATTTATGTGTCGACGTGCCGTAAAACACAATTATTTTATTCATTCATTCATAAATTACATACAGCTTACTCGTTTACTCTTCGAGTGGCTATATTTCACAACAACGAAAAACAACACTATAGACGCATACGTACATTATTCTTTAGTTTGTTTATAATGCTTTGTACTATACTATTTAGCCATACACATTGTAACTCATTGTATTGGGAAGGGCCGTAACTAATATGGATAGAACTTGTGGCCCGACCACTTTGCTTAATTATATGGCAATAAACTATGTTTAAATCATTTGCTAGTTTTGTTTTCCAGTCACTTGCCAATCACTTTTCAAACCTCAAAAACATGTAGATGAGTATAATACAGTATAACTAACGACTGATCACTGTCTTGAGGTACAATATACAATTCATTGAATTTTGTTTAGGTTTTTGTTTAGCCCTGTTTCTAAATCATATGCATAGACATATATATTTGGATGAGTACTTGTATGATTACTTTATACGCTTCCTTGATTATGATATAGGTTTTAATAAGCTCTGTTTCGTAGACATACACTCTTCAAATTTCATACACAAATCTCTGTCGGATACATCTCGATCGAAATCAGGTCACAACACTGTTAGTGACTTACATGTACTTGTCGTACCTGTTGAAATCGGTTTATTTGTCCCTTATTCCAATTTATTGAGTACCTCCCCTCTTCAAATTTCGTAACAAATTACCTAATGAATACTATACATTCCGTCCCAAAGTCAGTAATCGAGACTGAATTTGACCTACCGTTCACAGTTCATAGATTCTTGCTATTTTTCGTTATGTTTGATCATCAATGGCACCTTCAAATAGGCTCTTATGATCGGTATATTCCATTTTCAACAGCGATGATAAATATATTGGTTATAAGTATCGACCCTATTGCATTACGCTATGCCATTGAATAGTTGTTTGAAACAATAATATTCAAACATATTTTCATTTGTTTAATCACCATAAAATGTCATCTACATTGGAATATGGATATTTATTCTATACATATATATACTTTACAGTGAAATAGTGGATTTTATGATTAAAATAAAACATTATATTTAACTACTTTTTTTCAAAATAAGGGAGGTTGCGCAACTATGATAGTCTTGTTAAGAAAAATACAAAAACATTTATTCCCTTTTGCTTTTATATTAATCTAAAGTCATTGAAAACTTTATCATGAAGGAAAATTAAGCATTTATTGTTCATCGAACTGTCATCTGCTACAAAAGCTCAAAACAATAAAATGGAAAGCTTTGAGATAAGCAAATTTGAAATTGAATATGATTCTGAAGGAGAGCTTTTCCCAAAAGATGTAGACTTTCATTAATTAACAGTAGCAATACTAATGTCCAGTCTACAAATTATGATGATTTTAGGGGTGTTCAATCTACTGCATTAAGCAATAAAACAAATTGAATATTACAATATTAAGGACATAAATACATGTGCACCAAATTAAATGTTCATTATGAAAGCAACATTTAAGCAAGTACGGTTAATATTCAAGCAGAATTACACGTGTACCGAATTCAATCAATTAAGCAATTCGTACGGACAGCAAATGCGTATATAATTTGTGTTTAGATTACAATTCAGTCTCTGGGTATACAGGAGCTGAATAAAGTTATACTGAAACTTATATGTCCTTCCATTCACACCTTCGCTGCCCGCCGATAATTAAACAATACAACATTTAAACACATCTAATAGTTGAGCTCCAAAAGGTCCATCACTCGACTATGCAGGTGCACTTCAAGTCCATTCCACGCCAGTTAGTGTTGACTAGGTAGTGACTCCAGATGAAGACATCAACTGAACATGTATAACTCAGAAAAGGCAACAGGATCTTGCAACATAAAACACTATCTTTTGAATACAAGTATTGACTGATAATGAAATGTCTTAAATGTACTTAATGTTATAATTATACAAATTGATGACACTATTATCTATTTAAATCAATGATCCTGTGGGCTGGGAGGGTTGGAATTTAAGTTTTGAAATGTAATCTCTAAGCATCTCTTACAAATTTGTTACAGGAAGAAGGCAGAGAAAGTTAGCGGTGTAAAAAACTTCACGGTGAAAATTAAATTACTCTATAAGCGAACACCGCAAATAAGCTTGACTGTAATATAGATTATAGTCTGTATTATTGGAGATCACTGTAATAACAACACATAAACATAGTTTTTAAGCTTTATTTTAATAGATTTTGCAAATAAATTGGTCGTGGCATGGATGAAAAACAAGCCCCAAGCATAGGCTTATAAATTGGGATGCCGTTAAGCACAAAATACCATTATGGCAAGCCCTTACCTGCTTACTGTAGAAAGCATTAAGCAATAAAGCAAATTGAATATACATGTAACAGTATTAAGGACATAAATACATGTGCACCAAATTAAATGTTCATTATGAAAGCAACGTTTCTGATAAACATTTAAGCAAGTGTTGAAAGTACAGTTAATATTCAAGCATAATTACACGTGCACCGAATTCAATCAATTCAAATGTTTTTTAGCAATTCGTACGGACAGCAAATGTGTATGTACATGTAATTAATGTTTAGATTACAATTCAGTCTCTGAGTATACAGGAGCTGAATAACGTTAAACTGAAACGTATATGTCCTTCCTTTCACACCTTCGCTGCCCGCCATATGGATGGGAGCCCGAGCAGTCAGTATTATGACCCTTGATTTTCTGAAATGTGCTATAATTTGTCTCATTAACACAATAGGGCCTTCATTTCTCATTGGATCTTTACCAAACTTTGCCAGATTGTGAATATCATTGAAAGCTAAAACGAGTACCAAAACCAGTCGGATTGAACGAGTAACACCAGCGTTATGGCCTTTAAATTTCTTTAAAATGCTATATTTTGCCTCATTAACACTATAGGGCCTTTATTTGTCATCCGATCTTCACCAAACTTGGCCGGATTGTTAATATTGATGAAAGTTTGGACAAACATGAGATATAGGATCCTATAGAAACCACAGCGTCCAAACGCAATGGCATCGTAGGTCCGCCACAAGTTCGAAACATAATTAAAATCTATGTAATGTTATTATTAAATAGGCCCTCGATATGGAAAATATGGACACCATAGTGTGATCGGTCTTCAATTTTGAAATCAGCCCTCTATGTGGGATCGACACTCATTCTGAGATCTGACCGTTCCAAGTCGGTAACCCTGTCTTCACCAACCTTTCTGTTGTTTTTTGTCTCTTTCATTGTATTTTCAAGTCCTTGTTTGCAATACAGTGCGGACCTACGATGCCTTTGCGCTTAGACGCTGTGGTTTCTATAGGACCCTATATCTCATTATTCTTCGGAGAAGATTAAGAAAATCGAAGTTCTTAAAATCAAGTTAACATATGTATTACAAATCAAAACGCCGTACAGTTAAGCAATACGTCGTATAGTTATGTTATTTTTCACTGCCATACGACGTACACAATAATTGAAATAGTCAGTACCCCGGTCTTTTAACATCAACGTGATTCTGACAAACAAAATAGCAAACAAATGTTAAAATGTTATACGTTGATAACAAAATCCTAGCTGTCTGTACAGAATAGACATGTATATGTCGTGATGTAAGAGAAGTTGTAAATAAAAAATAAAGTACCACCGTCATGTTTGATTCATCATGAAAATTAACTAAGGCAGTATGTTCTAGTAATTATCAGGTTTATGAACAGATAAACAATGCGCGAAAATGTCTTACTATACCATTTAAGCTGTAGCAATGATGTGTATTCGTTACAAATCGATTTTCTGCTGCTCGCTGACGTTCATCTTTTTGATTTTATATATTTGCACCGATTCAGGGGTACCAATATCCGGTGTACGATTACACACGTTGATAACAGGTTATTCCTACACAGTAATTCGAGCATGCTTCATTTCAACATCTGAATTATTCTATCTTGTCCAAATACTTCTTTACTAATTTTAAATGCATAACTATACAAAATATATACCCAGGAAATATATAAATATATACACATGCAGTACCTACTGCGAAACTTAAAACAAACGTTGTGTCAACGTCACATTATTCTGACACATATGACGTTTATATTGTTATTCAAGGTTATTTAAAAATAACGTGATTATCTGGAATATTCTAAAAATTCTATGACAGTATAAATAAGGCCTTTCGACATTGTCAGTTGTTTAGTTTTTGGTTCAGTATTTACTTCAGAGTTCAGTATCAAGTTAAAAGAAACATTTTGAAGATATTGGATGTTTTAACATAGATATTGTGAGAGGAATTATATCAACAGTTATTGTGCTCATTTATATTAAAATGCATTGGATTACTCAGACTTTTGTGAATACCTAAACCACAAAATACTTAAAATATAATTGAATTACAGGGACACTTGACAATTTAAATTAAAGGGACACTAGACACTGTTATATGGACTTTATCCCTAAATCGGATTTAAAAGAAATACTGGGTTTAATGTATATGTATTATGTAAGTGAATATTTTTCATTGTACAATTTGAATAAGTTTAATGTTTTTATTTTAAAAGAAAAGGGTTGTTGATGGATTTGCACCACCTTTTTTGTTACATTTTACCCGTAACATTTGAAAGAAAGTGCAACATCTGTTGAATACGATAAATAAATACCGAAAATTATTTGCTTATATTAAAAAGCGGATATCAAACATGTATTCACATACCTTTCAGTCACAGTTGCCATATCTCAAGGGAGATGAGAACAAATAAAGGTTTTATTTTTCGTTTAATTATTTATCACGAGAAACCGAAATGTTTGTGGGGATATTTGAATGAGAATCTGCACACTGTCATTCCGTCCGTCAGTGCATCCGTCAGTCACACTTTTAGTTTCCGGATCCTGACTTCAACAACGAGGAAGTATTTGCGGAACTTCCTCCTGATATCAAGCTAGTGACATTATAGTGCATGTTTTGTATAAAGTGTGTCGTTCCATGAAAACAACTTAATAGTCGATTTGTCAAAACACTTGTTTACAAAAAAACTTTACACACATATATGTTACACATGTATCACATATATATATATACAGCGCTAATGATATTTTGGTGACTATGGTGTGGGAGTGTAATATAGCTATTGCATAAATACAATAATACACTAGTGTAAAAAGATCTGGCTTCTCTCTATGGTGAATCTTTGTATAGGTACCTGATGTCATACGCATGTATAATGAATCCTCTATCGTATCAATATACGCTATGGCGCTAAAAGCCCGAAGATATCCGACACGTTCAAACGTAAAGCCTTAGTATCACCCGGTTTCCGAAATCAATCCTTTTAGGTTGACTAGGTGGCTGAGTGGGCTAAGGCGTCTGCTGTTGGGCGAGGCGCTGTTGTTGCGGTTGGTTTTTAGGGCTGCGGGTTCGAATCCTTTGGTAAGTGGTTAGTACAAATATTCTCCACACACAGTATATTATGCAGTCATGTTAATGTCGATAGAGACAAGTATGTGTTAGGTACATATCTGGCAGAGTTCTAAAACTTGCACACACCAATTGTAAAAAAAATATAATAATAACACAAGACGAGCATTATATCAATCGACATTCATTAGTAACTAAATTTTGATATATTATGTTACATTTCTATGAGTAATTGTATAATGGTAATTTAAGTTACATTATTAAAACAACACAGCGATAGTGATACGTTATGTTACATTATTATAACAGACACCATACAATGAGTATCTGCATTATGGTATTTTATGTTTCATTATTAGATCAACACAGCAATAATGATACAGTATGTTACATTATTAGAACTGACACCATGCTATAAGTAATTGCATTATGGTAGTTATTCATTATTAGAACAATGCAGCGATAGTTGTACTTGAAAAATGGTATTTTACGTTACATTTATTAATACATGCATTAGTACAGAAACATCTATATGGGTCATTGCAGCATCATGGTACTTTATCTTACAACATTAGAACAGAAACAGTTAACGACGCACTGCAAACCTTCTCGTCTCTCACCGTTGCGGGTTCGAATCCTACTGGGAGCTCGATAAGATAATAGCGAGGTTGTGTATACTTAAAATCGATTTAAGCTAACAAGTGGGCCATATTGCCTACTGACCGTCTAAGTCGGTAATTCTGTCTTCACCACCCTTTCTGTTGTGTATTGTATTTGTCATTGTATAGTTAATTTTCTCTTTTTTTGTGGTACAGTGCGGATCTACGGTGCTATTGCGTTTGGGTACTATGAGTTCTATTGGACCATTTTTCTCTTTGATATGAGTAATTGCATTATGACAGTCTACGTTTAAATATTAGTACAGACGCCGTGATATGAGTTATTGCATTACGGTAGTTTACGTCTCGTTATTAGAACAGTTTAATTTAATTTAATTTAATTTCAGTCAGTTGTATTTCCAGTGTGATGAACAATAGCCTCTGCTTTAAGAACAATGTTTTACAAAGATTGTAAAAACAGGTCACCTTAACTATTCAGTATCAGGTAATGAAGTGTAAACGTTGGTATTGATTTACATTTTAACTAAATAATTACCATTTACCACGCGTCCTTGTGCGGAGAAGCAGAAGTCAAACTTCAAAAGAACAGTTATGTTAGTGTCCTTTTCAATATGATATTCAACTGTAAATCTATTTGCAAACAAGGCGTATGCTTAGACGTATGGATTGTTTTCCTTTAAAACTAACTTTAAAGGTTCACCCGACAAACTTGATTTGTTTTTAAGTCGCGTCTACAATATGTCTGTCAATTCTGCTATACGTACTAAATGTATCCATGTATTCTCATCTCATATGATTTTTTATAAAAAATAATAATTCAATAATCATATTAAACGCTTATTACAGATTATTGTAGCATGTGTTTGTTTGTTTGGTATTCTATGTCATTTTAACACAGTTTAGGCTATTTATTATGTTTTGTTGTGGAGTAAAAACGCCCATTTATTCCTGGGTAAAAGCAGTACTGTATATTTCCCACTATCCGCAATGGGTCGCATAATTATGTAATTAACGTATACCTAACGATATTTGGTTTACACATAATGTAAACTATACATTGTGCAGGAGTCAATGGCCTTTAAATGGGTGCCCTGTAAATATTCATTTATCCCGACAAATGCATATAGATCTACGTAAAGTTAGCACAGGCCACTAGGTTAACGTTTAAAGCAAGTTATGGACATTGTGAAGCGGGGAGTATACTTTAATGTATTTAATGTTTACCCATAGCTGTACAGTCACGCAATTCGCTGTGTATTCATGCACTTGGTCCCATGCACTTCATACTCTACTATGTACATACGGGATACTTGACCTATATTTTAATTAAAAATACACGCGTATAACTCGGTCGTCTTTGTGTGCTAAAAATACGTTTTTTGGAAAATCCCTTGACATATTCCAAGTGTCTAGTTTCATCAATTCAACACATATTGTTATGCATTTGTTGTGATTGCAGGTTCTCTATTGATTATAGTGCGTCAATAACATTAGAAGACGTCAAGATACTTTAAGTAGTGTATCATTTATCAAAGAGTTTAGCAATTAATTACCTTTAAATGATTGCCCTGTTAATAAATAATTTTCCTACGTAAAGTTTTACAGAAGAAACAAAATATGCCTCTAGGTTAACACATAAAACAAGTCGTGGACACCGTGAGGTGAGACATATAATTTAATGCATTTAATGTTTACACGCGGATAATGTATACAATGTAAGTCGTGTATATGCATGTACACACCGACACATAATCCGCTGTTTATTCATGTACTACGTATACTCTCGTGATATAACCTAATTATTGGTTTATTGTACATGTTGTACACACGCATATTCATTACATTGTGTCCTCTTTGTGTGCTAAAAATGAATTATTGAGAAATCACTTGAAATTATCCAAACGTTCAGTTTCGATTTTAAAATAATATAAAAGTTATAAATCGTTTAGGATAAATACAACCTGGTTTACTTTATGCTTAGCAGTGAAATAGTGGATTTAAGCAAAAAAATAAAAGTGGGATTTCATATGTGTGAAATATAGAGTTTTATTTATTCTTTATATCGATTTTAAGTATACTGCCGGAACTACATTTTTTCAGAAACTATTTATTTCCGAAAGTGGCTATAAAATTTATATCATTGGATTAAATAAGTTAACTAATAAAATGAGTCGTAAATTATTGAAATCGGTTAAGTAATTTAGAAGTTACGGGGAATTAAAAACAGCGATTTCATCATACTAAGCCAATGACGTCAACTTTTTATTTATTTTTCTGTAGACTTTTAGTATAAAGCATAAAATAAAAATAAAATGTGTTGTTTTGTCGTGAATAACAGCTTTGCATTCGTGAAAATATAAAGTTTTCACACTTCTCGATGAAATAAAATCTATTATTCACTCCACAACAACAAATATCCTCTATGTATATATTGACTCGTCTGACAAATAGGTAAACCAATACAGAGGTTTATACATCTATTGATGCGTATCTGTTTTACCGATGTATGTTAGATTATTTATGTGTGCGTCTTTTGTTTCAGCAATTTGTTTTAAATACAAATGAATCTTTGAGCAAATTTGGCTTGTTTAAAAGGCAGTAAATGTGCATATGATAATTAAAAAAAATCATACCTATTGTGAATTTGAACCAACTACCGACGAGTGAAAAACATCATTGTATGTCTAGCGCCTCTAACAACTGAGTCAGTATGTTCTATATCTTTGTATGTCCTAACGAATAAACCATATACGCATGTTATAAAATGAAGATTTTCTTTGAAATCATTTTAAATGTTCATTTGTTTTGTTTCAATGTAATGTAAATATGCTGATAAATGGGTTTAGGTACCTACATTGGTCCTGCAAAATGTTTTAAAAATCGCTTTAAAAATAAAGAAGATATGCCTAAAAATGTAGCCACAAATATCAGGAGTGTAACGCTTTTTGCGTGACAGATTTTTAACAGCTAAATTGCAAATAAGTATTAAATAGAATTGCATGGTATGGTGTCACCTGGTAATAAACCATTTTTGTTTAACATTCAGTATTTTAGATTGAAATAATTGGATACGGTCAGGTTTTTTCTTTTTCTACATGAGTCAGTTACTTATTATAGCAATTTATAATGCTCTGAGCGAAATTTAAAACTGATTTTTTTTTTACCAAACGCAATTGATTTCTACTTTAAACACAATTCCCTTGCAATAAATACTTAACACATACCATGGATAGCAGGTTAGCTTTGTACAATAAATACTTAACACATACCACGGATAGCAGGTTAGCTTTGTACAATAAATAATTAACACATACCACGGATAGCAGGTTAGCCTTGTACATCTCGCCATCCCATTGTACATCTCGCCATCCCATAAGCTCTGCTGGCCTTCGGCCAGTAGAGCTAAAAATTGTACTATTGTACTATACACTCAGAAACACACACATACACACATTGCGATATGTATCACTCTTTATGGAGCCATCTAATTTAGTTGAAATTTGTAATAAATACACAGGTAATAATTCCGTATTCAATATTGAAAATATTTTATTTAATTTTAGGTTCCAAGCGGAAACGAATAATAAAAGTGGACAGAGTGCTTGAGAACCTGCAAAGTAAGAATTATCGACTTGTTTTTTAGCGCATGATGAGTTGGTGTGTGCGCGATAGTTATTACGTAATGCTTATTTAGTGTTCAAAATGCTACAACATACCAATAAATAGCCGTGGTCAAGTGTTTCAGCGTACATCCTTCAAAACCTGAAAGTGTAAGGCTGTGGTTCAAATCCCGTTTTGGGCAACTATTTGTTTGAATCACATATATGCTGAAGCCATTTATCGATGTTACCTGTACGGAGGCTAAATACAAATGTGAAATTTTACGCATCGATTTCTGCCTTTAGTTATATACCTTATATACCGACTTTTGTTCGTCAATTTGAAACTACTTCACACGTGAATCATTCATATTCATAAGTTGTTACCAGTTAAAATAGGGACTGTGTAGCTTTAAGTAGACTTCTAGTTACGTTTCCAGAACGTGAGGATTATTGCGTCAAACCTAAGAAATGGTGGTGGTGGGGGAAGCACAACACCAACATGTATTTCAATAAGTATACAAGTTATGTATTAACACAAGCATATGGCAATATATATAATACTAGGGAATTAACACCGTCTAATATATACTAGAGGAAACAAGAAACGCAACCCGGGAATTTCCACTATATAATGTACATAAGTTTGCAGTTATTTAAGAACAGAGCAAAACTTTGCTGTTGTAGAGTTTTTAATCACAGTACACATCAAATTGATGTTATAATAACATGAAATTCAGAAATGTTGAAGTTCCGTTTTGAACAGTTGAACTATTTCAATAGTGTATTTATTTTAAAGAGATTTCAAACCTTTACATCCTAAGTTTGCTCACCTGCTCGAGCCTAAAGCGTATTGTATCATAATGAAACAGCGAAGGGAAAACAGGTTTTGTGTTATGCGTTGTTTTATTTATTTTTTTCCGAAATGTGTACGGGCGATATTATGCGTCAGGAACACATCAGTTAACATATACTGAGACATGTGTATAGGCGATATTAGCGTCAGGAACACATCAGTTATCATATACTGAGGCATGTGTATGGGCGCTATTAGGCGTCAGGAACACATCAGTTAACATATACTGAGGCATGTGTATGATTGGGCGATATTAGGCGTCAGGAACAAATCAGTTAACATATAATGAGGCATGTGTATGGGCGATATTAGGAGTCAGGAACACATCAGTTAACATTTATTGAGACATGTGTATGGGCGATATTAGGCGTCAGGAACACATCAGTTAATATATACTGAGGCCAAATAAAAATGGTGCGATCAAATCTGCATAATCCTCAATACGAATATAACATTTTCTTCATATAAATGTGCTGCATAATCCACCTCAATACGAATATATCATTTGCTTCAAATACATGTGCTGCATAATCCAACTCCAGATGAATATATCATTTACTTCATATAAATGCGCTGCAAAATCCACCTCAATACGAATATATCATTGACTTCATATAAATGTGCTGCATAATCTACCTCAATACGAATATATCATTGACTTCATGTAAATGTGCTGCATAATCCACCTCAATACGAATATATCATTTACTTCATGTAACTGTGCTGCATAATCCATCTCAATACGAATATATCATTTACTTCATATAAATGTGCTGCATAATCTACCTCAATACGAATATATTATTGACTTCATATAAATGTGCTGCATAATCCACCTCAATACGAATATATCATTGAATTCATATAAATGTGCTGCATAATCCACCTGAATACGAATATATCATTGACTTCATGTAACTGTGCTGCATAATCCATCTCAATACGAATATATCATTGACTTCATGTAAATGTGCTGCATAATCCACCTCAATACGAATATATCATTGAATTCATATAAATGTGCTGCATAATCCACCTGAATACGAATATATCATTGACTTCATGTAACTGTGCTGCATAATCCACCTCAATACGAATATATCATTTACTTCATGTAAATGTGCTGCATAATCCACCTCAATACGAATATATCATTGATTTTATGTAAATATGTTCAAATATCCTAACTCTAAACTCAGTACATTTGAAAACGCAACACTTCGGTTTTTGTAATTTTTTGAAAAGTAAAAAAGCTAGAACAATGCAATTTCATATAGTATATATTTAATCATGATTTAATAGATTGTCAAAATTGCATTGCCAACATCAAAATATTTCATATGAAAATCAACGGTTCAATTACCCCTATCCAAATTAAAATAAACGCTTTCAATACCGAGTGTGCCACCACGAGCCTCTATTAAAGCTTAACATCTACGGTGCATAGACAGTATTTTGGATGCAATCACTTGCTGTGGCATACGCTGCCATTTGCCTTGTAGCGCTACACGAAGTGTGGTAGAGGGGATTTTGCGGGCATGAACACGTCGCTTCAAGTCATTTATTGTGAGTCTGAAAATAAACAAACCATCAAAAAAACAAATCTAACACTTCACTTGTTTTTAATTTATGACATTTATGCTGTTTTTGCAGTTGTTACGTTTATTGGCCTACTTACAAACCAATTATGGCTGAATTAGAATGCATTCTGCACTAAAACGGTAACTCACCACCATTTAAAATTTGAAAATAAGGCAATTTTATTTTTAAGAATTTGAAAAAAGTGACAATGCGTATTGGTTATAGTGGATGAATACACATACCAATGAGTACCAATCGTGTGTCTGGCTGTATCAGAAGCGGGCATGAATCTGTTTCTGAGATGTGACCCCCTAAGTCTGATGTCCTGTTTGGGGGTGGTTACTCGCTGCCTGCCTGGTCTAGGACGGTCCCTGACAGTGCCTGTCTGTTGGTAGCGTGTCTGTAGCCTAGATATAGTTGAGACATGGCAGCCAAGTCGTCTCGCTACCTCTGTTTTAGTGACACCAACAACCATCATCCCAATAGCCTGATTTCGCACATGTTCAGCTAAATGTAGCATAATGATTTGTGGATAAAATCAAATCATGTTGTGTTTTTATACCATACCGATGTTAGCGCTTTTAAGATAAATGAAAATAAACTTGCTTATATCGTGATTATTCGAATTCTCGCGCAAAATGTGTTTTCAGTGTTTCAGGTAGTGTAAATCTTGTGTAATTCTAAATTGTTAAATTTTAACAATAGGCACAAAGAAATATGTATACTTTCCTAAAATACAATGTTTGTTTGAACGAAAACCGCGTAGATAAAAAATATATGAAAGTCAAAAATGTTGCGTTTTCAAATGTACTAAGTGTATATTTGAAAAGAAGTTAAATGTTTTACATTGATGAGAAATTCCAGAAAAAAACCCCGGCAATTAACAAGATGACTAATTTCCTATACAGCTGCATGCACGCTGTTCAACTTTATACATTTTGCAATGTTTGTTTTACTCTTTATTTACCCTGAGAAACCCCTCGTCAGTGAATGAATTTTTCATATAAAGTTGTGCTACACTTTTAATGCATACATATTTATATTTCTAAACGTTTTGTGCTAAATTTGTCATTAAAACGGTTTTATTATTTCCAAACGCGCACACTTTCTTTTTTACTCAGTTCCAAGTAAAAAAAAGAAATACTAGTAAAATGCTATGCCTATTGAAAAATCGGATACATGTTATATATATCAAAATTATGGGATGGCGGTAGCGGCTTACTCTGAAATGTGTGTATTTATCCTGTATGTTTAAAGTCACAGAAAATGATATAAGTCTAACAGGAAGAGTAGCATTCATAGAATACAGTCACTCCAACAAGTATTACAACGCAAAAGTGATTCAAAAGATACATCACTTAGGCTAACACATTCAGTAAAAAAGAACATCACAAACATATCAAATTCCAATAAAAGTAATATCAGTTTGAAGATATGACGGAAAATGGTTTTAAATATATGGGTAACGAATTGAAGGGATACTCTAAAGTTATAATATATAATCAACAATTTTAGTTACACCGCTCCAAAACTATTAAAGCCTGAAGTTGGTCTTTGCTTTCTTAGCATAAAATTTAAGCAAATTTGTGTCGCACTGACAACATTTAAGGAGCAATAAACCCAAAAATAAACACATTACAAATAACAAGAAAAGTATAACGCATGCGTTATATGTAGACGATTTTTTTAATAAAGTGTTACTTTGTGGAGGCTTTGTTTAAGTCACATACCTGTAGTCGTCGATATGGAGATGACAGGAAGGTAAAGTAAATAATTAAAAAATACTGTATGAATACAGATAAGTTGTCTTAGGTATATATTATTATACATGTTAAAGGTAACATATTCAAGTATTTTCAATTAAACGATTTACACCTGAGCTATTACAAAGGGAATTTCAGTGACCATGCTACAATATAATATAAAAGTCATATTTACTTAAATTTTACAAGTGATTATCATCTGGGCCCTATGTATGTTCATGTTTTAGTGGTATTCAGGATCAAAACCGCTTCGGAGTTGCCGTTAAGGCAATCAACTTTGCATTTTAAATGAATTCTAAGTGATCTTATAGAAAATATTTAATTTCTTTACTTCTTTACTTCATTATAATACTAAAATATAAATTGGTGCCGAAACGTCTAGGGTAAAAATTAAAATAGATGCCGAAATGGTTTGATGCCGAAACGTCCTGAATCGATCTTGATCACACAGACGCAAAAACTTGAGAATTGTCTGCATTTATTAATAATCATAGTGCATGTACTGATCATTGGGACCCTGCTTTAATTAGACTAATATACTATAAACACAGTAGTTTTCTTCTAGAAAACTACTAACATTTTCATATGGAAGATATAAAAGTTTGTGGTTTAGGCAAAAAATTTCCATATTGGCCGTCGAAATTAGATTTTTAGTCAAAATAGTTTTTTCCCTTTTTTTGGCATCATTTACATGTCTTTAAAAAAATGCCCTCAAAACACATTTTGTATTGGATGGAAGTTTCTGAAACTTGATAAATTAATGGAGGAAAGTTCATTTTAACATAATCCTTATCAATAACTACACAATGTACCATAATTAAATTTTAGGACCATAGTTGCATTATATAATGAACGCCCCTCGTATGTTTTAATAACGTTATCGTTGTATATTCTGTTACGTATCAATACATGTGTAAAAAGTTATAGTAATTATACCCCTGCTTCGAATTATACCCCTGCTTCGAAGAAGTGGGGTCTATATAGGAATCACTTTGTTCGTCGTGTCGCGTCAGGTCCCGTCGCGTCGCGTCACGTCGCGTCCCGTTTTATTACTTAACAGATAATAGTTACATGGTTGTCTATTTGCTTTTCAATTTGTGTATGATGTTAAAATACATTATGGATACCACATAAGGTGATATTCCACTAATTATACAGACTTTATAAGGTTACACTCCACTATTTTTTACATAAGATTCCACTAAGTTTTTAATTATTTGTCCTGTTGTTTATCATATTTTCTTTTTCTTTATGGACGTGAAAATACATAATGAAAACCTCATAATCCTACGTACTACTAATTTTAAGACCTCATAAGGTTACACTCTACTAATTCAACTTGTGTCGCGTCCCGTCCAGTCCCGTCTCGTTGCATTATTTAACAAATAATGTCTGCATGGTTGCATATGTGCTGTTCCTTTTTGGTATTATGTGAAAATATATTATGGGAAACTAAAGGTTACATTCCACTAATTATACAGACTGCATAAGTTTACACTCCACTATTTTGTACATAGGATTTCAGTAAGTTTTTAATTATTTTTCCTGTTATTTAACGGATAATGGTTGTATATTTTCTTTATTTTATGATGTAAATAAGGTAACACTCCATTAATTTACGTTGCGTCGCATCCCGTCGCGTCCTGTTGCATTATTTAACAAATAATGGTTGCATTATAGTATTTGCATATACTGGTTGCATATAATGGTTCCTTTATAGTATTGTGAAAATACATTTTGAAAACCACAGATTATATAGAAATTTAAAACCATTTTCATCAGACCAGGTCTGAAGTTTATTGAGACATTGCTGAAGTTGTATCTCAATAGTGTTCATATTTTTGCGCGATAACATATAGGGGCGTGAGAAGTGTTGCTTATTTCATTACTTCTCATGAACAGACTCAATAAAACCGAGTCTGCTGCTTTATTCTCTTAATTGTGTTTGTTGCTCTCAAAGGATCACCTTTATCAGTATTTATTAACATTCACACTAGCGTTCGTTTAGGGCAGTGTGGCGGCTGTAAAAGTCTCCCCGTGCTACGAATCAGTAGTGTTATTTTTTACTGGTCCTTTGGGACCAACGAGCCCAATATAGGTGGCTTTGAAGTAGAATACCGCTTAAGCCGGTGCTAGGGGGCGTGAGAAGTGTTGCTTCTTTCATTACTTCTCATGAACAGACTTAATAAAACCGAGTCTGCTGCTTTATTCTCTTAATTCTGTTTGTTGCTCTCAAAGGATCACCTTTATCAGTATTATATAGAGAACTATCCACACCAGGATGGATGCATTTAACCATAATATAACTTTTTATATTAAGACGGATGACAGAGAGCCCTGTGACACACCCATCTCCTGTTCATCAATGTCAGAGAGGGTTAAACCCATTTGGACACGAAACTGTATATCATCGAATAAATTGGTAATCGTACTTTAAGACCAAGGTCAAACAAATCAGTCATAGTACCGTACTTCCATGCAGTACCATAAGCTTTCTCTAAGTCAAAAAATACTTTCTTTACGAAAGCTTCCGAAGGCTCTCATTACAATAGGGTGATACTTTATTGAGTCCGTATTATCATTTCCAGGTTTGGGAACTGGAATATAATTAATAGTGGTTACATGGTTGCATATTTGCTGTTCCGTTTTTGTTGTTATGTAAAAATACATTATGAAAACCACATAAGATTACATTCCACTACTTAATATACAGACTTCATAAGGTTACACTCCACTAATTTACGTTGTGTAGCGTCCCGTTGCATTTTTAACAAATGATGAATACATATTTCCTTTTATTTTTTTATGTGAAAATACATTATGAAAACCACATAAGGTTACATTCCACTAATTATACAGACTTTATAAGGCTGCACTCCACTATTTCTTTTACATAAGATTACACTATTTTTCTAATTATTTGTTATTTATCATATAATTGTATCATATTTTATTTTTCTAATTTTTTTTGTGAAAATACATAACGAAAACTTCATAAAATCACATACAACTAATCTTAAGACCTCAAATGGTTACACTCCATGAATTTAAGTCCCGTCCCGTCGCGTCTCGTTGCATTATTTAACACATAATGGGTGCCTGGTTGCATATTTGCTTTTTCCGTTTCCAATTGGTATTGTGTGAAAATACATTTATGAAAACCAAATAAGGTTACATTCCACTAATTATACAGACTTCATAATGTTGCACTCCACTTTTTTTTACATAAGATTCCATTCAGTTTTTAATATGTTTTCCTGTTATTTAACAGATAATGGTTGCACATTTTTGTTCTTTTATTTTATAATGTGAAAATACATAATGAAAACCTCACACAGTTACACACATCTAATGTTAAGACCTTATAGATTACACTCCACTAATTTATGTTGTGTCACGTCCCGTCCCGTCGCGTCCACTTGCATTAGTTAACAAGTAATGGTTTCATTTTTGCTTTAAAAATGTCCTTTTTAGTATTATGTGAAAATACATTATGAAAATCAAATAAGGTTATATTTCACTTATTTTTTTTGACAGATAATCAGATAATCGTTGCATATTTTCTTTTCTCCTTTGTTATTTTTTGAAAATATCATTAGGTAACATACTACTAATTTTAAGACCTTACACATAAGGTTACACTCCGATAATTTTACAAACTTCAGAGTATTACCACGCATCTATATTAAGGTATTGATAACTGTTGTGACTGGATACCAATGCCGGAGTATTAATCGCCTGTAGATAATTCATTTTGCATTAAATTTGTTCTTTTGTTAATGTATATGAACATACATAATAAATACCTTTTTCAAACTGTAAACATATTCAAACAGGTTACCAGGCGTGGGTATTAATCGCCTTTCAGTGATAGCTCTGGTTATGGAGGGAACTGCATTAAAAATACAATCCACACGACTGGGTTTTGATAAGATGTTACAAAAATGGAAATTTACGGATATTTAAATATTTTTTCTTGATTTATCTTGCTATCGACAAAGCCACATAATTGTTATTTTAGTGAATAATTGTGAAAGTTTCTTCTCTAATAGAATTAGTTAAATATACATATATCCTTCTGCATAAGTTACTGTTGAAATAATAAAACTAATACTGAAATATCAAATAACTTTTCAGATCGTTTTGAATGTACCCTTGCAAACAAGATTCCTGAAAACTTCAATCCACCTCCGGAGATTGACGACATCAAGTCAAAACTACAGGATCACCATCTAGTTTTGGTGACTGGATATGACAATGCCAGACACCTTGAAACTGCCCTGACAGCCATCAAAGACATTGGTTACAACGTCAAACGATGTGTAGAGTTACATGACGCACGGGAATTGAGCCACGTTTGTTCTGATGACGTAGATCTTGTCTTGTTCATTGATCCGTTCGGTGAAGAGAACTATGACCAGACAAAAGCCAAAGCCATGGCAGACGAATTCGGTCGCATCATTGCGATGAGTAAACAGACCGAGGCCGAAGAAAGAATAGATAGTGTCTTCGTTACACGACATAAATTTCTTCAGCATTTCATGAACTATCACGATATTGACAATCTAGATCAATTGGTTACAATTGATAAACCAACAACAGAGTCAGAACCTGTAACTCTGGCAAGTAAGTATTATAATACTTGATCAAATATATTGACATGTACTGGTATGGAAAACAATTTACACAGGACATGTTGTACTGTCGAATTAATTTTTATTTAATATAAATGGTGTACATTTAAAGGCATATTAGTATTAGTTAAACCTGATGATACAGGCTCGATGTCATGGTGGTTGGTCTCTCCAGATTTATCCACGAGTTATGTTGAAAGCAGTGAAATTTACAGAATGCCTTCTTACTTAATATGCGATAATTAATAACTAAGACAGCCAATGTTACACGTTTGTTCACATAACAGAATACCTTACTCTCAAATATACCAACTATACCAACGACTTGGTGTCATGGTGGTTGGTGTCGCACGATTTACTCATGAGTTACTTTGAAACCGATGAATTTTACAGAATGCCTTCATACTTAATATGCGATCATTAATATATAAGACAGCTAATGTTTACACGTTTGTTCACATAACGATATATCTAACTCTCAAATGTACCAACAATACCAATATACCATACTGTTCGACTAACCATAGTTAGAATGCAAACGCGTAGTGATCAATGAGATGCAACGTAAATTTGCGCCCTTTATGCACGTAGCGAAAATGCTCTGAAATCAATAAATATGAAAATATAAAGAATTAATCTTCTTTATTGGTTAGATAGTGCTACTCCATAAAATACAACCCAAAACTTCGATAACTTCTTTACTGGAGATAAAACGTTCCCAAACAAGTATTCAAGCCGTGTCGCATATACATTGTCAAATTTCAGGGTGAGAAAAAAGCTACAGTACATCGACTCCTATTTGTTTATCAACGATGTCTAGAAACTGGTATACGAGGGGTGTTCAAAAAATAACAGGAAAAATGCCATAACTTTTGTTTGAGTAGGGCCATTTTTATAAAATTTCACACAAGGGTACCTTAACTCATTACGGATATGTTCTATGAACATATTTACCTTGTCATAAGGTATGCGTTCACTAGCGTCACTATGGCAACGTCAAGTAACGCTGAGCGGGGCACCTCGGATTATTCGTTAATAATATTTTGAAAATCTACGTACCGTAACAAGTTACCGTCTTCAAATTTTCTGAAAATACTCTCCTGAGTATTTCACACATTTTTCCCATCTTTTTACCCATGATGAGAAACATTTTTCTCTACTGGAATTTTCCGGATAACTTCACGAACAAGAACTGGAAGATCGTGAACGTCATCGAAGTGTTGACCGCGCATTTCTGCTTTAATGGCTGGGAACAGGTAAAAATCACACGGAGCCATATCTGGTGAGTAAGAAGGGTGCTATATAGTGTCTATATTAAGTTCAGTAAGGGTGTCCTGGGTAATCGCAGCTGTATGTGATGGTGCAATATCATGATGTAGCTCAAAACACAAAATTTGATAGAATAGGGCTGCTCCATAATTCAATTCGAACGCTTTCAACGTGCGATTGACAATCGCGCACTGTAGCATGGAAATGACGTCAAAAACGTTCGCTCGCATACCTGACGTAATGTAGAAAGTTCGGGAAACGTCAATGTGCATTTTTGAGCAATTCTGGCGTCAGAAAATGTATAGTTGCTCTATTTAAAATGTACAAAAACTGAAGAGTTCGTGTAACGTTACGAGTTGCCCCGCTCAACGCTACTTGACGTTGCCATAGTGAGCTAGTGAACGCATACCTTGTGATAAGGTAAACATGTTGATAGAACATATCCGTGATGAGTTGAGGTACCCTTGTGCGAAAGTTCCTAAAAATGGTCATACTCAAACAAAAATGATGGCATTTTTCCTGTTACTTTTCGAACACCCCTCGTACATATACTTCCGTTATGTACTCAAGGTGTCTTCTTTTGCCAACGATTGTCGGATATCACTGGATTTTGTAAAAAAAACAATTAATCAATTCAAAAAAATTCAAAAAAATAACTCAGTCATTTAAGCTCTAATATGTAACCCTTTGTTTCATCCTAGAACTAAGAACACAACGAGAGGAGACTGCAGATCCTGTTCTTCTTAACCTACAGGGTAAGCAATTATATAAGCATGAACTATCCTCAAAACATATAGGGTCAGTAACACAGTCTATGCATTTTTCTATTGATCGAACTGTATTGCTATATTAGTCTACATTTGTGTCACCGCATATAGCAATATTACCGTAGTTCGACAACCATCCTAAATAACAGATAAAGTATCACATAATCGCCTTACAAATATTTCATTTTACCAGTTGTGTTTGCAATTAGGCAATGCATGCTATGTAACTTTAAAACACGAGACATTTGTCTTACTTATTTACTCTTAAAGACACATTTCGAGCCTATTGTATTTGGGGGGGGAGAGAATTTCTATAGGTAACTGTAAATCGCAGTTAGAAATACATTTGCACAAGGAAATTGAGATTATTAGTTTTTTGTCAAAGAATGAGGCCCGTCCCATAAAGAGTGTATAATAATGTAGTAAAAATGATAACCGTTTTGCATTTTATGTGCACTTGTATATATGTTAAAACAACTATGTATAGATGGAGTTTCTTAAAAAAGACCCGTGTTCACAATTAATAGTTTTTTGTATTTTTAGCACAATATACTCTATTATCAGTTACTTCTCTGCCATGTTTTAGTAAATCTCAAATGCAGGAAACTCATCGGGACTTCAAAATTCAAAAATCGTTGTCATCTGTCAGTGTTTTTGATCACCTGAGCCGAAGGCTCAATGTGATGTTTTGGTATCACCCTTCGTCCGTCGTCCGTCCGTTGTCTGTCCGTCAAACGTCGTCGTCGTTATCTTTTGCTTCTGACGACTTTTTCTAAGAAACCGCTTGTCGGAACTTTACCTTAGCCTCGTCCGTCGGATGGGGACGTAAACCGAGCGGTCCCGTGTATCGGTCTATCCTCCGAGCACGTTAAAAAACATAGGAATCTATTCGATAATAAGAGTAGGGCAGGTTCCCGGATTCCTATGTATCCTTCCCCTCTCTCTGGGGCGGCTCTAAATAACCTATACTGTGTTGATGTGCCGTTAAACAACATTCAATTCAATTCGGAATTCAACCAAATCTTATATGAATTCATTAAACTGGATGTTATAGTTACACCAACAGCTAAGGTCATTTGGTGACATTCCAGCTTTTTATTGGTGGGGGAAGACCCCAGGTGCAAACCCGGGCATATTTTCGTGCAAGGGCGCGCACCTGAGTAGAACCACCGACGTTCCGCAAGCAAGCTGGATAGCTTGATACTCACATACTAAACAGTCCTGGCCCCATGGGGAATCGAATCCACAGCGGTGACTAGTCAAGTCTGAGACCACTCGACCACGGACGACCCCAAGTTTATGTGAAGCATCATTATATGTTTGTTCGAATGGTGCACCTGAGGTCATAAATGCCCCCGCAATGAGGCTTATCAGTTTCATTTAACAAATCTTAAAAAATCTTCTGCAAAAATACAAGTGTTGACAGTGGTTACCAAATCCGTATGGACAACCTCATATGGGCCATAGGTGGAACTAATATTAATATATGGTGCAGAAAAATTATCACTTCCAGTTTGTGTGTTGTTGTTTGTTTTCTGATATTAATAATAACAACAAGAGAATCTGTAGAACCGATGGATGCATCCCGAGAGTTACACAGAAAAAAGTAATGTTTACTGTGAGTGCTTCCTTATTCTAAATGAATCTGTATGGAACGCTATTATGCTTCGGATAAGATTTTTCAAAAAAGGGAGACAATTAAAAAGGTAGTGAAGCTAGAGTTATGGTTCCTATTAACTGCACTCCGTCTCATTGTCCTAATCGTTCACACAAATTTTAATCAAGCATACTTTTTGAGTTATGCTCCGGACAAAAAGTGTGACGTACGGACGCACACACGGACGGACGGAAAAAGCTGCGACTATATGCTCCCCCATAATAAACAATCTAGTGTTTTTAGTTACAATATATTTTATATCAAAAACTAAGGTAATAGTAAATGAAAAGAAAAAACTGTGATGGGGCCTCAATATAATGTCTCTGTGGTAATCAGTCAGCGAGAAGTAAGCAGTTAAAAAGCATGCTATCCATGACTTTTCAACGACTACAATCAGCTGGGAAATGTGTCTTTAACTTGCCATACGACATTCGTCGTTATAAGTATTTTAAAAGTGTCGATTCGTAACGTGTTGTGTCTGTTCAGGCAATTAGCAGACGAAACATAATTGTCAACAGTTAATGTTGCATTTGGAAAGTCTAGGGTATTTTTATGTTTCTCGAAGTACAATTTGAACGGTTAAATTTTGATTTTTCTAAGTGCTCCGGTTTTGTGTTATGCGACCAGTTGCGTAATCAATATATGCACACTATTAGCTGGAACATGTAGTTATTACGAACAAAGAACATAATATATCGAATAGATAAAAAATACAATAACAATGACAATAAAAGAAAAGCAGTGTTTTTGTATTTTAACAATGTGAAGTTTCTTTTAAAATAAAATTAATTGATTAATCAATAACATTGATATGTGTATTTAATATCTTAAATCTACATATGCAAGTCTGTTATTGTATAAAATCCGTCACATACACATCACATATCTCTACTGAGATGTGTATGCAGTTTGGCTATACCACGTGACTTTTGTGTCGCCTCGACGGCTAACAAAAACCTCTATTCAGGTAGATTTATTAAACATTTATTCAGATTTCATCAAATAAAAAAGCGCACCGACACCTTATAGAACCATTGCAATCGCTTTTAATGATATCTAAAATACTTTCTAAGAGTGCAACAGTCAAACTTTCCAAACTTACCGAAACGATCAAGTCGCGTAATTCGGAAATGTTACTTTTTAGGAAGCGGATGCATACGTAATTCAGTCGTCAGGTTGGCTGTCATAGATTGTTTGCAAATGTCGACTCCGTATATATCGAGATAGGAGAGACAGGATCTTACTCCAGTACCCGTTTATTAAACAAGCTGAATACAAGTATACGATGCGCGGCTGTACCGAGGATTATGTCAATTGTTTTCATCGTGTAAAATAAATTCAATATTAAACACGTACTCATGTAAGCTTGAATGTTAATATAGCCTACATATACTGTTATGACCCCAGTATGTTGCTAATTCGAACTGCTCAGTCAATTTCAGTAATATACGATATGTTGATTATTCGGCTTCATTATTCTCTGGCCGTTAGCCGGCGAATATAGTTGTGCTTATGTTTGATATATGTACTTGACAGTAGGAACGCCACGGACATATAACATATCAGTTCTGTTCGCATTTTAACTCCGCGAACATGGACTATTTCTTTGTATTTTACGGACTATTTTACGAATTTTCAATTAAAACAGACGCCATTTGTTTACACCCGAAATTGGGCGCGCTACGTCGGCGAGCACTTCGGGTACCTATGGAGTCAAACAACACGCGTACAGTGTTTTATACCGTAGATTATGTAAAAACTAATATCTTACCGGACGAAATAACGTCCCATTATGTGTCAACACGATGCAGTGTTGGTGACTGACAGGTCACCGTGACATAATTTGACACGTGAAATTGACATGTTGTTGCAAGTTGGATTTGGGATTACTGTCCGCTGCTGGAGTTCCATGATCAAGGTATTTGTTTTGTCATTAAAATGTGTTTGTTAATAAACAGTACACACCACTTTTAGATCGTGCATATTTAGACATTGGCCAAATACAGTGCCTAAAAAGTGGTGTATACTGTATAATAGAAAGTTCATAATCACATAAGTGTTTTTCGTGTACTCCGATCTTTCCAGTAACTAGATGTACTGTAAACTGTAGAACGTTTCGTTTCGTGGAATAAAACAATTGCTAGTAGAAATGCTATCAATGTCCCCCGCACCCCGCCCCCACCCAAGTACGGTAGATGGGGTGTGGGGGGTAGATGGAGCTTGCATACCGAAAACAAGGAGGGGGTAAGAAAACTAGAAACCCCCTTCACCCCCACCCCTCAGACGCATGAATGTAAATTGTTAGCGTTGTCTCTATAGCGTTATGTTATCCCCATTTTCTCGCACATTCGTGAATACATAACCCGATACAACTACCATTGAAACAATGTAATCTGCCATAGACATTTGACTGAAATCGGTCAGATTCATATTTATGTACAGTAAAGTTTTGAGGCAAGGAAGTGATTTTGAATTTACATTGATTTACATTTACTACATACTTTCTGTTGCGAAAAAACAACGCAATTTCGAGAAAGTACATTTCACTTAAAAGCCTTTAAGGAGGTGGAGCTACTACGCTTGCCTCCAGTGTGTCTCAAAAGAAATGATTATTCCATGGGCTGGAAATATGCTGTGAAAGTGGAACAATGTTTTTAATGGATCTCCAGTTGGGTACATTATATTTTACATGTATAATGAATGATGAGAGATGTTTTTATTAAATTAACCGTGTTATTGAGCACAAGTAGTATTCATGCTTTATTCAATTTAGTTATTTTATCTTTTCTTTTTTAAATATGTTATATTATGTATAACAAAGGATAAACTATGTCTGTTTGATCATTGACATTGGATTGATGTTGTTTTCAGAGATGCCTCAAATGTGAATCGTGCCATTGAGCAGCTCTAAGTGAATTGATACTGACGACTTAAATGCCATTGGATCATATGGAGGTAAGAGGTAAGAGCCTTTTTAAAAATTGTTTGCGCTTATGTGTAGTTCTTTAAATGGAGCTTGTGTTATGCTTGCACGGTGCTGTTCAAAGTTAGAGTAAAAAATGTTTTCAGTGATAATGCAGCGTGATTGTCATATGAGCTCGTGTAAACTACATGTACTGGATACATGCGAAAACAAGTTGTGTTAAAGGGACACTAGGCAGTCTTTATTTGTTTAAAACTTCTGGAGTTCGGTTAATTTTTCTGCATAGTTTGCATTTGTGCATCATTAATATTATTTATTAGAATAGTTCAGAAGAAATTGTTTTACACATTACTTACTGTTGATAATAGTGCACCTATAATATAGTTAAGTATTTGATAGAATAACGAAGACAAAATGAAACACTTTTATTTAACTTTTAATGCAAGCAGGTTTAAATTTAAAATGTTACCAGGTTAACAAATCGAGATGCTAATGTTAAAGCTTGATAAATACTTCAAGATTGCCGTGTGTCCCTTTAACATCAACTAATTGGTCTATGTGATGGATCCCCAATTTATTAAAGGGACACAGAGCAAATTTCCAATCTTGTGACTGTTTTACACATTTTTACATCAGAACAGACCACACATCTACAAAAGTGTCTTCTCAGCTGCCCTATTTAATCATGTTTTATTTCTAAAACTAGCGGCATCACCAGGTTTTGAGAGAGTAAATAAATAGTTGTATATTATTGTTTTCTCCCCATGTAAAATGACCTTACTAAGTCATTAAAGTAAAATATCCTATGAACAAAACGTGTAAAATTTAACAATTTTAGATTTTTGGCAAGACTTGTATTTTATTCCCCTTCTAGTAAAAATGGCTTATAGAGCATTGCACCCTCTGTCATTCCTTATATTCGATTCTTGCTGTACCGTTGAGTGAAAAATACATTAAAATGATTCTATAATCATGTCAGTTCAATCATATACTCGTATGATACACAATATAATATGTGTTGACCCTTTACTTGATGTGCCATTTACTCAGTTTTGGTCAAGGGACGTTTATAGCATATCGGCTTTGAATCCAGTGAACACGGATTCAATTCTTACTGGTGCCACTGGGTTACTTCGATGTGTCCTGCTAGCCTCGTTCGTCTGATGGGAACGTAAACCGGGTGGTCCTGTGTATCGGAGTCTGTCCTCCAAGCACGTTAAAGAACCATAGGTATCTAATCGGTAGTAAGCGTAGGGCAGAGTTCCTGGATGCCTATGTATCTTTCCTTCTCTCTTTGGGGCGGCTCGAAATAACCTAAACAATGTGTTGATGAGGCGTTAAGCAATAATTAAATTTTAAACTGTCCCATTCCCCTAAACATGCCCTAGCTCCCCCTCGCAACACCTGATTCAAATTGAATACTCTGCTCGACTTATATTAACTTTTTATTCTATGTCTTCTTTTCTTTCAGTCTGCACGTCATGTGGAATGTGGAAGAAGACTCCATGTACAACACTGGCCAGAGCCAATGCTGAAGTTTATGTTCGCTCAATTATTTGCTTAATAAAGTATACATATGAACTAAAATATTGTCTTTAAATAAGTATGTCTTCCACCACAAAGTGGTAGGTGATTTGGCCTTACGTTCGTCCGTCACAAATCTTGTCTGCGCTACTTGTTGGATTTTGACGAAACTTTGTACAAACTCTTTATTACTTTCCCTGAAGCTAATTTCATAAAACTTCATACTTTGACTGCCTTTGGTGAAATGATAATCCCTGTTTATTTTGAAGTCAGTAGTTGAAAGGTCCGTTACCATGACCGGAAAATGAAAAGTATTGCCCACACAGGTTTTCCTCTTACCTAAAGCAAATTTCATGAAACTTCATTGGTGGACAGTGGAAAGAGGATGATCGTTTGATTTTAGGTAAAAGGTCAAGTTCCCTGCAGACATCCACTATCCAAGGATAAGCATATGTTACAACACACATGTTATAATATTAATGGTATAATATATGAATATTTTCTTGCACAATGTTGAATCCGGTAAAACAAGTGGTTTTGTTCACCGATACTGTCGCCTGTGAACCAAACCACTTGTTGTTAAATTACAGGATTCAACAGTGTGTAAGACATATTCCGATCATCCATTTTTTTTTTTAAATCATAAATTAAAAAAACAAAATATGCTATTTGGTGAAAACAAACGTATTCACATTTTCAAAGTAGCAATATTCGCAGAATATAGTAGATTTCAACTGCTGAAAATAAACATGTATTTTTTTTTCAGGAAATCATAATTCTATAAATATAGTATTTATCATCGTTATATATGTTCAAATACTACAGATCGTAACGCACCGCACATGTATATTCAGTATTTACTTTCAATATAGTAGTGAGTATGACTGCGTTCTGGGACCATATAAATATAAAAGAATAATATATATAAATATATATATATAACTATATATGCCCTATAAATATAAACGACCCGCACCTTTTGGATTCACGCGTACAGTGTTTCACAACACCACAAATCTGGCAAGTGCTCCATTGACACAATGCCATGTCCACGTTTATGTTATGAAATCTTCGAGTCTACACATAATCTTGTTTGTTACTGACAGTAGCATGTCTGTTACTCGTCAGTCATTTATTTACTTGGTTAAAGGGAGACATGCCAATCTTGCTTTCTTTAAAACTCGAGTCGCCCCCTCAGTTTTAAACGAACAGTTAACAGAATATACTTCTTTCTGCCTGTTAAACTTATATTAGTTTATCGCTTTTTTCTGATTTCGAAAATTAACTTTGCAACGTATGTTGCCGCCATCATGATAACGCGGGGGGGGGGGGGGGGGGAGGGGGGGGGATTGCTCTCATAAATACTGTGAACATACTATATCAATAATATAAAAACTACTGAACAATGCTGAAATCGATTTATCTTTATAAATGAATTCATAATTCCACAATTTTATTCCGTGCGAACATCGATTTGGAACGTCGATTCGGCGTATTTAAACGATTACGGTGTACTTCGTTCATTTTCGGGGGAAAAAAGTACTTGCCTCCGATTTTTTTTTTATTTTACATATCTACAGAGGAAAGATGTATTTACGCGTACATGCTTTTGTTTTTTTCTCTCGCTTCGAAAATGATGAAATAAATCGAATTTGATTAAAACTGCGCATTCGCAGCTATATACAACTTAATCAATACGGTATGGAGGGTGGTGGGAGTGGAATGAGGGGCGGGGTTGCAGGAATACTACCGTAATGGTGTCCTTGAGAAAAACTGTGAACATTCTACTATAATAATTTATTAAATACAGAACAATGTTGAAATCAATATATCTCTTAAAAAGGATTTCACAATTTCATGGTTTTATATCCCGCGTGTACATTAACTTCGAAAGGCGATTGTTCATATTTTAGTTAACACGGTGTACTTTGTTAATTTTGGGGAAAAAAAGAGTATTTTTTTCTGATTGACTTTAAATTTTGGGTTTTAATAGTAGACATGTCAATGAACACTTTCATGAAAAAAAAAACATTCTCGCTGTTAAAACTATATTTTTTTGCATTTTTTTCGGATTCAAAAAATTATCACTGCAACATATATTTTCACTATCCTCATTTCCTTCCCCGACGTACCGTTACAATTTGGTTTGTTAAAACCTATTCTGAGCACTCCGGCATAAACCAAAAGCATGTATAGATCTGAAATTTAATCTGGAATGCATGGATACATACATTTGAAATATATGTATTGAAATAATGGAATTATTTCATTTCTTGTGTACCCGGTCGCGTCTGTAAATGTATATGCATTATGCCGTCTTTGCGTCCGTTGGTCATGTTAGTTAACTTTGGGGGAAAAAAAAGTACTTGCCTCCGACTTCATTAAAAATTTGCATTTGGACAGAGGAATGATTTATCTACGCGTACATGCATCTGTTTTTATTCTCGCTTCTAAAATGACGAAATAAATCGATTTTGATTTAAAAGCGCATTTTTGGCAATATAAACCTTAAAACAACCTAAATTCATCCCTTTGAAAAATACCTTTAACTATTAATGGGAATTACACGAAGTGTACACCAATTATGTTCGACCAATGTAGTTTGTGAATATTATTACTTTAACAACGATCTGTGATTGTGTTTTGTTATAATCACAGTTTATACATAAGAGGTGAAAAAATCTGATCAGTGACAATTTTCCCGATAATGTCATTTTTTTATCGATTTTATCACGTGACCTTGTTTGATAAATATTCCTACGCCATAGGGCTGGCGTTCCTACTGCGAAGGAGGAGTAGTATACGATTACAATTTTGTTTTATGAATTACTATTGAAGTACTATTTTTAACAAATATCCTGATATGTTACTGACCTTACATTAAAGGAAATGTTTCCTTAAACTGATGTACATAAATGTACTCATTAGGTGAAACGTGTGTGTGTGTGCTGTGTGCATGTTGTGTATAGATAATGATTACTCTGAAACTAATGTTTAAAACGCGACGCGTTATTTCATTGTATATAACGGAGCGTGTATTTCCCGCGCTTTATTGCCATTTGACTTTATAAAACGTTGAATGTAAAATACACGACCCATTGGGATATAGAAACAGACAAGTATAACTAATATTACAATAAAGGCATATATGTAAGAAAAAATACGAATATGTAAAGTTTTATCAATAAAATGTTATGCGGACGCCGTGTATTAAACGAGTGAATCAGTGAGTTGCAGAACCAATCATTTTGGCGGGAAAATCCCCATAGACAACAATGTGTAATTTCTTTCTATCTGACGCAAGGGTGTGTGAAATCGGGATGGGTGAGGTGGGAGTGCCCGGGGGGGAGAGGTGTGTTTATAAGGATTCTATACGCAGCTGAAAGACTAAATAAACACAATTTGTGATTAGTATTTTGGCTACACAAATAGTATACACACCAGAAGGACATATTTAACTTTCTAGTAGTACTTCTTTTTGGCGTGTTATGGTGTAAAGGAAAACCTACTAAGTATTCAACAACATATTATGTAGTCAATGCGTGTCTTTTGATATAGAGAAATTCAAAAATCAATGTGTTTTATTGTTTCCAGGAAAAAAATAAATCCAGTTTGTCTGAACTTTCTTTTCCGGAGCATAACTCCGAAGTTAGTCTATGTGTATTCGTGAAACTTGCTATTCATAACAAGCTAGTGGTGTTGTTGTACCTTTCTGTTAATATATGAAACTATCTAAAATCAATATATGTCATTTTATGAAACACGATAGCTAATTAGTCCGTATTGAAACACACCTCCAACAACGTCAAGGTATTATTGAAACTGCCTATAGCAATCTAATGTTTATTAATTGTTTAATTACTCTTTCTTCCCTAAAGTAAATAAGTAGGCGGCATCAGCGGGTATCGACCACATTACACGAGGAGTATTGCTACACACGAGAGTAAATGTCACATATTGATGCTACACGTTTGAAGTAGTAATAGTATTGCTACAAATACGTTGATTTCTGACTCGCTGATACTTTTGCTACGCATTCATATTAGACATGGGTATTTGATAGCGATGATTCAAATAACGTTTTGGTTTTTATTCTTGTGTCGTTCCTTTTTTTTTATAAATAATAAAAAATAAATAGTGTGTAAAAATAAACTGATTTAACAATCTTATTAGTATGAAAGACAAATACATGTTACTTCCAGGTCACTCAGCAGTGTACATGCAACAGCATATGGTACGCGACTTCCAGAATCCACATCTCAAAGAGGCAAGGAAGCTCTTTCAACAACACAAAATGATTCTACTCACAGGAAAAAGAGAATCAGGAAAGACCAGTCTTGCTGTAAATCTCATGTCTTCTTACCAACAGGAACACTGCCTTGTAATTATACACCCTATGCAATGGCAATATGTTAGATTGGGAGAAGTCAGCGTGCTGTTGATTGAAGAGTTTGCTGGAAAGTACAAACTAGACATCACAAAAGCAGCTGAATGGTATACAACATTTGATATGATACACGCTGCCGTAATGGAAGGGAAACTGAATGTTATTATCACGTGTGAGAAAGCATCTTTAGCGAAATGCATTGAAAAGTTGTCAACCCACAAGTTGTTGACTCACAAAATATCACTGACTTTGCATGACATTCCGGCACCAATTGTCAAAACAGAGCCAGGTTCACCATCATGCAGTACTAATACAGGTAAACTCAAATTATACAGTGTTTTTTTATGTTCAAACCTACAGCCGGCAATCTCGATGACACAAAATCAAGACACTTGAACGTTCAATTAATATGTTATCTATATAGTACTTCACCACATCGTATTTATTTCACAGACACATATGTCTGTAATTGTAGTTGTTGTTATGTCAAGTTATTAATCTGTTCACAATCGTACAGTATTAGTTTTCTTTAATGATTTTGTCCTTTTATAATAGATTAGTTTTCACAATAGTGGTCAGTCTTAACATCGTACTGTAATACTGTTGTTACTATTCGTCCTTAATCGTATTGTATCATGTTATAATCCTCAATGTTTACAATCATAATAGTTACATTTATAATTTTTTAAATAGTAAGTTTCTTATACGCCTTTACAATCGTAGTAATTGTCTTCTACTTCTTTATAATTGTAGTAATTGTCTTATACTCATTTATACTTGTAGTAATTGTCTTATACTCCTTTATAATTGTAGTAATTGTCTTATACTCCTTTATAATTTTAGTAATTGTCTTCCACTCTTTTATAATTGTAGTAATTTTCTTATACTCCTTTATAATTTTATAACTGTAGTAATTGTCTTACACTCTTTTAGTGAGAGCCAGTTAGCAAAATCTACGTCGGTCCGATGTGGTTTATTGTTATAAACACAGTCAGGACGATGTCGGTCCAAAATGGTCTTGCTGGCTGGGCAACTGTACCTGTGTAGTAATAGATAGATATATATATATCAGTATCTGCTATATTCTAACATGGAGGCTTTGCTGAAGACTTGAGCAGTATTATTATGGTCGGCGTCGCCCTTATCTTAACATGAGTCTGAACAGTACCGTTTTAGTGGTATATCGTCCTCATCTCTTATTCTGCAATGGGCCTGAACAGTACAGGTTAGTAATATATCGTCCTCGTATCTTATCCTACAATTGGCCTGAACAGTACAGTTTAGTAATACATCGTCCTCGTCACTTATCCTGTAATGGGCCTGAACAGTACAGGTTAGTAATATATCGTCCTCGTCTCTTATCCTGCAATGGGCCCGAACAGTACAGTTCAGTAATATAACGCCCTCGTCTCTTATCCTGCAATGGGCCCGAACAGTACCGATTAGTAATATATAGCCCTCGTCTCTTATCCTGCAATGGGCCTGGACAGTACAGGTTAGTAATATATCGTCCTCGTCTCTTATCCTGCAATGGGTCTGAACAGTACAGGTTATTAATATATCGTCCTCATCTTTTATACTGCAATGGGCATGGACAGTACAGGTTAGTAATATATCGTCCTCGTCTCTTATCCTGCAATGGGTCTGAACAGTACAGTTTATTAATATATCGTCCTCATCTCTTATACTGCAATGGGCATGGACAGTGCAGGTTAGTAATATATCGGCGTCGCCTCTTATCCTGCAATGGGTCTGAACAGTACAGTTTAGTAATATATCGTCCTCGTCTCTGATCATGCAATGGGCCTGAATTGTACAGTTTAGTGATATATAGTCCTCGTCTCTTATCCTGCAATGGGCCTGAACAGTATAGAGTTACTGATATAACTTTTAGTCGTTTAGTCTCGCAAGATTATGACCAGTATTGTTTAAGTAATATTAATAGGTTATTTTACAGTGTATTGTGCAATACGGGTTTTTTATTGTCCTCGTACATGTTGTGGTGAAAGTCATATTGGACGAGACGCCGAAGAGGCGTCTCGTCCAATATGACTTAGGCGTCTCGTCCAATATGACTTTCACCATAACGTGTACGAGGACAATAAAACAATATATTAAGTATTGCACAATACACTGTTAAATAACCTTTTTATAACATACCTAAATTTACAGGGGAAAATAAAACAATTAAACAAAAACAAATACAATTTTTTCAATCTCTTCTTGTTCCAACATTTTGTTGTTGTTTTAACGCTTGTTGTTGTTTTAATTCATACGCAACTTCTCGTATTCTCGGAAATCATTCGGAGCTTTCTGTCGACATCGCCTTTTATTTAACCATGAACCTGAGCAGTATCGTTTAATATACATATCGGTATCGCGTTTCTCCTACAATCGTCGTGTGCTGTATAGCTTTACTGATGCATTGGCATTGCTGTTTTATATTCCTAATGAAAACACATTACATGATGCAGATATGATTAAGGAACTCACAGCAATATTAATTATTTTAAACTTAAATTGAATGTTGTTTAACGGCTCATCAACATAACATATGTTATTTGTAGCCGCCCTAAAGAGAGTGGACGCATACGTATTAATCCTGACACATGTTCTACTCTTACTAACAAATGAATTCTTAGATGTGGCTCTGTAACGTGCTCGGAGGGTAGACACCGATACAGGGTACCACCCGGATGAGGTCAACGGAAAGTATCTTGCCCCAAAACACATCGACGAAACTCAGTGGCTCCGGTGAGGCTCGAAACTGAGTCCTCGTTTTTTTAAGTCCACCATGCTATCCAATGCAAGGCAAAGGTCAGACTCGTAATAATTATATCTGGAAAATATAAATATTTGATAATGTTTCAAATGATTCAAAACAAATTGTTTATTATAGTTCTAAATGTACAATGCGTAGTTAGTTTATTAACATATAGAAGAAAATAAAAGAAAACATACATTACAGGCTGTGATCACACCTATATATATTATACATATTTGCTGGTAGTTCGCCTCCATGTAATTTTTCTATATTTTGAAAGTTTGTTTGTGTGGCGAGATCATATTAAAAAGCACACAGTGTTGTACGAAGTGTGTTTAATTTGTATACAAAATCAACATAGTAATACGAAATTATACTATTAATGAAAACAAATCACGAAGACCATGAAAATAGAGGTTAAATCAGTCCAATAATACTATGCGAAGTATAATCTAAATAATTAATTCAAGATCGGCGTTACCGTTTTATGTTGAATACGTTTTCTGTTATTATAGTAGTTATAATACCTGTTCGGAATAATCAAAGAACGATTCGTGGTCGACTCATTCTGGGACAAGCTCCTTTAACGAAAAACACATACCTATTCTTAGTCATCATGCTAACACAATTGCCTTAATTTTCACACTATTATTATAAATCTTGACACGTATTTAACTAAAATATAGGCATTTTGCTACGTTACTCTACTTCGTAAGTACATATAAAACATGAATATAAAATACAATATACTTCGGTTTATCGGAGCTGGTGTGGCCAAGTACATGGTGCCTTGGACTTGAAACCAGATGGCCCGTGTTCAAGCCCACCGGAATCAATAAGTGTTGTCGGTGTGTGCTTGGGCAATTAGCCTCGTGCGTCGGATTGGGATGTAAACCCCGTGTATTCCCGTGTGAAGAAAAAGCAAAATGCAGTTGTTTATGGTGTACGGTCGGGGTCATAATTATTTCATTAGTATGATACTATTCTTTGAGTATGATACTGCCATTTTTACTATCATACTCAAGTTATTTAGCATGCTACTGGATTACTGAGTATGATACTGGGTCATTATTGCAGATGTTAGTATGATACTTAGTTATTTTGTATGATACTGAAAAGCTCTGAATGACTGTAAAACAAGACAGTATCATACTCAAAAATATAGTATCATACTAATGAAATAATTATCAACATGATCGTACACCATAATTATTTGTTCGTAGGTTGTTTTACTTTGATCATGTTGTTGATATGGCAACATGTTTTTGCAACTCAGTGAAATATTATAACTGTCTTAATGTTTTGCTTATATTATATCCTTTTTAGTCTATTACTAAAGGGACATATGTCTGTCTTTGTCTAGTCGATTATTAAAGGCCATACGCCAGTCTTTGTCTAGTTAATTATTTAAAGGACATACGCCAGTCTTTGTCTAGTCAATTATTAAAGGGACATACGCCAGTCTTTGTCTACTCTATTATTAAAGGGACATACGCCAGTCTTTGTCTAGTTTATTATTAAAGGGACATACGTCAGTCTTTGTATAGTCTATTATCAAAGGGACATACGCCAGTCTTTGTCTAGTCTATTATAAAAGGGACATACGCCAGTCTTTTTCTACTCTATTATCAAAGGGACATACGCCAGTCTATGTCTAGTTTATTATTAAAGGGACATATGTCAGTCTTTGTCTAGTCTATTATTAATGGGATATACGCCAATCTTTGTCTAGTCTATTATAAAGGGACGCCAGTCTTTGTCTAGTTTATTATTAAAGGGACATACGCAATTCTTTGTCTAGTTTATTATTAAAGGCACATACGCCAGTCTTTGCTTTGTCTAGTCTATTATTAAAGGGGCATACACCAGTCTTTGTCTAGTCTATTATTAAAGGGACAAACGCCGGTCTCTTTCTAGTCTATTATTAAAGGCAAACACGCCAGTCTTTTTCTAGTATATTATTAAAGGGACATACGCCAGCCTTTGTCTAGTCTATTATAAAAGGGACAAACGCCGGTCTCGTTCTAGTCTATTATAAAAAGGGACATACGCCAGTCTCTTCCTAGTCTATTATAAAAGGGACATACGTCAGTCTCTTTGTAGTCTATTATTAAAGGCAAACACGCCAGTCTTTTTCTAGTATATTATTAAAGGGACACACGCCACTCTTTTTTGTTAAACTTGCGGCGTTTCGTTAATTGTATACACCAGTTTGAAAAATGGGATGTATTATGGTGGTTAACAATTGTTACATGATTTTTTTTGATTTTTTTTTTAATATTACAAACTGTTGATAATATTGCATCAATAATGTATTAAAAGTTAACTTACGATATTATAACGTCAGATAGAACAACGAAAACTGTAGGCATATTTAAAGGGAAAATGTTGCCGGAATGATAAATCGGGATGATAATGTGTATGCTTGATAACTACTTAAATAATGGCGTGTGTCCCTTTAATGTACACATTCTACTTGGGTTATACATAGGCATAATTCAGTGTTAGGGACATCCAAATGCCAGTTAAGTACTTGGAGATAATTTGAGTTACATTAAATTTGAATTACTAACATATACTAAAGACCATTTTCTCCTTATGTGTAATTGTAACTGAAAACGAGCATATATGGTCATATTCGATACACGCATGAAAAGTGTATTGCAATATATTAAGTCAAATCAACAAGGGAGGCAATTTTTTTCAATAACTAAGCCGCTTTACACATTTGATGCCCTACTACAAAAATAGTCCAAATATATTTTATTTGTACCCAAATAAAACAATTGTTTTAATATATTTATATTGGCGGTCATTTCCTTTAAACTTTTAATCATTGTTTGAATAGAATGTACAGTTCGCAGTGTTTTTCTCTTGACCTGTATACATTTGCGTAGGAATATCTTGTGAACCATTTTACTGTGTATTTGCGTTCGTTATACATTTAAAAGTAGTTCCGGCAGTGAAAAAATAAACTCGATATTTCACTCGGGTGAAATAACACGTTTATTTCACTGACAAAATACAATATTTCATTGCTTATCATCAAATAAAACAATGGTACTGATTGATAATTATCTACTACAGGTACTCCAGGAGCTGGTGATCAAACAAACACCCAACTACAACACCGTCCATACATTGCTATACATGCTGGAGACTTTAGTGTGAAAACCAACGACGATACCAGCGTTTGTTATATACAGGGGTCATGTATGTTACAAGACGGGTCACTGTTGTTGACCGATTATAATAACAAGAAACTTAAACGTTTAGATTCATCATATAGAGTGATTGACGTCTGTGATATGGATGATGGTCCTAGGTATGTATGCTGTATCAGTGCCACTGAAATCGCTGTATGTATGGGGTTGTGGAGTGAATGTATACAGTTTGTGTCTGTGAGTGGGGTGTTAACCCGTAGATGGTCAATGCAACTAGAGTATACCGGTAATGGACTGGCCTACAGTAGCGGTGAGTTGTATGTGTATGATGGTAAGCGTAGTAGTATACATGTGTACAGTAAAGCTGGACAGCGTCTACGCACTATCGACGTGAGTGAATATGTGAATGCATCCTATAATTCCTGCAGCATTGCTGTGAGCGATGATGGATCCCAGATATATGTGTGTAGGGAAAATAGTCTCGTGTGTCTGGACAAACAAGGACAACTAGTGTGGAAATACACAGATGATGCTCTACGTAGTTGTCGTGGAGTGTGTGTTGGCGATGACAACAATGCATTTGTAAGTGGTCGTACAACTGTATTACAGATCAGTCCGACTGGACAGAAGATTGGTGTTATAAAACAAAAGACGGGAGAAAATGCTATTTCCTCCATATATTATGACAGAATCCATTTACGATTGATAGTTACTCAGGACGAGTACGACCACATCTCAGTGTATGACCTGACTACTTGAACGATACATAGCATACATGCATGATGTGCACGTATTGTAAAATATGATAAAAATACAGTTGATCGGCCAAATCACGATGAATGTGCTATGTGATGTCTACTGTGTGTTCGTTAACATTCGTTGTTGCATTCCGAAAATCGTAGTAGTCCTCTTAAATATATTGTAGTTTTGAAACCAGTAATGAAATACGTATACAGATACATTTCTATTTTATGATAAGCAGTGAAATAGTGGGTTTCGCAATGAAATAAGCGTGTTATTTCACCCGAGTGAAATATCGAGTTTTATTTTTTCACTGCCGGAACTATTTTTAAATGTACAATGAACACAAATACACAGTAAAATGGTTCACAAGATATTCCTACGCAAATGTAAACAGGTCAAGAGAAAAACACCGCGAATTGTACATTCTATTTAAATAATGACTTGAAATGGATTTTAAAAGGAAATGATTGCAAATATAAATATAACAAAAAAAAATTGGGTATAAATGTAATCTGGCGGTATTTTACATGTACCATGCAGATAACATAACTAACTCAGTCAAGATTCAAACACGAGAACACTGTTCATTACTTTTATTCATATGAAGGTGTAGGTTCAATAACAATAGATATATGTATTGTACCGTCCGGAGAACCCGAAAGAAACGAATGAATCTGAAATTAACAAATAAAGTATTCTAAATACTCTGTTACAACTATTATAAATCACTTTATAATAATATTTAGAATATATACATATATATTATCATAAACCTATAAACATATGCACATATAATAATAAAAAGTAAGTAATCACAGCTTTACATATTTCTCTTAGAATAATAAGATTTCTCTCTGTGCGTGGTGGATTTTATAACATATAAAATAAGGCTTAATATCTTATTGATAAAATACATAAATTTATATGACACTATTCAATTGTTTATACAAATAACAACTTACAATATTTGTGGAATACTATTCCTCTATCCTTGTTCTCTGGCTGCTCTCTCACACTGTCATCTGGTGATGTTAGAAACGTGCTGAAATCCAAACCACCTGATATTCATGCATTTGTTAAACAGAAAAGTATGACAAATCTGTGGAACGTTCAAACCCGAAAACAACTGCCATATTTGAAAACACGACCGAAAACAAATTCCAGAAATGCAACATTTTAAAAGCATCTCAAACCACGCGAAATACCAATCGAAACACAGCACAGCATACCCAACTTATGATGATTCCATTTCAATACCAATTAACCATTAGACTATTCAAAAATTGTACATTTTTGAAACAGAAGAGAAAACCATCGTCTCTCTGTGAAAGAATATCATCGATTGCCAAGATGAACGCAACCAACCAATGAGAACACAGTAAATTCCCGCCTAATAAAAACAACTCACTCAGATCAAGGGAGACAACAATATCAATAGAATGAAACCCAAGACTGACAAATTACTCCACCTTGAAATATATGAAAAGCAATAATTGTAATGGAATGATTGAAACACTATTTCAAGCATTTTTAACAAAAAAATACCCGGTTACATTCTCCCCCTCTTTGTAAAATGATGTCTCATCATTTCTGCTTGATGTAGTGTACCTAGAAGGATGAAACTGTAATATTATAAATACAATCAGTATTTATAATACTAAATGAAAAAATGTCTGTTATTCTTGACTCTGTAAATAACATAGGCACAATACAACAAATTTACAACTTCTCTCCCCTCTGTCTGATATTGTGTCCCTACAATAAATTATGAGAAATTATATCTGGAAAAAAAAGATATCGGTTAACTAATGCATGCTAATGTACTATCACATAACCATGTATGTGCTTTAAATGAATAAAACACACTAAAACACATATCTGTTCTAAACTGTACTCACTATTATGGGCTAACTACATCATAATTATATCTCGAAATTTGTTCGCTATGTCCATTGGCAATGTATGTAGTACGCCAGACTTTAAGAGTCATTTTACCGTGTCTAGCCTTGTCGTTTCTTCTGTTACTAGTACCGCTTGGTCAACGTGATAAGCTTCTAACCAAGCTTGCTGTTTTCTAGTCCGTTGAGACCGTCTAACTGTTTCCTCTTGAGCTTTTTGTTCTTCTTTATGTTCTTCTGTCTCTGCTTCAGCCTTTTCGTTTCTGATTTCTATTTCATTTCTTGCTGTTTCTTCGTTATGTACTCTTCTTATCTCTTCTGCATCTCCAAGTGTATTTTCTTCTGAAGGTGTTTCTGTTCTATGTTCTTCAGCTGGGAAATCAGTAACAGTTTCTGAAGTGTCAGAAACACTTGGTTTATCAGCTGTTGTCTTAGGTCTAACTATAGACGCTGTTCTCTTTTCTTTCTCTATTTCTGACACTATCTCCGGTGTAGTATTTTCTCTTACTGCAGACAAATGGGAGTCCCCATGTTTATATATATCTGGTACATATGCTCCTGTGTCATCTTCCTCATCTGAATTTGTATCTTCCGTGAAGTCACTTATTGCTTTCTTCTCTGTTTCCTCTTTGTCCTTTTGTTCTGGTAAAATTGTGATTTCTCCATCTTGGTCTAGAGTTGCAGCTTCCTCTTTATCCTCGCTCGTGTTTAATCCAACTTATTCATCTTTTATGTCTTTTTCTGTGACAGGCATATATTCCTCTACTTAATTTAGTTTCATGTTCCTAGGACATAGTAGTAAAAGAGTATTCCTGTGTAGTGTCCTTGTTTTCCCTGTTTTTGATCTGACGATATACACTGGAATGTCAATATTCGGCTGAGCTATAACTTCGTATTCGTCTTGTTCATATTTGTCAGCAAGCTTGTGTTTACCATCAAATGCTAACTGTTTGACCAAGACTCGGTCTCCTATCTGTATTTTTTTTCTGTATTTTTGTCGCTTTAGCCTTTTTGTCGTAATGTTCCTTCTGTTTATCTCGCGACTTGACTGTAAGTTCGTTGACAAGGTTTCTGGCCATCTTTAATTATTTCTTGAGCTGTGTCAAATATGCTGATGTTGTCTCCACCTCCTCTGGCATTTCTTCTATAACCGCCTTGACCCCTGTGCTGATAAGGTCTAGCATATCTTGGAACATATGCTGGCTGATTGCTAAAATTCTCCTGATTTTGTTCCATTTTGTCGATACGTTCGTTAAGTTTCTTTAGGAGCTCCTTTACCTCACTCATATCCGACTTGTCTTCCTGTTTTGTTGCTGCTTGACATTTGGTATTAGTAGATTCCTTGTTTTTTTGTTGTTGTTGTAGTGAAATTTTAATTGTTCTAATTTTTATTTTGAAAAGGTCATAATCCTTGATGACATCAAATTTATAATTAGCCATCTGCTTGAGGTTGTTCTGAAGACCTTCAATTAAAACATTCTTGAGAATTGCGTCCTGTCCTGGTGATAAAAACTTGAGCTCTACAACTTAGGCAAAAATCTCTTCTACCCGTGCAGCATAGCTGACAACGGTTTCATTTGTGGTTTGGCTACATGCATTACATTTCGAAGAATTGTTTCTCTAATGTCCACCATAGCGTATGTAGCTCTAAATTTCTTCAAAATATGACTAAGGATTGCTCTGACCCCCATCCTGCGCAATATATTTGCGGCCTCGCCTTTACAAGGTCTCCTGATTCCCTGTAGAATCTGGTCTTCAGTCTGATGACCAATGAGGCATTTCACCTCATATTCCCAGGTGGGAAAAGTTACTGACTCGCCATAAAAAATGGATATTTTAGGCGGATTCGTCGATTTGGGTGCGGTCCCTGTATCCTTGTCCACTGCCGTCGCACAATATTTCATGAAGTGCTCCAAGTCCTCCGCAGAATCTAATTTTGTTGGTTGAACTTTCAGATGTTTAAACATCTCGAGTAACTTCATATCCTGCTCTGTTTTTTCACATTTGGGTGGCTCTCCTCCTTCAGCCCCCTTTGGTTTTGTACTTTCTCCGTCGCGTGACATCTTGAATTAATAATGAACACAATAATCACTACTTTAGTTATGAATGTTTCGATATAACGTTAAAGTGTCACTAACGTTACTTTCACAATAATTTCTGAGGAAATGTTTCAAACGTCATTTTCACAGTTAACTATTATATTTATTTAAACGTCACTATCGCAGTTAACTATTACCACGAAAATATTTTACAATTCACTAAATCACTATTACAATGAATACATACTCTGTAAATTCTTTAAATAAGTCAGTTTTCTACTAAATGTAGATAATTTACTATTGCAATAATACTATTTCATATATAGTTCATTAATGCACTAAGAATATATCAGTATGAATCACTCACTGTGCACTTTATGTTAAATAATTCGGTACAGCACTGGTATTTTCCAATAGAGCACTATTATACTAGCACTTCTGCACCGTAAACACTAGAGCACTTAGTTCATGTCACGTGTCATTAATGTCTAACCTAGTTCACGTTTGCACTAATTTGTGCTATAACTAATTAATTTAGTATTGTACTAACTCAACAATCAATCACGTATAAGACCAATAACCAGTAACACCAGTTATTCCAGTAATACCAGTAATGATCAACCTCAATGTCCATGCAATGTCTTGATTTATATTTTGTATGTTTTTGCTACTTGCACTTTTAAGTAACAATGTACTCTTCAATACCAGTTAAACTACTCTTATTTAAATAATCATACTTTCCACTGAACTGAACTATAGTATGAAGAAAGACGAATTATTTTTCAATCAAACTGTATATATATATTTTTTTTTAAATAAATTTACAATTAAATTTATTAATTTAATTTAAATTTGGATAATCAAAATTGTATGCCTTTTTAACCTCAAATATAGAGTATATTAATAATTCCCTATTAAATAAATTAATTAAATATCTTTTTTTTTTTTCAAAATGCTATGTACTTTTCTTTGGAACGTATATGTCAATTTATCTCTGACACCTGTATGCAATCACCAGTGTGTATAATATATTCAAGAATAACTATTAGCACACCTGTTCATGTAATAAACCAATCTAATTGCTGTAACTATAAATAGTAAACCAGGCTATATATAACACAAGTTCAATAATTCTCTCCGGAAGAGAAGACGCCGCGACAGTATGGTACCATATATTACGACGCGTAATTATAACCTACAATCAAAAAAAATAAAATATTTTCAATCAAATTAAGTGGTCACTCAACTAAGGGGTCACCTCAACTCAACTCAAGTCATAAGTATCAAGTTCTCAAATACCAGATTCAAGTCTAATTCAAAAGTTACAATATGTGTTTCAAATAACCTATCACTGAGCTCAGATATAAATGTTGAAATAAATTGAAATTTAGTTTCAATAAATTTCTATCATAACCAAACCAATTATGAAAGTACATGTATTGAAAATGTTCAATGTTCAGAAGTGTGTAATTTCTGTTAAAATTTCAACCCAACTTGTTTTCCAACTTAGCGTACAGAGTACCTACAGTCTGTATGCTATTTTAAATTTAATTTATCTATCAACCCTGAAATAAAATGTGTATCAAAGCTAAACAATCAAGATTATTAAATCTGCTTCACCTGAAAATCACATCCTGCAAGGCAATTGACCTAAAAGTGGGCCAAACTTTCAGTCAAAGGTTATCAGAATTTAATACTTTTTTACAATATTGACTGAGAAACCTCCGAAACCGACAAATCAGACAACACCGTAGTATAGAGTTTGCAAATGACCCTAGTGATGTCACAATTTGGACCAATGAAATACTACAACTGTTTACTACGTCCCAAATCCACGAATGAATTCATACAATGTGGGAAAACACAACACAATGGAATGTGTAATCAGCTGTTCCACAAATATGACAGCCAAATAAAGTAAACAAACGATTCCACAGACACTGTCAGTTTTAGTTAAAGGAGTTATGAAAAGTAATGAGAAATAGTTTAAGAGGATATTAATTAATAAAGAGCATGCAAGACCTTCACCAGTAGTAAATAAGTGATTGATTTTGATTGATCTCTCTCTCTAAAAAAAGTTCTAGCTCACTATAATATCACTCTAAACTTAGATACTGGTTACTTACATAGATTGATTGTTAACAAACGTGGTTTATTGTCATATAATACCTTGTTTTTTTGTCAAAGCTTGGGAAAGTTTATATTTCTGGACTTTTTACAGGCTGTTTCTATAAAGTATGTAATGTATTTAACAAAGTAAATAATCCAAAAAATGTGGCCAATACCACAAATAAGTTTTTACTCACCACCCGTTGAGCTGTATTATTACCACCACTGTGCACAGAGTTCACTTAAATGTCCTAGTAATAAACACTAGTGTCTCTTTTCACTAAAACTGATTAAAATATGTGTCCATCACAGTCATTTAAACACTTCACGATTGTCACTCCTCCCTGGGCTGAAATTCTGTCCTCGGAATGTACTGTCACACCGTGTATTGTAACATCTTCCTAACCGATCCTGACTACCAGAAACCACAACCGACAACTGGTCCTATGCTAACAACGCATCGAAACGCATGAGTTTCAATAATCCCTCCTTGCAACTTAGTCTATCCAGAAATATGTACTTGATCAGACTCCTGTCTAACCAATGCTGGAATGATGTACTTCCATTTAACTAGCTTTAAATTTTCTGTATAGTCCATCGTAAATTGCACTGGTATTTATGTTTGTGTTAAACAAACGATAGTGCATGGAACGAATAACAATCCGTGGAGAAACTATCAACTATAGGTTTAAGTCCAGTTTGTAATCCAGTGTGAGAAACACATATTCAAATAAGATATCCAGTGTTGAAGCACACGTATAATTAAAATAGTTTCAGTGTTGGAAAACACGTCAAAAGTTATATATCCAAGTCATTATCCGTTGGCACCATATGTAATCTGGCGGTATTTTACATGTACCACGCAGATCCCATATCTAACTCAGTCAAGAGTCAAACACGTGAACACTGTTCATGACTTTTATTCATATGAAGGTGTAGGTTCAATAACAATGGATATATGTATTGTACCGTTCGGAGAACCCGAAAGAAACGAATAAATCTGAAATTACCAAATAAAGTATTCTAAATACTCTGTTACAACTTTTATAAATCACTTTATAATACTATTTAGAATATATACATATATTATCATAAACCTATAAACATATACACATATAATTATAAAAAGTAAGTAATAACAGCTTTACATATTTCTCTTAGAATAATAAGATTTCTCTCTGTGCTTGGTGGATTTTATAACATATAAAATAAGGCTTAATATCTTATTGATAAATGCATAGATTTATATAACAATATTCAATTGTTTATAAAAATAACGACTTACAATATTTGTGGAATAATATTCCTCTCTCCTGGTTCTCTGGCTGCACTCTCACACTGTCATCTGGTGATGTTAGAAACGTGCTGAAATCCAAACAACCTGATATTCATGCATTTGTTAAACAGAAAAGTATGACAGATCTGTGGAACGTTTAAACCCGAAAATACCTGCCATATTTGAAAACACTACCGAAAACAAATTCCAGAAATGCAACATTTTAAAAGCATCTCAAACCACGCGAAATACCAACCAAAACACAGCACAGCATACCCACCTAATGATGATTCCATTTCAATACAAATTAACCATTAGACTATTCAGAAATTGTACATTTTTGAAACAGAAGAGAAAACCATCCTCTCCATGTGAAAGAATAAAATTGACTGCCAAGATGAACGCGACCAACTAATGAGAACACAGTAATTTCCCGCTTAATAAATACAACTTACTCAGATCAAGGGAGACAACAATATCAAGAGAATGAAACCCAAGACTGACAAATTACTCTCCCTTGAAACCTATGAAAAACAATAATTGTAATGAAATGATTGAAACAATATTAAAAGCATTTTTAACAAAAAAAAACCGGTTACACTGTCATTTATTTAAGATTTTTACATGAATTCATTTTGCCCATTTACATTTTTCTTTAATAACATATGGTAGGAACCAATCAGATTTATTCCGTAGTAGTTTCGTATAATAAATTGAAATATTAACATAATGTAGTTTTAAATTATGTTGCTCTGAACCTTCATGTCAGTGGCCAAATAGCTGACGACGCCCTAACTAACTGCGCCTATCCGCTGGTCGCAGTTAGTTAGTTGAAACACGCATTCGTATTAAATAGTATATAACAAAATTACGATCTGCAATCTGATTGGTTCCAATCAATATGCATGTGAGCGATATCATGTCGAATTACAAATTCGAGTTTTTGGGATGTATGTAACATGTAACATGTACAACTACTGAGCATTTATGTTTGGATTGTACAGTTACTACTAGTGTTTGGACACCAATACAAAACCTCTGTGATTAAAGTTTCAGTATATTATTCTTATGCCTATTTCAACTATTGAGCATTAATTTAAGTGTATATGTATTTAATTGTGCTTTTTGGACACCAATACAAAACCTCTTGGTTATGTAGGTTTAATTATATTATTCTTATACCTATTTCAACTATTGAGCATTCATTTTATATATGTATGTAATTGGGATATTTAGGCACCAGTAAAAGCTTTTTGTGATAACGGTTATGCGCATTTCAACTGGTGAGCATTAACATCAGTTTTAATAACGCTTTTTGGACATCAATCCAAAATATTTTAAACGGAAAGAATTTTGAATACGAATTTTTGAAATTTATTTCAATTATATGTTTATTTAGACAGCAATACTATATTTATGGGTTATGTAGGTTTCATTATTATTATTATGGCATTTTGACTATTGAACATCATGTCATTATAACATGTACTGTTTGCACATCAATCTAAAACCAAGAATGTTGAAGGATCCAAAACAAGGAATGCTATACATGATTTCGATTGGAACTTTAAACAAAAATTGCTTTACTTTATAACGAAAAAGTAATAATGAAATAATTATCTTGCTACATGCTATAAGTTGTCACTACATTTTTTCTTCTCATATAACGTTTTTGAACTTCCTAAATTATATAAAATATGTAGTTCGTAATTGTATAATTATGATTGCAAAGTAGTGTGCTATGCTCAAACTAACGACGTGAACACAGTTACCAGTATAGTACATGTTGTAACATATATAAACATACACACCCCACAATAACATGTAGCGTGTACCATCGTAATAAAAGTGTATTGTTTTCCATATCAGGGCTCAGTTGTTAAACAATTGGTTAGCTTAATCCTTGGTTAGTGTAAACGTTTAAAGTACATTTACTCATACAAATATGTTTTGCACTACTAAAATCTTTTAATTTGCAATTCTTCTTAACATAATGCTTTCACATGCTCAATTTCTGGTAGAAATATTCATTGATCGAACATTCGGATTGATCTAAAATTTTGACTTAACGTTCGGTTAAGTTAACCGATCTTGTACAACTGGGCCCAGAACTATACGTGTGCTTCCCGGGAAAGAATATGGCCACTGCTTATCCATACAGACGTTTAAAGTCCTCCTTGAATTCATGCTAATTTTGGCGTTTTCGCCATGTTCATTAGTTCTGCATGTGAGAGGTTCAATGCCCATTCTGAATATTTTTATTTCGGTAGTAAATGGAGAGTGGGCTTGGAGTATTTAATCAAGTTGGCACCATATTGCAGTGTTGTTGCGCCGTAATACCCAATTGAACTCAATTCAGCTCTCTCTCAGAACTGATCAGGTGTTTGCATAAGTTGTGCAGTAACGCTTGTTTGTATGTTTTGTCTATATTTCCTCCTCCTTCATATGAACTTTTATTCTATATCCGCTTTTCCCAAAAATACGCCTTGATTGTCAGTACGTAGATACACGCTTGTGAATGTATCTTTGTTTTTACTAGTATGGTTATGGTATTGGAACTTGGTGCATGTATTTTTGACACATGGCCTCGAATTCACCAACCATTCTTGAGAATATTCTTAGACTTAATCACAGGCATGCACATTTCAATCACACATTTTGCTGTAAGGTTAAAAGATAAGCGTTAGATCAAGTTGTTCTGTATAAAAATGACAAATAATAATACATAGCAACTTCAAACAATTGTTTATCTTTGAAGGTCATGGGAATTTTTGTGAACGAAATGTCAGTACTTGAGCTCAAGTTTAAGAGTAGTCTGAAGAATGGGTGGTGAATTACATGCCTGAGATTTGGGCTGATAAAGGTACAACATGCACACTATGTTCTTAAGCATATGCACCTCCATTTTAATCTGTAATTGATATACACGCCTTGAATAAAAGGGCAAAATATTTTGGTGTACAGTACGTATGTACATGTACGGATGTATGTTACTCTTTTAGGTTAAAGGTATTGAAACTTGGTACATGTATTCCACAGGGGTTGTATACTCAGTACATTTAAAAACGCAACATTTTTGATTTTCGATTATATTAGTCCGCTGTTTTGTTGTTCAAATCAAGATTGTATTTTATGTTGTCCCAAAGGTTAAAATATAATGATAAACAGATGCAAAATATTTGCTATACTTCTTTCAGTTAAAACGCATTTTGCACGAGGGCTCTTAAACATCTCTAGAATAATGTTGCGTTTTTAAATGTACTAAGATATATGTGCAGATTGGTTTTAGAATTTTCAATCGATACATGGGACTTTGGACTGGTACACTGCTTTTACTCATATACTTATGTAGAAACATGATTTCATGTACATTTGGTACAATCATAAAAGGACTCAGTGCGAACTATACAGGAAACGTGCTTTTCAATGTGCCCTAGGGACCCCGGGAAAAGGAGCCATAATAGGACATCATCAAATTATCAATGTGGGTATTATATTAAAATTCGTCAAGTCTTTAGTGCACTTATAGTTAAGATGTTTATCAGTCCTTTTAAGTTGTGAGACCTCTGGGATCAAAACATCATCAAACTGTGTCATCATGCGTAGTAAGTTGAAGATTGTTAACACGTTAAACTATGCTGGTTTCCCATCCTGAGAACCCTGGTGACCCATGGGGGACCAACATATCGAAAAAACATCATCAAACCATACCATCATGGGTTTCAGATCGGAAGTATTGACAGTAGCTTTAGTTAAGCTTGTTTTCAATACTTCCAACACCTCTATGACCCTGGGATTTCAAAAATCGGGTATTTGCCACTTTTGCCTTGTTTTTGGTGTTGTTATCTACCAAGATGGTATCATCACTTATCTTCAATTAATGTATATAAAAGAAAGAAAAATAAATGTCAAATAACAAACGTATTTTGTTTTATGTTAATATCCAATGAGACAATTTGATTATATGTGTAGTTTTGTTTTGATAATAGTTCTAAAAGACAAAAACACTATAAAATCAGTTCAATATATGCAAGGTCTAACACGTTCAGGCATATTGCCGTGGCTACATCAGTGTTTGTTGGGTTGGGAGGTAGAGATTGGCTCATCTGCTGATGCAGTACTGCGACGGCGGCGGCGGCGGACATATTTGCGTCTACAAGGGAGACTGCTGTGCGGCGGCGGGCATGTTTGCGTCTGTTGGTGAGACTGGGAACGTTTGCGTCTGCTGGGAAAACTGCTGGGGAGACTGCTGCGACGGAGGGCATGTTTGAGTCTGCTTAGAAGACTGCTGCGTTGGCGTCTGACATGTTTGCGTCTACTGGGTAGACTTCTGCTGCTGCGGCGTGCATGTTTGCGTCTGCTTGGGAGACTGCTGCTGCGGTGGTTGACGTGTTTGCGTCTGCTAGGGAGTCTTCTGCTGCTGCGGGCATGTTTGCGTCTGCTGACGAGATTGTTGTGGCGGCGGCGGACATCACATTTGCATCGGAGTATGCGCTAGTGGTAAAGTAGGAAAAAGACGGGTATACCGGCCTTGTTGTACCATATGTTGTTTTAGTTATCAGATGGCATTACATACTATGTTATTAAAACAGAACATGATAAGTGTGTAAACTGATATTGGGATATATATCAGTAAGATAATCATCGGCATTATCTCTGCTAGTACTATAGTCATATGAACAGTTTGATCTGAGTCATTTGAATGCTCCACTGTCCCAGTACGAGCAATATCCGTATTTACCCGGTATAACATATATTGGCCCTGTTGATTTCATATTGGACTAGTTGATCTCGTATTGGCCCAGTTGATCTCATATTGTACCATTTAGAAATTCACACCGAACTATTCATATCGCCATGTAAGACTTAAGCGCATTTGTATATGGGCCTTACATAAGGCTAATAAATCGTGTAAAAACTGGTGTTATAACGTTAAAAGCAGTCTTGACAATATTGATTTTCGATTTACTGATATGAATAACAAACCATCCAAAAATGTATTTATTGTTTCTGTAGTTGACTTTATGATGAATAAACATGTAGATGAATACATGTATTTTTAACAACGGTCGTAACAAGTTAAGAACATATACAGTGTTTAAGTCAGAGTATTGTACTGAGAATTATTGCAAAGCTATATTACCTTTTCATCATCGGTCCGCATTTGCAAGGTTTAGATGCGGTGTTGCAACTTTACGATTAGAGACAGACGATATGAACGCATTAAAGACAATGATCGTGTATGCCCACTATGTAAGGCAGGTGTTGAGGATGAAATGCATGCTATTCTTAAGTGCAGTTTTTATAATGATATTAGAGAGGCTTTGCTTAGCAAAGCGTGTACGATCCTGATTTTAATACTTTAAACGAATTAGGGGAAAATGTAATATTGTTTTCCAACCAGGGAATGGTAAGAGTGTGTGCCAAAACCTGCTACGGGATTTTACAAACTAGAAATACTTATCTGTATAAATAATGTCACATTGTTTTAATTAGACGACTTATATGTAATGTGTTTTATTTATTGTTGGACAGTTATTGTTAATCAGTTCATAACAGGTCTAACCTGATGTGATAACGGATCTTTTAGTATTTATTTATCTGTGCTTATTTGGTGGATTATCCCCGGGTACTTATTTATAAATTTTACAGTTTACCCAAACTCATTTTAATCGCATTTTAAGGACACATTTCCCAACGTTACTTGGTCACTGAAAAAGCATGGGAAGCTTGAATATTTACAGCTATCACGCTTCATGGCTGATCAACTCAGGTATATAAATTGAGGCCCGCTCTTAGTTTTTTATTTGTATAGCATTGCAATATTGAGGGTAAGAATATCTTAACAACACTTTGTAATTTACTTTAATGAATAAATATATGTTCATTATTTATCTTTTGAATACAACTTATCTGGTATTTCTTAATTGCTTTTAGACCAAAGATCAGAGCACAACTCAATGAATATACAACATTCCTTAATGTGTTATTATGTGTACTGGTCACAAATGCTTTATTTGGTGGGGGCCTCATCATCTGAAGAAATATTGAATATCACACTTTTGTCATGAAATTGTATGGCTAACAGTGATTTACAGTTATAGACATTCTCTACCCCCGCCCCCACCCACCACCATCAAATACAATAGGCTCGAAAATGTCCTTAAACGTTGAGCATCATATATGTGATACTCATAATGTTGATTAAAAATAGTTGTCCAATTCGTATCACATTAAATGTATTATTAGTAACTCATGTAGAAATTCTCTCCCCGCCACTCCCAAAATACAATAGGCTCGAAATATGTCCTTAAACGTTGAGTATCATATATGTGACACTCATAATGTTGATTAACAATAGTTGTCCAATTCGTCTCACATTCAATATATTATTAGTAACTCATGTACAGGCCAAAACGATAATTATGCTTTGATATGAATTACAGAATGTTATATGTTAATGTGCAATAATTAACAGATAATGTATGGTGCTGAGGTCCATATGCAAGTTTATGGACTGGGCAGTCATACCTAGAACGTTATATGGACCGAAGCAAAGCTGAGGTCCATATAACGTTCTAGGTCTGACTGCCCAGTCCATAAACTTCATATGAACCGAAGCACCATACATTATTTGTTATATTATACCGAATCTGACCAACACATTAAATCAATACGTTTTATTATTTATTTTGACGTCGTTTTTTTCACACGTCCGTTAATATAGCTATCGCACCGGGCGCCCGGTCAATATGCAACTTTATTGACCAGATGACGTCACATTAAACAAAGAGTTGAATATGCAAATGAGGTGTAATATTATCCTATAATTATTTTATAATGGTGTTTACAATTCATGTTTTATGTATGAAATAATGTGTATATGTGTCAATATTTGAGTGTAAACAATGAGACGCAAATAAACTATTACATCCAGTTCTCATTACTTCTTAAAACTGTATTAATTGCGATTAATTAATAAAATTGTCGGTAATCAAGTGATATAATATTGAAGTAGGTCTTTCATATCGTCCCTGGGCCTCGGTCTGTCTTATCGGCCTTAGGACTAATAACTGAGACATTATGAATCACTTCATTAATATCTTCATATCGTCCCTGGGCCTCAGTCTGTCTTATCGGCCTTAGAGCTAATAACTGAGGCAATAATAATCACTTCATTAATATCTTCATATTGTCCCTGGGCCTCGGTCTGTCTTATCGGCCTTAGGGCTAATAACTGAGACCATATGAATCACTTCATTAATATCTTCATATCGTCCCTGGGCCTCGGTCTGTCTTATCAGCCTTAGGACTAATAACTGAGGCAATATTAATCACTTAATTAATATCTCCATATCGTCCCTGGGCCTCGATCTGTCTTATCGGCCATAGGGCTAATAACTGAGACAATATGAATCACTTCATTAATATCTTCATATCGTCCCTGGGCCTCGGTCTGTCTTATCGGCCTTAGGGCTAATAACTGAGGCAATATAACTCACTTCATTAATATCTTCATATCGTCCCTGGGCCTCGGTCTGTCTTATCGGCCTTAGGCTAATAACTGAGACAATATTAATCACTTCATTAATATCTTCATATCGTCCCTGGGCCTCGGTCTGTCTTATCAGCCTTAGGGCTAATAACTGAGGCAATATTAATCACTTAATTAATATCTCCATATCGTCCCTGGGCCTCGATCTGTCTTATCGGCCATAGGGCTAATAACTAAGACAATACGAATCACTTCATTAATACCTTCATATCGTCCCTGGGTCTCGGTCTGTCTTATCGGCCTAAGGGCTAATAACTGAGACAATATGAATTACTTCATTAATATCTTCATATCGTCCCTGGGCCTCGGTATGTATTATCGGCCTTAGGGCTAATAGCTGAGGCAATATTAATCACTTCATTAATATCTTCATATTGTCCCTGGGCCTCGGTCTGTCTTATCGGCCTTAGGGCTAATAACTGAGACCATATGAATCACTTCATTAATATCTTCATATCGTCCCTGGGCCTCGGTCTGTCTTATCAGCCTTAGGGCTAATAACTGAGGCAATATTAATCACTTAATTAATATCTCCATATCGTCCCTGGGCCTCGATCTGTCTTATCGGCCATAGGGCTAATAACTGAGACAATACGAATCACTTCATTAATACCTTCATATCGTCCCTGGGTCTCGGTCTGTCTTATCGGCCTAAGGGCTAATAACTGAGACAATATGAATTACTTCATTAATATCTTCATATCGTCCCTGGGCCTCGGTATGTATTATCGGCCTTAGGGCTAATAGCTGAGGCAATATTAATCACTTCATTAATATCTTCATATCGTCCCTGAGCCTCGGTCTGTCTTATCGGACTTAGGGCTAATAACTGAGACAATATTAATCACTTCATTAAAATCTTCATATCGTCCTTGGGCCTCGGTCTGTCTTATCAGCCTAAGGGCTAATAACTGAGACAATATGAATCACTTCATTAATAAATTCATATCGTCCCTGGGCCTCGGTCTGTCTTATCGGCCTTAGGGCTAATAACTGAGACAATATTAATCACTTCATTAATATCTTCATATCGTCCCTGGGCCTCGGTCTGTCTTATCGGCCTTAGAGCTAATAACTGAGACAATATGAATCACTTCATTAATATCTTCATATCGTCCATGGAATAACTGAGGCAATATTAATCACTTCATTAATATGTTCATATCGTCCCTGGGCCTCGGTCTGTCTTATCGGCCTAAGGGCTAATAACTGATGCAATATTAATCACTTCATTAATATCTTAATATCGTCCATGGGCCTCGGTCTGTCTTATCGGCCTGAGGGCTAATAATTGAGACACTATTAATCACTTCATTAATATCTCATAGTACTGTTATTCTAAAGAGTATGAAAAAAAATCCTTGTAAATTATAGAACCTTAAATAGAGAGGTAAGCTCGGTTAGATCATGCATATTAGCATTACGATACATATTTCGCGTTATACTTATCTGCTGGTGCCGTAGTTTTGCTAACCAATGTACATTGGGTTTTGGTGATAGCGATCATCCTTTTGGGTGATAGCGATGATCCTTCGTCAGAAGTCTTCTGTAGGCCCCAATGGTGATTGTAAATACACTTACCGACACAATGACCGACACATCCAATGATCGAACCGAATGACCTAAATAATGTGCATCCGTTCTTTAAATGAATACAAATACAAGATACAATATCAAGGTCTTGTAATTACAAATCAATTGTGTGAATAAAGTCGTAATAGTTTGGCTTATAATATGCGACCGTTACAACTATAGATTACTGAAACCGTAAACAAATATATGAACTCTTTAAATGAATATATATGCAAATAAATTACAAGTTTCATTAAACGATTCTGAAGAAACAACATTTAAATATTGCCAGGGCGGCGCTATAGTGTAAGGGCAAGCAAGCTGACTTACCAGAAAGATATGAATTCGATCCAAGCCTGGATCCAATATGGATAAATTAACCATCTGTAATGCGAGACTCCCAGATACAATTAAATGCACACATAAGCGTCCCTCTACCATTTCATATCGGGCGGTGGAGATATAACAGTATATATAAAGTCTAACAGGACATGCAGCAGTTACAGAACACAGCCAACAAACAACACATATTCAAAACAAATGGCAGTCACTTTGTAAATCGGGGAGTATAAGTTGCTTAGTGTAAGCAGTTTTTGCCTAAACTAAATTCACGTCAAAAACTTGGATCATTGTACCTGCACAAGTCGCGTAGTTGCATGGATCCGTTTTTCCCATTCAATTTTATATACACTTTTGTTTGCAAAGGTTTTCTGCCTCAACTTAAATGATTATAGATACACGTATTAACTTTGATAATGCTAACCCCTCTTTACTTTCTACGAGACCTAGGTTTTCGTTTCGTAATTTAAAATCGGGAATTCAAGAATTTCATAATAATTTTGTTTTAGTTCCTTCTGATAAAGCAGCTAATAATGTAATTATTTTTGACGCCTACATTACGTCAATGTTTAATCTCTGGAACTCAGTAGCATTAATTCATATACTCCGGTTCGGTCTACTGAGGATGATGTTGTTTCCACACATATCACTCGGTGCACTACTTTGACGGCTTGGGTAGACGGAAAGCAAAATAAACTGCCAACTATGTACTGGATTCCTAAATTGCATACAAATCCGTATAAGGCCCGCTTTTTTCAAATTCTACTACCTGCACCACCACAAAATCTCAAAACTTGTAACTTCTTGTCTTACTGCCGTTAAAGATCACGTTAAACAATATTGTGCTAAAACTTATGAAAACTCTGGGATTAATTTATTTTGGTCTATTAAAAATTCAGGATGCTTTCTTGATAAAATTTGTAACTAACGTCAATTTTTATCTATAAGTACTTAAGACTTCTCTACACTATATACAACCTTACCACATCACCTTATCAAAGGCAAGCCTTATTGCTCTTATTCAAAATACTTTCGCTATCGAAACAACTATGTTTTTGGCCTGTAATAATATCAAAGCTTTTTTACTAACGGCCGTTTAGACAATTACACTACATGGACTTGCTAAGAAGTTTGTGAAGCACTCGTTTTCCTATTAGATAATAGTTGCGTCAGGTATGGAATTACCGTTTATATATAGACACATTGTTGGTATCCCTATGGGTACGAATTGTGAACCTGTTGTCGCAGATTTATTCTTGTATTGTTATGAAAGAAATTTCATGTTTAGTCTTTCATCCGATACTCAGGCAGATGTAATTGAAGACTTTAATGACACCTCTCGGTTTTTATATGACATATTAAACATTGACAATCCTTTCTTTTCTGCTATGGTTTATAATATCTATCCTAAGGAACTTCAACTCAACAAAGCTAACATTTTTATACTGTTGCTTCTTTCCTTGATTTACATTTCTCTCTTGAAAATGGTGTGATGATTAGTAAAATCTATGACAAGAGAGATGATTTTAATTTTTATATTGTTAATTATCCCCATTTAGATGGGGATGTTCCCCGAGCAACTTCTTATGGGGTCTATGTGTCTCAACTTATTCGTTTTTCTAGAGCTTGTACTTGAGATTAGGACTTTAATATTCGTAATCTTTGTAACAAGCTAAAAACTAAAAAGCTACTCCATCAGTGCTACCGTTACCATAAACTTCGTAAAACCTTTGGAACATTTTATTATCGTAACCCTGATCTCCTTTCCAAATATAAAATTCATTTAGGAAATCTTCTGTGACAATGACTATCACAACTTGACTTCTATGGTAACGTGATTTACAAACTCCGTAAGATCCTTGGTCAGGATCACGTTCATACTATCTTTGTTAAACTTGTTAAAACGTTTATCAACAGAGGTTATGCCCCTATCATTTTGAAACGCACTGCAAGCTTGGTGGTAGACCCATTTACAGTTCGCCACTATGCTTTCTTGTGCGATGACCGGACACGCTGTGGACCCTATGATTACGTCTAGCTAAAGCCCAATAGGTCGGTGAGGTTTGATGTTTGTCTTCAATATTGTCGTGTCGTGCCCTCAATGGTTTATTCTCTTGTTGCTCTGGCTTCTGCCAAGTCATTGAGTGCCTTCTTTGTGGCTTTCTATGCTATTTTTTTTTGTATTTATATATATATACACGAGCATCTTTGTGTTTTACATTTATTGCCTATTAATACTGCCTTGTTAGTTAGAGAATATTTCATGTCGGGGACTTCTTTATTTACACTGTCGAGTTTTATTTGGATGAAGTAGGGTAAGTGTTAGGTTTGGTGCACCCTAGAACCTGGTTTAAAGCCCAAGCGACCTTTCTTGCAACTGACCGTTCCAAGGCGGTAGCTGTAACATCCTATTGTCAACCCTCGTGTGTTTGTGATGTCTTATCTTGCCTTTTATTCATCTTTATATATAGTTGTTCTTTGTTTCTTTTTGTGTTTGTGGTTGACTGTCGTCCTTGAATGCTACTTTTCCTGTTTTGTATATCTACTTAGACTTCCCATGTAATTGTTCGTTTGACAAATAGGACGCTAGTCCATTTACCTTGCATATGCATATCACCAAAAGTGTTGATTCAAATCATATAAAAATCATATTCGACCTCGCAATAATGATATTTTCTGATTAGAGTTTAAATATAATATATAACATTTAAATATAATACTACTAATTGACACATGGACATCATTTATTCCGTAAGTAGTGAACTGTGTCTGTACTAGGTTCATTGGGTGATGGATTCTTTTAGTTATCGGCACATTAGTCATAGTCACAATGAGTATGTGTTACTTTTTGTTCCACCAAAATAGTAATCAGACCTGCAAAACAATAATACACAATGCCAACATCTACAGACGAACGTTCAATGTAATTATGTTGTTCGCAGAACTGTTGTTAAAATAAACACATGAATCATAAGGAAGATATAATGAATGAAAGGTGTTTTACGGCACCTCAACACAAATAGGTCATATTGTGCGCGAAAACTGATGCAAATGAACAATGTTATCATAGTTAATTATTAAAGAGTATGGTAAAATGATTATATACATGTTTTCTCACATCATCTGTACAGAAAGTCCAATTTGCTAAAGTTAATTATGTGTACATGCACGCACATGTGTTAGTGCATTACATACCAGTATGCATTTATAATTTATAAAATACAGCTTTTACAACTGTTCATAATATTTATAAATATTTTCCAATACAATAATGGTGAAAGTGTTTTACATAAAAGGAATAACTCATTGTGTTTACTATATATCAATAATATTTATTATACGTTAAATACTCGCTCTGTTTATAGACAACTAATAATGTTAGTCGCATACCTTTGAATACGTGGTAAATAATAATTTGCATGTGTCCCATGTAATGTAATATAGCATGCCCATGTCATGCCAAGGATGACATGTGTTGTGCTCTGTGTTAATGGAAATATATGTATATGGCACTCTGTTCAGTTTGTTTACGTCTAATATACATATCCTGCATTTGCTAGTACTACAAAGCTAAGTAACTATACAGAGGAAATAAGTCACACGACGTTAAATTACAGGTAAGTCATACGAGTAATGTGTCCAATGTTGCGTTAAACATAAACACAGATTTAAGATGGTCTGAGTACGAACTACCTGTTATTACGGCTCGTACAACAATTGAGAGTAACGTATTTATATATATGTATTATGTACATTGGATGCAAACCATCATAATTTTAATCAGCCAATCAGTTTCACAGGGACGTGTTTCGTTTTTCTCACACTAATATTCAGCTACCTTGATGTTCAACTCGTACATCCATTTATAGTTGACCTATGTTGTTTGATTTAGGTCAATAACTCTGAGCAATGCATGTGTTGATTTTCCCTTTTAGTCTAAGACCTTATTCAAAATAAAAAGGCAACACGAAATACAATACAATACAATTAAATATTATATTTAACAACTGTTTTGTAACTTATGTCGACTTAACGTGTCATAACTGTAAATTGTATGTCTACTAGATCAATATCGAACTCATCCAATATCTGTATAGCACAAACATTCCTAATGAGTTTGATGAAAGTCAGTACAATTTACTTAAGCTTTTGTGTAAACAAGCTAAAAATCACTTTTACTTATTCACGAGCAATACCTCAGTTCATTGAAACATACATGGGCATACATAGTCAAACTCATCTTACAATTTTATCTTAACAACATTTGGTGCCAGATACTATAGGCTACATATTTGCCTTTTATATATATCTCCTTCTTTTCTAAATCTAGGACAACTACCCTTAAAGCATACTAAAATATTTGTCAAATCAACCGAGATCTATCAACAGGAAAGATTTAAGCCAAATTTTGTTTTGTTAATAAAACATTCAATAACTATGTAACTGGAACAAACATTTTGCTCATTGTCTGGCTAGATCAAGGTTTTGGTAAAATGACGTTTGCGTTAAAATCAATATTACTGTATTATTTGCCCGCTTGTAATGTTAAAGTACACTAACTATATAGTGCAGGTATAAGTAAGTGCATGTGTTATTCACCAACAGATCTGTCGTAATTTTAAGATTGTATCTCTTTATATTTTTGAAAGTGTAGTTAATCCATTCAATATCACCGTTAACATTCAACATGAACGATCTGTAATATGATACATAGTCTACATACGGTATATTGTGTGACAAATACAGGTAGTTTGGAAAGGCAATATGGCTGCCTAGCTTTAAAGAGACACATGGCAATCTTGAAGTTTTTATCAAGCATTAAAGTTAGCTTCTCGATTAAGTAATCTAGTATCTTTTGACTGTAAACCTGTTTGCATATATTTATATACAATTTTGAGTTTTCAACTTTTCTTCGTTAATCTACCAATGGTTTGAATAATTTATTGGTGAACTATAAGTTAGTGTTATGCTTAAACAATTTGCTTTATAGAATTCAAATAATTAATATTATTGATTGAATAAATGCAATGTATGTATAAATACTAACGGGATGCCGCGAGTTTAACAAAATTCAAGATTCTCCTGTGTCCCTTTAACTTGGTTTATGTTTTTCAACAGAAGTTATAAAGTGTAGACCATGTTTACTAACAAAGCCATGTTGTGTTGGTCGTTCAATGTAACAGAAGTTATAAAGTGTAGACCATGTTTACTAACAAAGCCATGTTGTGTTGGTCGTTCAATGTAACAAAAGTTATAAAGTGTAGACCATGTTTACTAACAAAGCCATGTTGTGTTGGTCGTTCAATGTAACAGAAGTTATAAAGTGTAGATCATGTTTACTAACAAAGCCATGTTGTGTTGGTCGTCAATGTAACAGAAGTTATAAAGTGTAGACCATGTTTACTAACAAAGCCATGTTGTGTTGGTCGTTCAATGTAACAGAAGTTATAAAGTGTAGACCATGTTTACTAACAAAGCCATGTTGTGTTGGTCGTTCAATGTAACAGAAGTTATAAAGTGTAGACCATGTTTACTAACAAAGCCATGTTGTGTTGGTCGTTCAATGTAACAGAAGTTATAAAGTGTAGATCATGTTTACTAACAAAGCCATGTTGTGTTGGTCGTTCAATGTAACAGAAGTTATAAAGTGTAGACCATGTTTACTAACAATGCCATGTTGTGTTGGTTGTTCAATGTAACAGAAGTTATAAAGTGTAGATCATGTTTACTAACAAAGCCATGTTGTGTTGGTCGTTCAATGTAACAGAAGTTATAAAGTGTAGACCATGTTTACTAACAAAGCCATGTTGTGTTGGTCGTTCAATGTAACAGAAGTTATAAAGTGTAGACCATGTTTACTAACATAGCCATGTTGTGTTGGTCGTTCAATGTAACAGAAGTTATAAAGTGTAGATGATGTTTACTAACAAAGCCATGTTGTGTTGGTCGTTCAATGTAACAGAAGTTATAAAGTGTAGACCATGTTTACTAACAAAGCCATGTTGTGTTGGTAGTTCAATGTAACAGAAGTTATAAAGTGTAGACCATGTTTACTAACAAAGCCATGTTGTGTTGGTCGTTCAATGTAACAGAAGTTATAAAGTGTAGACCATGTTTACTAACAAAGCCATGTTGTGTTGGTCGTTCAATGTAACAGAAGTTATAAAGTGTAGACCATGTTTACTAACAAAGCCATGTTGTGTTGGTCGTTCTATGTAACAGAAGTTATAAAGTGTAGACCATGTTTACTAACAAAGCCATGTTGTGTTGGTCGTTCAATGTAACAGAAGTTATAAAGTGTAGACCATGTTTACTAACAAAGCCATGTTGTGTTGGTCGTTCAATGTAACAGAAGTTATAAAGTGTAGATCATGTTTACTAACGAAGCCATGTTGTGTTGGTCGTTCAATGTAACAGATGTTATAAAGTGTAGACCATGTTTACTAACAAAGCCATTTTGTGTTGGTCGTTCAATGTAACAGAAGTTATAAAGTGTAGACCATGTTTACTAACAAAGCCATGTTGTGTTGGTCGTTCAATGTAACAGAAGTTATAAAGTGTAGACCATGTTTACTAACAAAGCCATGTTGTGTTGGTCGTTCAATGTAACAGAAGTTATAAAGTGTAGATCATGTTTACTAACAAAGCCATGTTGTGTTGGTCGTTCAATGTAACAGAAGTTATAAAGTGTAGACCATGTTATAAAGTGTAGACCATGTTTACTAACAAAGCCATGTTGTGTTGGTCGTTCAATGTAACAGAAGTTATAAAGTGTAGACCATGTTTACTAACAAAGCCATGTTGTGTGGGTCGTTCAATGTCAGGAACATAGAATTCAGAGTACATGTCGCAAAGTTGAACATTAATCCCTCATAACTTTACAACTGACTTATTTCCCGTAGATTACAGGTACATTTTCTCCGTAGAATACTGGTACAATTATTTTACGTAGAATACAGGTACAATTATTTCCCGTAGAACACATGCACCCATATTTCCCGTAGAATACAGATAAACCTATTTCACGTAGAATACAGGTACAATTATTTCCCATAGAATGCAGTTACAGTTATTTCCCATAGAATACAGGTACACCTATTTCCCATAAAATACAGGTACACCTATTCCCGTAGAATATTGGTACACCTATTTCCCGTAGAATACATGTACGCCTATTTCCCGTAGAATATTGGTACACCTATTTCCCATAGAATACAGGTACAACTATTTCCCGGAGAATACAGGTACACCTATTTCCCGTAGAATACAGGCCCGTAGAATACAGGCGCCCGTATAATACAGGTACCCTTATTTCCCGTAGAATACATGTACACATATTTCCCGTAGAATATTGGTACACCTATTTCCCGTAGAATACAGGTAACCTATTTCTCGCAGAATACATGTACACCTATTACCCGTAGAATACAGGTACACCTATTTCCCGTAGAATACAGGTACACATATTTCCCGCAGAATACAGATACACATATGTACCGTAGAATACAGGTAGAACTATTTCCCGTAGAATACAGGTACACTTTTTTCCCCATAGAATACAGGTAACCTATGTCCCGTAGAATATAGGTACGCCTATTTCCCGTAGAATACAGGTACACCTATTTCCCGTAGAATACAGATACAATTATTTCCCGTAAAATACAAGTACAAGTATTTCCCGTAGAATACTGGTTCAACTATGTCATTTTCGTTATAAAATGACAAATAAAAACACTAATGGTTGTTATGCAATGAACGGTACAAGCTAATACATTTAATGTTTACAAACAGCTGTACATATTAGTCTTGTTTATGAACACGTAATCGCATTGCACCCGTTTATGTACTCGTGTCACTATCGGAACATATATATCGACGATGACCTCAATTTTGATTTAAAGTACACACTTATTATACGGTCTCTGCATTTGCTTAAAACACATTATTGGAAAATCCCTTGAACGTATCCAAGTGTCTAGTTTCTGTTTTAAAAGCATACATTTGACACATATGGTGCGTATTGTTTGTGATTGAGGGTTCTGCCATGGTTATGGTGCTTCATTATCATTAGGTAAGTTACTTACTTTACCAATGTATCACACGTTTTGCCAGTATAGACAGTGTGAGGAGTATAAGCAAGTGTGTGTGCATATGAGTGGGTGGGGGTGGGGGTGGGGGTGCGGGAATGGATATGTTATGATGTACAATCAATTTGTCACTTTTGACAGTTTAAGGAGTGACTGTGTTTTCCATAAACGTGTGTGTGTGTGTGTGTGTGTGTGTGCGAGGGGTGTGGGGAGGGGGTGGGCGTGGAGCCTCCGATGATATGATGTACAGCCATTTGAGTAGTTTTAAATATAAAATGTGTATATTGTTCTTTGCTGTACTAAGGATTAATTTGCAGAATAAGTATCATAATTGAAAAAGTGATATTTTTGAATTTAATTTCAATATTTAAATAATCTTAAATGTTACTGCATACTAATATGTAAAATAATACGCCGTGGGCAACACGTTTTAATACGAGTGGATTTATGTTCGGGTAGCCTTATTTCTTTTCGATCAAACAAACATTGTTTTGAGCTGTTGAAAGAAAGTAAAAAGAAAATCCTTGATATAATCCAGGCATCAAGTTTCAATATTTAAATTATCTAAACTGTTGATACTGACTGCTGTGAATAAATATAAATCAAAGACGAATCAGTTGTGGTCAAAATGGATTGATGCTTACGTAGCCTTATCTTTCGAACAAACAGCACTATTTCGGTCAAACAACATATGTGTTGAGTTGTGAAGGAAAACCTATGATTTAAGTACATAGTAAAAGTACGAGAGGTGTTTCAAAAAAGATGCACATCGGCGAATTATCTCGTTAAAATTGACTGAAATGCTGAAATTTCTAAGACAACCCTTTAAAATATTCCCCACGATTAAAAATGTATAGTTTCAACCAGTGAATCCATTCCGAAAGTGTCACGGTAGGCTGATTTTGGTACACTCCTGAACCAATGATTTATAGCTGAACCAAGAGCCTGTCTTGAATGATATATGCGGCCTAAAAGGAAGTTGTTTTCATTTTTGGAAATAGGAAACAAACTCGCAGGCTGCTAGGTCTGGGGAGTACGGCGATGTGGAAAGACTGCAACTTTTCTCCCACTTCAGGAAATTAGTCACAACTTCAAACTTATGAGCCGGTGCATTGTCATATAAGAGACAAACATATCGGAAACCTGTAGTTGGGCCCCGTTGATGGACTTATTTCTTCAGATTTTTAAGCACCACATCACTGTAGAATCTGCCTGTGACACTGTTACCCTTCGTTACTGGAACGTGTATGGCTAAACCTTGATTTGTAAAACATATAGCATATACAATTTGTTCCCGCTCTGCGTTCTTTTGGCAATACTAGGTATTTTGGCATGTTTAGTTGCCCAGATCTTGTTACCCACCTTTCTCACTGGTTGGAAATAAAATATCCACATTTCGTCACCAGTTACCACATTACATTTTGCAAATTGCCTTTTGTCATATTTTGGAAACATTTTAAGCAACATTTTGGCCAACATTTATGCGTACATTCTTTTGCTCATCAGTCTAAAGGTGAGTTAGCCATCGCGCAGATATCTTCCTAACTTTTAAGATACGTTTCAGAATGAAATGAACTGTGGATAGTGATACTCCTACAATACGAGCAATCTGACGCACAGTGTATCTTGCATCAGTTTCAATAATCTGTCTCACTTTCGACACTACATTTTTTTTCCAGCGCAGAACTGTTGTATAAGATACATTTTAACATCCAAAGGCATGTTCTATTTTATATTTATAAATCTGCTTTAGAGCGAACTTTGATGTACATAATTTCCGCAATATTATCTAGTCGTTTCCCTACCATTTCTATAACAGTGGTCAACCACCGACTGACTATATTCAAATGAAGATTATTTAGGAAAAGGGCTTTCCTATCCATTCATGTACATGTATACATCACTGTGTAGGTACTGAATAGGGCTAGCCATGTCTATAAATATCAATGTAAAATTAGGTGTGTTTCTCCAGAAATTCGCCGAAGTACATTTCTTTTTTTCGCACACCCCTCGTAGTCCTATAATAAACATAATGTGCATCGACAAATAATACATACCTGATATCACGCATTATTGACAAATAGCACATACCTGATATCACGCATTTATTGACAAATAACACATACCTGATATCACGCATTTATTGACAAAATATTTTATTTCAATTTAAGAAGTGTATCGCATATCTTTTGTACACAGTAAATGAAGGTATAACTAATGATTGAGGGTTTACACCAATCTCTCGCAAAGGCCATTACATTGACCTCTGTCAACCTCTAAGAAAGTAGCCTGCGATCACAGGATAATTTGTCACATGACCATAGCTAAAAATCAAAATGGCAGTGACACCACCAACTATTGGCTGCTGATTGACACGTACACAGTCGAAAGAAACACTACATTTTGTTATATTTTTTAAGTTAGTAATTTAATTTAAGGCAGGTTGTTAAGACCTGTGTGATACTTGAAAGTGGTGGTAAGCAAATTACTGTACTGTAACCCTATGGGAACGACTTGGTGGTGCGTATTATGAATGATTCACGGCGGAGTGGTATGCCAAAGTGCAACCTTTATTCCACCGCATAATTTAAAATATATAAGCCGAGCATTGTTTTCTTTTGTAACGTAAACATTTCCTATAAAGCTAATTCAGAAACATATAGGTGCAATAAAAATAATGCATTTCCATCATTTTTCATCGTTTTCCAAGATTCCTGGTATTTGATGAGACGTTGACAGAGATGTATGTATATATATATAAAAGGAACGACAACTTTGTGTAGTGATTGGGTTTACACATGGCCTTAAATTGATGTAAACTATACTGAAGCGAAAAAAGAAACACAACTCGGGAATATCCGCAATATATTGTATATACGGTACACTTAATTCTACAAAAACTACTTTTAACACTCATATTTGTTTATACTTATGTAACTCCAGAAAACATGGCGGCGTCACCTGCGTGGAAAGAGAGGGACAACTATGTTCGATGTTGTTCACTGACTTTAGATGGCGGCGGATATTTATCTAAGCAACTCCTGCTACAAGAAACTATATCCACCAGAAGGTTTAGCAGCATAGACGCGCTCCTGGCAGCAAATCAGAAGAAACTCAACAAGCTGAAATATAATATATTGTTAACGAGACACAGTACCTACTTATGTTCCCTTTAAATGGCAACTCTCCACAGTTAGACAAATGGGACATTACCTTGACAACGTTGGTCCTAACTAATTGCCTAACGTTAAGTCAGAATCAGAAGGCTGCAATACGAGACATACGAGACATGAGGAATACTATCCACGGACACACAACACAAATGGCCATGACTGAGCTCGAATTTCAACAAACATGGACAGATATTTCTACTAAACTGAAACATTGTTCCACGTTGTTGACAGACCACAACTGTCAAACCCGGCTAAACGATATGATTGCGTCTATACAGCGGGAGGTGTTATCGTCTGACAAAGTAGTGGAAACCTTCAAGGAATGGTACGAGTCTGAGAAAGAGATGGAGACACTGATTGGGGGTCTAGGAAACAAGATTGACACACATGCCGGTAAGAATAGAAGATGGTTATTAATTATAATCAAAAAGATAAAGGATGAATGTTCACGCAAGAGTTTTGTGTTTTGTTTTAGAAGTCGCAGAAAAGAGACAAAATGCCAAACGTGATAAGCATATTTAATCAGGAATACATTGCTTTTAATTATCAACACTAAGCAATACAGTAACTTGTGCTTTATAATTGCTGTAATGTTTCCATGTGTTATTTAGTGTCAGTCCATAGAGAAATTATCCCTATATATCTTTTGTTTTTAATGACCCGGGTGACTATAAAGACTTCGGTTTCAAATTGTATTTAGTAAACAATTTTGCTATTTGTATTATGTATTACTAAATGCACGCCTGATACATATTAATGAGGTGCACGCCCTTTTCGTCATAATCATTTCTTAAAATTTGATTTACGTTCGCTTAAGACATAACGGTTGTATCGATTTACCTCATTGAAAACGTGCACAAGTGATTTAGTTTACCAACATGACCAAGGGACACACGTTTGTCAGTGTTAATTTAAAACAAAATTGGTGAATTTTCCATCCGGTGTTTCAAAAGAAAATATTTTAAGGAGATGAATTTATATAAGCTTTGATAAGCTTGTTTTCAGATTGTATAATTTGTTTATAATATATATGTGAACAATGCAAAATAAATATTGTTTAAACAAAAAGAACATATTGACCGGAAACCAATAACAACGACAATTCTTGACCCAAGAAGTATCATTTGTCCGTCAATTGTTAATTTAAACTACCAATTTAAGAACACGACCTACTAATAGATTATTGATTGGTTGTGCCTGTATACTCACAATTCTATAACAATGTAACGCCAAGATATGCCCATTAAATGTTATATATATCACTCTACGTTGTAATAATGGAGTACAGCATTATTGAATGCACACCCATATGCTAACAGTTAAACATATTACAAATTCATTTCAGAGACACAAAAACGAAAAATTGGCCAAATACAGCAAGGACTAATAGCAGTGAAAGTGGAGATGGGTATTAATGACACAGACACGGTAGACACATCACTTAATAGATACGATCATACAACAATTTACAAGTATTTAAAGGAAGCATGGCACCATACAAACGTGCCACACTATTATAACAGGATATAATTAACACACAAATAAAACTCGTAAACAAATCACGAATTTATGAATTGCATAATGGATTCTATTTCTGACTGTATAATAGTTCCAGTATCCTCAGTTGTCTTTGGCCAGATATAATTACTAACTGCAGTGAAAAACAGGAGCCAGTCTCCCAATATTCAGATAATGAAGATCGGAATGGATAAGTACAACTTTTATATTCTACATTCTTCCAATTCTGCATTAAAGATTTCAGATAACGAAAATACATGCAAAGGTAAAAACAAAACCACCGTTTTGAACTGTTCGTTAAGCTGTCGAAACATGTTCTCTCGCATTTAAGAGGGGACGAACCACCCAATTACCCACCATTTAATGTAGATGAGCGGAATTCCATTTTCAGTGCAAAACGTATATCATTAAAAAATAAGCATAAAAGTCGAACAGGAAATGCAGCTTTCACAGAACAGAGTAGACCCAAAAACACGCAAAAGGGAAATCATGAGTGGCAATGCTAGCAAAGAATAAAGGCATTTGACGTCACAAACACAAAAAAGTTGACAATAGGGCTACCGCCTTGGAACGGTCAGTGGCAAAAAAGGTCGCTGGAGGTTCAAACCAGGTTCTAGGGTGCACCAAATCTCACAATTACCCTACTGTCATCCCAATAAAACAATGACTTGGCAGAAGCCAGAGCAATAAGAGATTAAATCATTGAGGGCACGACACAACAGGATTGCAGACAAACATCAAACGTCACCGTCCTTTTGGGCTATAGGTAGATGTCATCATAAGGTCCACATCCTGTCCGGTCATTGCACAATTAAAGAGGAAAGCATAGTGGCGAACTGTAAATGGGTCCACCACCAAGCATGCGGTGCGTTGCAAAATGATAGGGTCATAACCTCTTTTGATAAACCTTTTAACAAGTTTAACAAAGATAGTATGAAAGTGATCATGGCCAAGGATCTTACGAAGTTCGTAAATCGCATCACCATAGAAGTCAGGTTGTGATAGTCCTTGTCGCAGATGAGTTCTTAAATTACTTTTTATATTTGGAAAGAAGATCAGGGTTACGATAAAACATTTTGCAAAGGTTTTACGAAGTTTATGGTAACGGTAGCCCTGATGTAGTAGCTTTTTAGTTATACAAATTTTAGGAATATTAAAGTCCTCAACTCGAGTACAAGCTCTAGAAAAACGAATAAGTTGAGACACATAGACCCCATAAGAAGTTGTTCGGGGAACATCCCCATCTAAATGAGGATAATTAACAAAACAAAATTAAAAGCATCTCTCTCGTCATAGATTTTGCTAATTATTTCATCATTTTCAAAAGACAAATGTAAATCGAGAAAAGAAGCGTTAATATCAGAAACATTGGCTTTGTTAATATACATATAAAAATCGAACAGGAAAAGCAGCATTCAAGGACGACAGTCAACCACCAACACACACAGAAACAAAGAACAAACATCAAACAAAGAAACAAGCAAAGAAATATTTAGTTGAAGTTCTTTAGATATATATTATTAACCATAGTAAAAAAGAAAGGGTTGTCAATGTTCAATATGTCATCCAGATATCGAGAGGTGTCATTAAAGCTTCAATAGCATATGCATGTGTATCTGGTGAAAAACCCAACACGAAATCTCTTTCATAGCAATATAAAAACAAATCTGCGCAGGGTGCACTGTTCGTACCCATAGGAATACAACAATTTGTCTATAAACGGTAGTTCCATACCTAACGAAAATATTATCTAATAGAAAAATAAGTGATTTACAAACTTCATGGCAAGTCCACATACATAGTGTAATTGTCCAAACATCTATATATTTATTCAGATATTACAGTGGAGGGAGTGTCACCCCACCACCTGAATACAAATATGGCTCAATTAACTCCGATTAATGTGTACTATGTGCTATATATATGTTATATATCCCTTTGTGATATATACGATGATCTACACCTTCCAGATAAAACAAATATCAATAGTATTCATCATACGTAGTCTAAATAATTATAAAACATGTAGAGAACAGTGGAGTATGTTTCTATATGCAGGCAACCACACTCATAGTGTATATTAATGTGTAAGGATGTCAGTTCCGAAATAAGTAAACAAAAGCAAAAAGGTATTCACTGTTGTTTCCTTTTTTAAGTTTAAAAATAACGAAACACATTCCAATATGGCATACACGATATTTACATTTGATGGATTCTAAACAGAGTAGCCGGGCTTAAACTTCAATCAAGAAAATGCCTAACCGACTCGCATAATGGATCTAGGCAGAATGATCAAATACATTTGTCAAGGAGTAATAAGAACTTTTATATTTATCTTTATTCTTAAAAAACATACACATTGTTGACATGCATGCCATTCTATAATATGCATATTGTGTGTAAGTATAAGTTATAAATACAAAAAAGAGCATGTACATGTATGATGAACACATGTCATTCAATACAGAAAGAGCCGAACACACTATTGGATGGGTATGAATACTGAACTCAGGATCCCTTGGAAACAAACACAAACATGAGATAATAGTAGCAAACTCGGTTTTATTGAGTCTGTTCATGAGAGGTAATGTGCAACGTGCAACACCTCTCACGCCTCCTAGCACCGGCTTACGCGATATTCTACGTCAAAAGCCACACAGATTGGGCTGGCGGAAGTATCAAATTTAGTTGGTAATGAACAAATATGTCTGCAGTTTTAAATACATATTGGACTAAGTAAAGGCTAAGGTTTAAACAAATTTCTATTGTAAGTTACTATACTTTACTTTTTAAGTTACAATGTTTTCATACTGTACAATTATTATCTATATTATAAAAGGGGAGAACAAATGAATATAAATGTATATTCAGTATTATTGATTACTGTAACATATGTGTTTTTCTATATTCAGGTGCATTTGAAAAGCGACAAAAATCAACTGACACAGTACTAAGGAATATGAAAAGTAAGAACATAAGTATGTTAATACATAAATGATAACATGGATATTATGTATAAGCAATTGTTCTATATATTTGGCAATACTATGTCGAAATCAAGGGTGTGCAATCTTATATTATCAAACTATACATAGTATGTATACGACGAGAAGAACATCGAAACGGTATTGTTAGGAAGCCACAGTGAAGCCTACAGCTTTAGGTCTGTTATTATTTTGTTTTTTCTAAAACCAAATAAACAATACAATTTCCATCCAACTATTTAATACAAAGTGTGTTGATCAATCCAAACTAATTTGATTTAATGAAATGGCTATAAATTGTTTATGTTCATTTGGACGTAGTAGAGGTTGGTTAATATGTTAGGTACTATACGTGCAAGCAAAACATTAAACGTCGTACAACGGGTTACAGGAGAATAATTGCATGCGTCGAAACAGAAACTATAGGATCAATATGAAAATATGAGTTATTTGATGAATGCATTGCAGTCCATTTCCTCTATATATATATATATATATATATATATATATTAAATATTGTATGTATAATATGCTGCTATAAATCGAATAGTACGGCTCCATTAAACATTTCCTTTCGGCAAAAACACACTTAAACAACACATAACACACCAAATGTTATCCCTTCAAAGTTTCATTATCGACAGTATACGCGTTTTGCCCAAGCAGGTGAACAAACTTAGGATGTGACAGTTTGAAATATCTTGACGTTAAATACAATACTGAAACGGCTCAAATGTTTAAAGCGGAACTTCAGCTTTTATGAATTTCGTGTTACAACGTGTTTGGTGATTAAAAGGCTACAACAACGCAGTTTTGTACTTTCTATAAGTACCTGCAACACTTATTTACAAAACATCTTCGGATTTCTCTGTAATATTACGTGAAATTAAGTGTGCAGAATATAAACTGTATAGCGGAAATACCTTTGAGTTTATTTTGCTCCTTTAGTATACAAGTTAATTTGTTTTACCATCTTTATTCACATGGATTTGCATTAGAATAAGTGTGATCGTTACCTGTTTTTATAAATGGTTATTTGCGTGTGCATGCCTCATTAAAGAAACATGCCGATTGATCTGAATGACACGTTTTTCCTAAATGAAATTTCATGTTTATTTGACAAACAAGATGACCAACGCCAATAGAACAATCGTTTGATCGCTACTTTTTAAAAACATTTATTCAGATCGTTTCGCGTATAAAACCTATTTTTCTTAGCAACTTACTTTCCTTCATATCATTGCATGTGCCTCAATGTAACTAAAACTGAATTCATATTACTCGACAGGTCGTTTCAAATATACTAGTGCAAACAAAGTTCCTGAAAAAATACGTCCGCCACCAGAGATCAGTGATATTATGTTAAAGCTACAAAATCATCATAGAGTTGTAGTTTCTGGTTTTGACCCTGACAGACAGCTTGAACATACCATGAGGGCTATCGAAGGCATTGGTACAAACATCGAACGCTGTGTAGAGGTGCAGGACGCAAGTGATTGGATCCACATTTGTCGTGACGATGTAGACCTTGTTTTGTTCGTTGATCCTTTCGGTAAAGACAAATATGACCATACAAGAGCAAGCGCTGTAGCCGAATATTTCGATAGCATCCTAGCGAATACGCAAATGTCGAATGCCAATGACATAATAGATATTGTATTCGTTACAAAGCATCCAATTCTTCAGGAGTGCCTGGCTGATCACAACCACGAGGTATTGGATCAAGTGGTTAAGATAGAAACACCAACAACTTCGTCAGAACCAGTAAATCTAACCAGTAAGTACACGTATGTGTAAATAGTTTTTCTCGAGCATATTTAAAAACAAATCTTGATAGATCTAGAAGTATTCAAACACATAGTTATCCTAATGTAATATTTACAATGTGACCCTTTAATAATGTGTTGTTCCAAAAAGCTCTCATTACATCTCACTATGTCAGAGGGAAGCATGGTGGGGAACTGTAAATTGGTCAACCACTAAACATGCAATGGGTTGCGTCATAAAATCAATCCTTTGATAAATTGGTTACTATGTTTGTTAAAGATTGTATGAAAATAAATGCTGAAAATGGGATGCGTTTTGAAGCAGCAAACACAAAACAGAGCGAAAAAAAGTAGACTCGGTTTAAATGAGTTCATGAGAGGTAATATAAGATGCAACACCTCTCAAGCCCATTAGCGTCGGCTTAAGCCATATTCTTCTTTAAAGCCACAAAGATTGGGTTTGGCGATGGCAAAGGACCAGTAAGTAATCATGACTGAGGATCTTACAACGTTTGAATGTCCCTTTAATTGTAATAGTGTGTGTGGCATGCGAGTTCCTAATTTACTTTAATATTTATATTTCAAAAGTATATCAAAGTTACGATAAAACAATGTTTTTCGAAGTTTATTTAACGGTAGATCTAATGAATTCGCTGTTAAGTGATACAAACATTACGAATGGTGATGTCCTCAGCTAGACTGTAAGCTCTAGAAAATAAAATACGGTGTGAAACACATACTCCATAAAATATTTCTTTGGGAACATCCCCAAGTGTAAGTGGGTACAATTGATGATGCCAAAATTAAAATAATATATTGTGTCTTTACGTGTTGCGTATTAGTTATCCATTGCCAATCGAGTGCTGCCAATTGAGAAACCAAGCTACAGTATCAGAATATATATTATAAACCATAGTAGACAAAAAGGTGTTCAGCCCGGGGCTAGAGGGCGTGAGCGGTAGCTAGCATATTTCACTACCGTTCATGAACAGTCTCAATCAAACCGAGACTGCAATATTTCGTATGTGTCGTGTTCGGCCGTTTCCAACGGTCCACTCTCATACTCTCTTATGACTACCTGAGGTGTCATTAAACGTTTTGATTACATCTACCTGAATATCTGGTGAAAGACTTAACATGAAATCTCGTTCATTGTAATGCAAAACCAAATCTGTGAAAACAGATGCACAGTCCGCATCACTGGGATGCGAACACTAATTTGTCAATGAAACGTGGTTTCATACCTGACGAAGATAGTATCTACTAGGAATATAAATGCTTCAACAACTTCTTGGCAAGTCCACACAGTGTAATCAGAGTGAAATCTGTCTACATTGCATATTTCACTACCGTTCATGAACAATCTCAATCAAACCGAGACTGCAATATTTTGTATGTGTCGTGTTCGGCCGTTTGCAAAGGTCCATTATCATACTCTTTTAGTAAGCATGCTTTAATTTTGTTACAAACCAAACTTGTTTTAGTTGTCTCTAGGAATGGTATTTTGAATAAAAGTAACGCACCTTTAATTGATACGGTTGTGTGGTCAGGTTGTATATAGTGTGGTTAAAGTAATACGTGTTTATCAATATAAATAACTGTTATCAAAACCGTGTCCTGGTTTTGTAATTGATCTGCATAAATTAATCTCAGAGTTGTTATAAGCTTTAGCTCAGTACTGTTTCATATGATCGTTACCGGCAGAAAGACAAACACCCAAAGGTTTGGAAATGTTTGTAAGGATGCAGGATCTGGAATTAGAAATACTTCAGTCAGCATGCGTAAGGTTGTCTGCGTAATTCGGGATTCCAGTATTTAGTTGGAAGTCTTATTGTCCTATACCCCAGCTTTGAGAACGGTGCACTGATTGATATGTGTGGGAACAACATCAATCTCAGTATGTTAAACCTGAGTATAGGAATAAGTGCTCCCGAGTTCCAGAAATAAATCTTTGACATACTTTAGGCGTCAAACAAATAAATATAGTGTTATATGTAGATGCTTAATTTCTCATTTCATATTACAAAACAAAAAGGTCTACTCACTGTATAAGATGTTGAGGTAATAAAGAGGAGTTTATTGTATAGCTATAATCCAACATTAAGAGTGATGACATGACCAAATTTGGAATTATTATTCAGTTCCTACATACACTTCAAAAATATAAATATTGATACATTTGTATGCTGGCTTGTCTGTGTATAATACATAAAACATATATTCATTTTACCACCAAGTAGTTGGTCACATAGTATGCAGAATTTAAGGAAAACGTAAATTTAACACTAAAACGTAAACATTATATCTGAATAAAAGTTAATTTTTCGAACTAATAAATGCATGCACTAGAGTATTATAAAGTGTCCTAGTAAAATAAATTTTGTTTGCATTGGCAGGGCATGTATTTTGAAGATATTCTACATGTAGTAATTTAATAAAATAATCATAGTGTTTATACTAAATTATCTGATAGTACTTGTCACAGACGTGATTAATATGTCAAAGATAATGCATGTTAATAACTTTACCATATAAGAAGACACATATCATCTGGATGATATTTTGAACATCGGTAAAAATATTTTACCTACAACTAATACCGTTTTCAAAATGATATTCAGCTTAACAAAGTTAACTAATCTGATTATACCGCTATATTACATCACTTGCAAGGATAGACAGTCCGAGGGACAGAAAAGTGATCATTCCTACTGGGAAATAATTGCCTAGGAAAGTATTCCCCAATATACGGATATTTTGAAACTTCCTTTTAAGAACTATTTAAGCAATACATAATCGACGCTTAAAACTGCGTTCGTAAGCAACCCCAGAAATGAGGTATATTAATTAGCGAACGAAGTAGAATAGTTGGGCCAACGTCATGTGTTGATTTGTTTCGATGATAAACTTTGTATTTCATGTTAGTATTAACTTTCCTCCGTTTTAGTCGCACGCTAGATTTGTTTGTCTATTTGACTGCAACTGCTGTGGTTGCTAAGTACAGTTCTGAACACATCCTGATGTATTTCCAAATATGTAATACAGCTAGTATATATCGTTAGAGCAACATGTAGTACGTGTATCGTTTTCATTTATCTAGATGTTGACCTTAATTTTATTGATACCGTGTGTTTTGTCAATTCGGGCGCTTAGGAGAGGAAAATAACGAGGTTGTCTACAAAGCTTTAATTAAGCTAGCCAGTAGGCCGTAGTGCCTACTGACCATTTCAGGTCGATAATCTTATATTCACCACTCGTTATGTTGTGTTTTGGTTTATTCATTATTTATGTGATTTGCATATTTGTTTACGTTTGTGGTGCAGTGCATATCTACGTTTCCACTGCGATTTGGTGCTGTGATTTATATAGGACATGTTGTCTCATTCCAATGGAGATTTTGGACATTTATTCGCAAAGGACTAGGTATGATAAGAGCCCATTTTGGCCCCTATTTAATTTTTTATGAAATATGCATAGATGTTTTGCAAAATACCTATATTTTAATAAATAAAGAAAACTAAAATGTTGGCTTATCTCATTTTTCAAAAAATAAGATGTTTTCAAAGCATGTATGTTTTTTTAAGAAATTACTTAAAATAGGGGGGTATAGGAAGAAAAATGCAAGCACTCTTGCACTCATTGTTGTTTTTAATAATGTTTGTACTTTAAAAGTGTTTGGTAATAAATTATAAATAATTACGCTATCAAGTTTTACCGTATTAAAACACAATATATGAATTATAAGGGAGATAACTCTGTTTCAGTCTTGACTTTAACCAAAACTGCGACTTTTCTCAATGCTAACATATTTTTGTTAACATTGCAGAAATACTTGTTGTGAATTCGTATTATTTGATATTAGTATTGATAAACATTTGTTGGCTGGTGTGAACGTAAGGTGTAAATGTTTTATATTATTGGCGGTTACCATGGCAACAGTAGTTTATAATAGTTTTTTTCACCAAATATTCCTTTTTCTTCAAAATTTTCATTTCTTTTTTTGTTTAGAAGCGATGGTTTTATTTCAGATATTTATAGAGTTGTCCTTGTTGTATTCATACTTAGTTGATATCATTTCATTGTTACCATGACAACAGGCAGTCTAAATAATTTCCTTAAAAGTAGCAACTTTTTTTTAATAGTTTCGAAAAACTGATTCTCCGTTAAGAAATCTTTATCTACATAAGTTTAAGGCGATACTAATTTTCTTTGCTGTTTATAAAATAACAGTATGCGTAACCATGGCAACAGTACGCATTCACAATCTGCAATGCTGTTTTTGAAAATTGTAATATATTATTTAAAGGGACACAAGGCAATCTTTAATAATTATCAGCGTCTCGATTTATTTAACCAGTATCATTTTGACATGAACCCTGCTTGGATATAATTAAACAAAACGATGAGTTTTCGTCTTATGCTACCGTATGTTTACTAATATTACCAGTGCAATATATTCAACAGTTAAAATATATGAAAACCAAATCGCTTTAAAGGGAGTACATCAGGCTTTTCAAAGGGGTCTAGGGGTCAGACTTAAAATAGACAAATAATGATATTTTTTATTTTAAAGCGCCTAAACATAATGAATGATCCTAAAAATGACCCCTTAGTTACAAGGAAATTCATTCTGTACAGTAATACGTGCTATCCTAGGTTATGCACCAGGGTTAATTTCCGATTCCGTCCTAGCTATATGGTGTATTCGAAGTTTAAACCTTAACAATATGGTTCCAACATCATATTTTGATGGATATAAGTGTTTTATCATGAATTGGAACATTTTTATAATTTAAGATATTTCTAGAAAAATCATGATGTACTCCCTTTAATTAATATTAATGATTGACAAATGCAAGTTGCGTAGAAAAACTAATGGGACGCCACGAGTTTTTCAAAAATCAAGATTGTCGTGTGTCCCTTTAAAACCTGATTGTGATACAAAAAAATGGTCCACAAAACTGTGTAACGTTAATACATTTATACTGAAACATTTGTGACTCCGTGGTCGAGGGGTTAAACCTCACTTGTCACCGCTGCGAGTTCGAATCCCACTGGGATCTCTTTTGAAAAAGTGTTGATTCTTACGGATGGTGGTAGGTACTGGTTCTACACAAGAACAATTGGGTGGTCTGACTCTGCCACACAAACAAATCGACTGTCATATATGGCCTAAAATGTGCTAAAGAAGATGTAAAACACCATTCAAACAAATCAAAAATTTAAAAAAATAAGTTATTTGACTTAGATATGCAAATGTGTTCATTTTTTTGTTTTTACCTTATTTGTCCCATTCATAAAAGATCAATAGGGATCATCAGACAACACCATGTATAATATACTCAGTTGCAAAAGAAAGTGAACTTTGAGTTTTGTTTAGATTAAATTATATAAAGTTTTTTTAGAATTACATTGACAAATTCCTGCCATGTTTGGTACCAAAGATTTTATCATTCCATTACTAATATCATGTTGTCAAACTCACATGGGTCATACTGTAAACTAAAAGATTCATAAACATGAGCTTGAGATGTTTAGCCAAACACATTCAAGTATATGCCAATAATAAAAATATTTATGCCTGACATTATATGAAACAATAATTAATATGTTAATTACAAAAGTCCCCCTAACATAAAACCATGTTGCATAGGCTATATAAAGTGATTATTAGGCAACAGGTTTATACTTCTAGTCTTACCTATGATTTACACTTGACCATTTACAATATATCCAGAAGGAATACATATTGCCTGATATCATGGAGAAAAACAACAAACAAGACAATGTGGTTCAGCTAATACACTTTTTTTTATAAATTTTATCATTTTTAAATTAACAGAACTATGGTGGTATACTCCACCAAAAAAGTATGTATTATATCACAATTAGCTTTCAAATTGCCCTTGTTGAGTTCATACATGTAGGTTCATAGTCAATAGTTGCACTGTGCACTTGTTTATTTTTGACAGGTCTTGTAGAATTCTGTCCAAAAGGAGGCCTGTAGTTCACTGAACTGGTCCTCCATTGAAATATTCTGCAATAATCTTCATGTTGTTTCCTGTTGGAAATGTATAAAAAAAGTGCTACATATAAAACATAAACTGCAATGAAAGCACCAAGAGAACTTCACCATTTTATGTAGTGCATATACAAATATTCCAGCTGTGAACAATATCATAACACAATAAATCATGAATACAAGCCCACCTGTGTTCAGATTTAAAGGTGTTATAAATGACAACACTTGGAGGTTGTTGAAAACAACATCAATTTTTAAAGTAATCTGATTAAAAGGCCATCACATGCCAAAATGGATTAGAAATCATTAGAGTATGACTATGTTGGCCTATTATTTTATTTTCATAGTCACCTTTTTCTATTTAACCAATTTAGTACATTTAATAAGGCTCAATTATATGCATTTATATGCACATACTAAAAATAAAACATCTTTATAGCCTACAGTAGATGGAAAACATTTAAATATAGTGATTATATGACATCATACTAATAACATACAAACATAGAACTTACAGTATTTCCAAATACATGTAGTCATAACACTGGCCACAGCAACACTGACCATGCATTCACCAACACAGCACACTGAAAATTAAATTGCACATTTGTTTTACATAAAAAAAAACACAATATATTAATTCAAATGTGAAATAATTTACTGAACTAAACTGTGTTATATTTCATTATTATTCTTATAAAATTGAAAACATTACTCCTTTCCACTTTTATAATCATGTACACCATTGGTGAACATTTCAACCCATTTCATTCTTTTGAGAAAATATATTAAAGAGTTTTTTTCTCTGACACATGACACACTGATCTCAATATACTGTTTGTACCCAGGTGTAACCCTGACATGCAAGTTTTTCTACTGTAGTCTGTTTATAAATAAACATATTTATAGATTCAAATAAGTTGAAAACTAACTTTAAAAAATTAAAAATACTTGAATTAAAAGCTAAACTGCATACCGATTGTTCATCAAAGAAGACCAGATCATGTCACCATGATATTTCCAAGACCATGTCACAATTCTTACAGCTTACACATGCTCAGACACTGAAAAAAAACACACAAACTTGTCATAACATGCTTATTTAAGGTTAGATAAAAAAAAACAATGTATATAAAGCAAATATTATTTTTTTGAATATGAACTGAATTTGGGACACTACATCATGAACATTGTGAGTGTGATGCATATCAATTTATCAATTGAATTATTACTAAAAGCTCATCAAAACCATTGTCTTGGGATATTTAGAGCTGAACCAGAGACATGGGAAGGATAGGAATTTAGGAAGTCGGGAACCGTGCCCCAACTATTACTATCAGATAAGAATTGAATAGAATTGGGTTTGAAGGCGCTATCAGATAGATTCATATATATGTTAACGTGTTTCGCGGATACATGGTATTGATAATTTATAAATAGTTTCCGTTTTAACTGATTCTGATAACGGAAGTGTCATGCCCTTATCCACAGAGATGATACCCACTGGCACCATTGAGACTGGAACCACTGATTGCTGGGTTATTAAAATTTTACCCGACCCCCGCAAAAAAACAACCTCTGGCAAGCACAGTTTAAACTACCGGTATAATTGCAGAAATTTAAGGGTTTGTCACTTGGTGTGGGGAATGAAGTGGGTGGAATATATGCCTCATCCATGATAAGCGCATCTGTGGTCGAGTGGGTAAAGACGTTACGTTTGAAAACTTCTCGGCTCTCACCACTGTGGGTTCAGATTAGACAAGGATGCGCATATCATGGATGTACAACAAATATGAATGCCTGTCAGACAGGGTCTGTGATTTGCACAAGTTTTCAATAAAGTTGGTGAGTATGTAAATATCCCTTTAAATGAAAACCTACTGCTCCACGTTATAACTGAAAAGTAGTATTCTGTTTCTGCATATTCTATCAAACCACCATCCAATGATTATACACCCCTGCTGGTGATCTAACAAGAGTGTCGGTCCTCTCGCGAAATCACATGACACAACACTTAAAAACTTGCTTTCGTAGAAATTTAACTCTACATTATCACACAGCATTTCAATAAATTGACATGTGTAATTATAGTATGTGTAATTTACAAATAATAACACTTACCGTCGGAAAATCGACTAATAACGCGTTTATTTTGTCCATGTGTGAACCAGGAAGTAAATGGCGCCATCTATATAAGTACGATAACTCTCCTTAGATACGGTCTTGTTTTGTTACGAACGACAACTCTCATAGCAACACAGCGAGAAAAATTACCGCTTTTTTAAACACTAAATCATCTGTAGCAAAATAAACCAAAACGGCATCCCAGAGATATTTATAGGCTTGGTTTGGATTACCATTATGCATGAATTCTGGAAATATCTCTGGGATGCCGTTTTGGTTTATTTTACAGGTGACGTTTATAATGGCCGTTTTCCACGTTTTTTGCTCAAAAACGACCTACCTGACTGCATTCAAGGCACAATATCGCCCCATTAGATACGGTTTTGAATATTATTTTTTTATTATTATAAACAGATTAAACATTTATCTGGAAATGTATTACATTTTTATCTTGAATTTCCACGTTTGAAATTTTCACAAATCCTGGGGCCAAATACGGCTCTTATCGTACGTAGTCCTTTGTAAATAAAATAATCAATTCACTAACGTTCATTCTTTAGTGTCAATGACGCCACGTGCTTTAGGATTCATACAGTAAGGAACATGAGGCGAATTAAGTATTTCAAAACTAAATTTCATTAAGATCTATTTGCATTTTCGCTATTTATCTGTTGAAGTGGAGAAATACTGAGCAATTGTTTTAACAAAATAAATGCTGGCCATTGTGAAGCAGTTGATGTTCCCTCATTTGAATGGGGATGATCCTTGAGCAACATAATATGTTTTGGCATTGAAAGTAGGTACATGTACATGCCGAAAATGAAAATTAATGTAGCATTCAAAAATACAGTTAACAAACAAAACGCTAGTAAAACAAACAACAAACACAACAAAAAATGAAAAAAAAATAACCGCAGCACAAAGAAAAAGGGTTTATAATAAGGGTACAGCTTAGAAATGGTCAGTGGCATAATGGCCGCTGGATGTTTATACCAGGTTACAGGGAACACCAATAACCATTAATTAGCCATTGACTGTTCAACTTCGCTAAATCCTAGTGTCATGTTTGTAATGTAAGTTCACTTATTATTTACATTATTGAATTTTCAATATATTACCTGAATGAGTGTTTTGATTGACTACGATAAGTGAAAGGTATATTTTGTTTCGATACTTGCATCTATTTGTCTTCGGTTACGCGGTGTCTGGTATGCTTAATAATATCCCTATCCCAAATGTCAATGCAAGCAATTTTGGTCTAAGAGTACTGATGTACTATCAAAACTAACACATTCAACTCCAATGCGGCCACCTGTACAATGTACCAGAAACACGAGAATGGCGCACATGTATAACTATCGTTTTTTATCTTTATTTTCAGAAAAACAAAAGCAGCAAGGAGAGACTGTAGATGCTTTTTTCTGCAACCTGCAAGGTATGGTATGAAAATACCTTTTCTGCAACCTGCAAGGTATGGTATGAAAATACCTCATTGAAGATTCATGTGCTGCGTCATGTGTATACCATATTTGGGATGGCTCAATATTTCGTACAACCGTCATTTTAAATATTGAGTTCTGCTCAACGCTGGTCTAGAAGGCGTGAATTGTAGCAAACATGTTTCCCTATTAGTCTTAAACAGTCTAAATCAAATCAATACATAATGAAAAGGGGATCCCTTTGAAGCAACAAACACAAACAAGTGATAAATTTAGCAGCCTCGGTTTTATCGAGTCTGTTCATGAGAGGTTATTTCGAGTGCAACACCTCTCACGCCTCCTAGCACCGGCTTAAGCGATATTCTACTTTAAAGCCACGATTATTGGGCTCGGTGATCCCAAAGGACAAGTAAGTAATAACACTACTGATTTCTAGTCGGAGCAACTTATTACGGCCGCCTTACAGCAAGGCAAGACTGAGTATTGTTTGTATTTATCGTGTTCTGCGATTTCCAAATTTCTTCTTTCATACACTTTTAAAAATGCACCAAACATCACTCTTACCCTATTGCCATCCCGATAAAATGGGGCAGGGTAAATATTGATATCCCCGCCAGTTCATATTCTCTAACAAACAAGGCAGCATTAATAAGCATACCACATTAATGGCCATGCATATATGAATACAAGACACGATCTAAGCCACATATCAAACGCTACCGTCCCTTGAGGATTTAGGTAGACGTCGTCATAGGGTCCACAATTTGTCCGGGCGTACAATCATTGAGGAAAGCATAGTGGCGAAATGTGACTTGATCAACCACTAAACATGAAGTGCTTTGCACAATGATAGGGTCATAACTAACATCTTTTGATATTTGTTTAACAAGTGTATTAAAGACTGCGTGAAAGTGATTGTGACTAAGGATCTTATGAAGTTTTTTCTTTGTCGCAGAAGAGTTCTTCAACTACTTTTATTTAAAAGTACATCAGGGTTACGATAATACAAGTTTGCAAGTGTTTTTTCGAAGTTTATGGTAACCGTAGCCCTGCTGCAGTAGCTTCTTAGTTACATAAACATTACGAACATTAAAGTTTTCAACACGACTACAAGCTATAGAAAAACGTATAAGTTGAGGAACATAGACTTCATGAGAAGTATCTCGGGGAACATCCCCATCTAAATGGGAATACTTCACAATATCAAAATTAAAATGATCTCTCTTGTCACAGACTTAACTATTTATATCATCATTTTCAATAGAGGGATGTGTATAAAAATACGCGACAGTATCAGCAATGTTTACTTAGCTTTGTTTAGATGAAGTCATTTAGAATAGATAGTATTACCCGTAATAGAAAAGATTGGCTGTCAGTGTACTTTGCTTTGTTTAGTTTTGGATAACAGTATATGATGTGTGATTATTTTTTATTTAAGTTATTTAGGATATATAGTATTAACCATAATAGAAAATAAGGGCTGTCAGTGTTCAATATGTCATCCAGTTCAACATGAAATGTAGCATTCACAGAACACAGTCAACCAAACACTCATTAAAATAAACGACAGCTGCAAGTGCAAATAGAAACAAAGTATGAGATACCACAAACACAAAATGACAGAAAATAGGGGTACGGCCATGGAATGGTCAACAGAAAATAGGGGTACGGCCTTGGAATGGTCAGTGGAAAAAGATGCTGTGGCTTTACACCAGGTATAAGAGTGCACCAAACAGCATTCGTATCCTCCTTATAAACAGGGTAAACAAAGAAATGCCCGCCAGGCTATATCCTCTAACACACTAGGCAGCGTTATATAATCATCTTTATATGACTATAACAAAACAAAAGCCTAGAAACCCTCAATGCAAGTATTTAATAACTTGTCAGTAGCCAAAGTAACAATAATATATACCGTTAAGTGCGCAACCAGACAAGTTACACATTTTATATTTCATGCGAAAAAACTATCTCTGATCTGACCTCAAGTGAGTATGTTGCAAAACAGCAAATATCAACCGTTCACTGCTTCCATGTACAATTATAGTAGTTCCAACTGAAATAAACTGTTCACTGATACTAACGCATGTCCAATTGATAAACTTCTGTATCAGTCGGATGCCTAATGGCAGCAAGACTAATATAGATGAACTTGAGTTTAGGTCATACTACACCAATTCATATTTCATAGGCCTACCTTATAAATCTAAGCTCTGTACTGAGTTCCCTAATATAGGAAGCTATATTGTTTTTTACTTGTTTTGAAAGACCTATCTTAGTTTTATCAAAAAAACATACATAAGCCATACTTTGAGTATGTTTTAAAAAAGATGTTTGGGTCGGAGGTGTTGACCAACCTACTTGCATGTAGAAACATGAGTGAAATGTAAAATATACATCTTTTTTTGATTATGCAACACATTATGAATACATTGCACAAATGTTTGATTTAACCTTTATAAGTACTCTTCAAAAGTTGAGTTTTAATTTTTTAGCAAGTTTTTTTGGTTTGTTTACCTTGTCAACCAATCAAAATTAAGAGATTCTGTGTAATAGCTCCGAATTTACCCTGGAACTTTTTCCCTGCCCGCTGATTGGTTGGTAATTGGTGTAGTCTGATCTAAAGAGACATTCAAACCTGACTGAAGTTGTAATTTTCTGGCTAAATTGTTTGATACATTCATTCTGAGAAAAACGATGTCATTTTTTTTTAGAAAAAAATTCTTTTCGACAAAATATGAGGGCTTAAAGGAGCTTCGGCTAAAGCAAAATTCCTTCGGTTTTTACGCGTAAATCCAGAATCTTCAAAATACCATATCTCGATAACAGTTTCAATAATATTTTGCTTCAAATAAAGTGATTTTAAATTGATTTCATCAACAACATGTTATTTTCAACTAGTTGAAGCTATCTTGAAAATAGTATCTACTCAAACATGATATTTGTGATTTTCAGGGTACAAAATAGCATAATGTATCATAAAACGCCACTGTTTTTGTATATATACAAAATCTGCCTTCAAATGCAATAATTAACATTATTCAGCAGTTTATATATATGAAACTATCAAGAAAACGGATATTTTTAGTTTTTAAAATGACTAAAAATAATTCTGTGACTATCCTCCCCAACTCCATTTTTAGGGCCATTCCATGTTTTATAATATGCTCATTACAAAAGATTAGCTGTAACTGTACTGTTTATTGTATTTTTATTAGATATTGTTTATACCTTTTTTACAGGTCATTTGCATGTAACCATGCAGCCAATAAGCACTGTTTAAAGTACAGATCCATGACAATTCATTAAAACGAATGGGGTGGGGTATAAAAAAAACTTTTGAAAGATATACAAAAGGTCATATTTTTTGCCGACTAAATGATTTAATTTGTAAAATGTAATAAACCGCATAAAATATTTGCGTATTGACACTAACCGTATAGAAGCGATGAACTCAAAGTCAGAGTTTATCTCAACATCTTTTTCAAAACAGACATAAGCGGCTTTTCGACATCATTTCGGACAGTTGTAAATTGTCGCTTTCTGACATTTTTGCCAAACAATGTATGCAAAGCCCTAAGAAATGAATAAAACCTACTAGATATACCTTTAACTGTGTCAAACATGTGCATTACATGTAGATATTGTGTATACCAGGTGTCAGGTATGGCTAATTTTGTGTCCACAACACTTAATCAAATAATTTAAATTACCCAATTTGCATCATAAAACCTTCACATATTTAAAAACCATGAAAAGATTTATAAGAAAAGTCAAAATACACCATAATTCAACATTTCTCACACGTTCAAATCATTGTGGTAGAACAAAAGTATGTCTACTTTCACTTTTGCCCTATACAGAATCTATCTTTAGGTCATACTACACCAATTCATTTTTTATAGGCCTACCTTATAGCTCTAAGCTCTGTACTGAGTTCTCTAATATAGGAAGCTATATTGTTTATTACTTGTTTTGAAAGACCTATCTTAGTTTTATCAAAAAAGCATACATAAGCCATACATTGAGTATGTTTTGAAAAATCTGTTTGGGTCGGATGGTGCTGACCCAACTTCTTGCATGTAGAAACATGAGGAAAATGTAAAATATATTTCTTTTTTGTATTATGCAACACATTATGAATACATTGTACAAATGTTTGATTTAACCTTAAAGTTTATAAGTACTCTTCAAAAGTTGAATTTTAAGAAGATTTTTTGGTTTGTTTACCTTGTCAACCAGTCAAAATTAAGAGATTCTGTGTAATAGCTCCGAATTTACCCTGGAACTTTTTCCCTGCCCGCTGATTGGTTGGTAATTGGTGTAGTCTGATCTGAAACGATACACGTTAGTTTTATTGTTATTTCTTGTTAATAGAAAATGGAAGATTGTGGTTTCATCGAGTATGTACGACTTATGTTTATATACAAAGAGAAAAAAAAGAACCGTTTGGAGCGAAAACATAATATGAGACAAGTAAAATAAGACTAGGATGTAATTAAAACACGTCTTTAATTCCAGGGCAATCGGCTGTATACCTCAAGCATATTAAACACGACTTCCATATTCCACAGCTGTTTCGTCAGGCAAAGGATATATTTAAGCAGCACAAAACGATTCTGATCGGAGGTCCTAGAAAATCAGGAAAGACAACTCTAGCTGTTAATCTAATGTCTGCTTACCAACGGGAACACTGTCTTGTTTTGTCGCAACCTTTTCAGTGGCAGTGTGCTAGACTGGGAGAAGTCAGTGTCCTCTTAATTGAAGATTTTGCAGGAAAGTACAAACTAGACTTTACTAAGGCTACGGAATGGTACACAATCTTCGACATGATATATGCTGCCGTTATGGAAGGTGAGCTAAACGTTATCATAACATGTGTGGAAGCAAACTTAGCGAAATGTATTGAAGAGCTGTCGGAACACACGTTGTTGGATCACACAATATCACTGGCTGGTCGGGAAATTCCGCCTCAAGTTTTCAAAACTGAGCAAGGTTCTTCTTCGTCCACTTTGGCTGCAGGTATTAGCATGCACTTTATTTATCAGGATAACATTTTAAGTTTACAAGATTTTTGTAAAAAAAACATTTTTAGAATGCGTTTACTATTAATTAACTGTTGCACCATATGTTTATATATTAGAGGTGAACATTGGGTGTTAGGGCATTTTTAAAAGTAAAATTAATTAGCGCGTAGGCGTGGTATGATCGTTGTATTTTGTTGTTGTTTTTCTAAATCGGGACATCCGCAGCTGTCATTGGCAATCGTACTGTGTCTGTGCTCGGTAACTCTTCATCTAATAGCTAGTTTTCATCAACTAAATGGTAACGGTCCGGTTTCGCAGAAAATATTGTAGTTCATTTCCAACAATTCCATATGCGTGTTCTAAAGTAATATATCAACAATTACACATTCAGTACGGGAGCAGAGAAGTCATTTCACGTGCTTGAACCGCATAACTCAAACATAAATAATTGGTGTTGGAGGCAACGTAGTTCCCATTTTGCAAGCACGTGCAGATGCGCGGATTTTATAGTACTCTTTTTAGAAACACTAGTTTAAAGCTTATACTAGATGGCAAAGAAAACAAATCATATCAGAAGTCAGTTATTATGTCGGAGATTTATAAAACAATCGTGTTGACAGGTTTTATTGAGATATCATAGTCGGAAATCGCAGTACAAATGCGAAGATCGAAAAAAACTAGTTTTTGTTTTCTTCGAAATTGCCAATGTTTCAAAACGGGTACAAAAATTGTATATTCTTAAATATTGTTGAAATTGACAGGAGTCGAAGATCATTACCTGATCTACCTTTCTTGAAAATTTCTTATTTTTTCGTGAATATACATTTTGCGTGCCCGTTTTGAAAGTTGGTTCCTGCATTTCACTCTTTCAGAGGCTATTCAAAATGGCGGCGACACAGAAAAACACACAGCCCAGGGCCAGTCAGTCGCACGCCACAAACCCACTTCTCCCTGGACAAATTAACATCATAATGTCACACAGTCACAGAAACTAAATATTGTGAATTGAACTGAACGTTTATAAATAGCTAAGGAATGTGCTAAAAATAGCTCACACACATTCAAAGGTCAAATAATGCTGATCCGTGTACATACACAGATAGATCGTTTACACATACGGCCCGATTGACCGATGGATTATTTCAATTTATTTGCACTGGAGTTGAATTAAAACAGTGTTACAATCACGATCGTATACAATTCCAAGTTTTGCATGAGTGCGTAATTTACAAACTACAAACAAATAGATCTATTACAGTAGACAATGTAGAGAATTAAAATTGAAAAGTGGAACACACCAGCAAATGCCTGAAATGGGTCATGGCACTGTCTGCACTGTAGCCTATGTAAGTAAATACACTTTTAATTTCTGTATGACAAGTGTTTAACGTTGAAACATGTAAAACGGTGGTGGTTGATATATATTAATTTAATTCTGATAATTTTTTAGAACACATGAGTGATGAATAATTGATGAAAATGTAAGCCTTGAAAATCTACTATTTGTTCATGAATGCCACCTGTGTCTTACATTTTGGACAGTATCATCTTCTGGAAAGCACCACTTTCAATTCCAGTTGTGTTTTAAGTAAAATGTTATGGAATGCTGACATTGTTAGCATTGAGAAAGTTGGACAGAGTTATTAATATTAAAAACAAATGAAACAATATCATATATGACTTGTTTTTTTCAGGTCTGCTAAGACTAAGTTAGCTAGAGGCAGTGTGCAGTATTACCATAGCCAGATTCAAGTCAAATTTCCCAGTCTCACAGTATAACTACATCAACAGCCTTGTATTAGCCAGTATGTAGGTAAGCGCAGCTTCAAAAAATCTATGAATTTATCAATGTTTGTTCTTTGCAAAATATGTGGCATTGTGCACCAGTCCTGTACCACAGACATATTAATAATTTGTTATTAGGTCTGTGCCTGCACTTAGTCTCAGACTTTTTATACTAAAAATAAAAATGGTGTTTTACAGCACATCGACACATAAAAAGGTCATATTGTGCTTAGTACATATGTAAAATTAAACAAACAAAATAAAAATGTCCCTGTATTACATCTAAATTATTAAACTTAACCAAGACCCCTATCCTCCAAGCACGATTAACAACCATAGAAATTATTAATATATGCATTAGTAAGAGTAAGACAGGTTCTCGAATTCCTATGTGTCATTTGGGGCGGCTCTAAATAAGGTATACCGGTAATAAATGTGTTGATTTAGCAGAAAACGATTATTTTTAATTTGTTGTACATGTAAATAAAGTTCTTAATCTATAATCACTATTCATTTACATATTTCAGTTCTACAACTTGTTACCTATTTAAGTTGAAACAAAATATCATGTATGTCATTTTTATTTTCAGAGCCTGGAGTCCTGAGATGCTGGGAGTTAGCTGAAAATAGTTAGTGATGTCCCAATATATATGGGAGGATTTTATTGAAACAAGTAGTCACATATAACTTTTTACAACATTAACAACAGAATCAGAAATGCCGGTACTTAAACGAACAAGAATAGTATATAATAACAAGATGGTGTACAATATTTTTTTTTTTTTTATGAATCATGAATCAGCAATACCTCATACGGACAGTACTAGCATCAACTTAAAGAAAAATATGTCTAGTAAGAGGATCACCAGTTCAGCCAGCACAATATCATATCAACATGCATATCCGACTGTTGACACAAGGTGGATCGTTGGCGACATTAACTGGATAGTTCATTGGAGTGGCTCAAAATAAGGGCTAATATGAAAATATAAATGTGTTTCTGTTAATCTGACCGGCCGTGCCCAATTTATTTATTGGATTAAAATGTTTTCTGAATTTTATTGGATTATATAAAAGTTTGTGGAATAACAGATTGCAGGAGGTGTATATTACCGGTTATACCCAGAAGAAAAGTGAGTGGTCTTCCTCACCAAAAAAATAACAAACAGATACATGTATATATATATAACCCCACATGTTCAAATTGGCTTGTACCATATAAACAATTACATATTAAAGGGACATGCAGCAATCTTCTTTTTTTTAAACTCCAAAATGTTATAACTTATAATTTAAATATATGCAAGCGGGTGTAAAGTGAAAATAAATTATTGATTAATCAATCGAGGTGCACATTTTAATGCTTGATAAAAACTTGATAAATGCTGTGTGTCCCTTTAATAAATAAAAACAATTATTGTATGATGCAATTTAATTTGTTATGTAATACCCTTTATATTTGGGATGTTTTGATGTAAATATTTGAAATAAAATGTTTTAAATCAAATAAATAATTCATTTTGATATCTGACTTGTTACATATTTTTTACTTAGTCATGAAAGATAATATTTAAGGCCTTAATATGTACCTTAAATGTTTATTGTTTACCATTGAAAGGTGAGGCGGCATATGGTGTTAGTTATCTGTGCGTCTATATCCTTCCACAGTTTTTAACCAATCTTTTCGAAACTTTACATGATCTTTATCTATGATGTCTAGAGGAGCATATCGATTTTGCATCAAAATAAAATTTATTTATGAATATATATTCTTGCATAGTACAATTTCCCACGGATTGTTTTCAGTGCGTTCATTCAAGTCCCATGGACATATTGAGTTATGGAGATGTTCGGTTGCCTTTTTATATTTGTATACATTCTCATCTTCACCTCTCACCGCTGCGGGTTCAATTCCCACTGGGAGCTCAACTTGTAGGTGAGAAAGTGTCGATTCTTACAGATAGCAGTAAGTACACAGTACTGGTTCTACCCAGGAAATATGGCCTAAAATGTGCTATAATGACATAAAACACAATTCAACTTTAAAAATATAAAGTAAAAAAAATGGCCTTCTTTATTTTCCTTCGATGCTATCAGTATAAGTATTACGACAGTGTTTCTGTCTGATAAAAAATTCATCTTAGGTTTCAACCGACAAATGGTCTATATTTAAACTAATACAAGTAAGATGGGGCCCTCAAACCCTTTTATGTGTGGGTGATATATTCCACGGTTGATTCATGATACTAGCATGGGACAGCTATAGTACATATGACAGTGCTGAGTGCAGTTGCGGATGAATTGAATTGAATATTTAACGGCTCATCAACACAGTACAGGTTATTTAGAGCCGCCTCAGAGAGAGGAGAAGGATACATAGGAATCCGGGAACCGTGCACTAATCTTATTAGCGAACAGATTCCTATGGTTCTTTAACATGCTCGGATGATAGACCTATACGCGGGACCACCCTGTTTACGTCCCCATCCGACGGATGAGGCTAAGGGAATGTGTCTTGCCCAAGAACACACCGACAAAACTCAGTGGCACCACCTCCGGTTACAAATCCGCTGCGCTACTGACTGCGCCAAGTTGCGGATGACAATTAGACACTGGACAGTCTAGTCAAAAACCAGGGAGTACGTTATAGTACGTTATATAACGTACTCCCTGCAAAAACACAGCAACAAATATATTATATGAATATGTTTAAAAATGTACTGTATGCTTGGAAGAGCTTTCAAAAACAGACTAGCTTTCATGATTTTAGTTGGGGTGGGATGGGGCGCATCCTTTTAAATCTCAGTTCAGATGCCCTCCCCCTCCTTCTCTCCATCCCAACTCCCATCTTGAACAGTAGCGATTGTTACGTAAACTTTCCACATATGAGAGGGTGCCCAATACTACCCGCTCCATCGAATACGCGCCTGCAGTTCTTGCGAGGTCAGTCGAGTCAAAATTACAGTTAAATCAAACAATTCGTATTTTCGTGTACTGTTGATAAAGAAATAACAAGCTTTTCGTGATATGCAGCAAAATTAATGTAATGTGTGAGCTAAAACAACAATTCAAGTATCTCCTCGTACTTTATTTAACAAAAAACACACGGTTGTTGTCATTTTAATCGTATTCTAAAAATGGCATCTTTTAGAGTTATCGCCCCTCGCTTCGACATTTTACAAGGCGGGTCTGCATTTATCACGCAGTAGAGCTTCTAAAAAAAAAGTCGGTACAGACGAAAATCACGAAAGCTAAAGGGGAAATGAAATTTCATGATCAAAAATTGTCACAATTTTCCAAATTATGCGTTTTAAAAAATTCAAAATGGCGGACATTTTTTTTTTTGACGTTGCCGAAAGTTGACGTACTACTTTTCGTTGTCAAGCGTGGTTGCGATATTTGAAAGATGTAGGAAAATATCAAGGCTGCTCCCGTACTGATTACTCACACTTTTATTGATAGATCATTACACCAACTTTTGTTGGGAAGTATAGTCATGTATATATATATAATACCTTTTTTACTTTGACAGTAAACTTAATGTTTCCGATAATATAACGCGCGTCGAATAAAATACTTATTCTGAATAATAATCACAAGATTAAATACACGATACTTAATATATTCTCAAAGACACGCTTTATGGAAAAAACGGGTTGAGTTTACAGTGTATTAAATCTGTTTCCATAGAACTACAAAATTGTATTGCTACATTTCTGTCTGTCAACACACACGGCGTGCATGGTATCATATAATAAGCCTCATGCTAGAAAATGATAACATAATGATGCCCTATAACTACTATCAATTGGTAAGAATAGCAATCATTACAGATAGATACGGCAATTTTATAACATGTTTTTGAAAACATTTTTGTATCCAATTATAATGAATGTTAAACACAAAAGAGGTTCATTAAAAACTGTTACATTATTAAATATTTACATTCCTATTGTATGTAATATGAGTGTTGTGGTAAGCCACATATTGGTTCGTCTGTCATCCGTCGTCGTCGTCCTTCGTCCGACACACGTTAACTTGCAATCTTATCTTGACATAACTTATCAGTATCTGACATATGTTCACGAAACTTCACGCACATCTTCATCTTCTTGTTACACATTATTTTCATTGCGGCAGAGCTATGCCATATTTGTTATCCTGCAAATATAATGAAGCTCATAACTTGTTTTGCAAATCCGTTTCCGCTCATTTAAAAATGAACTGCTGCACGGATTCATGTTATATTTCATGTGTATTCATATACTGGTGAGACGTAGACGCGTTTTGATTTGATGTAAATTGGTCAAGGATCAAAATCACTGTCACCGCTTTACGAAAAGTGTTATCTCCAAATTTAAAACAGAACGGATTTATAAATATTATGCATTTATATCTTGTGAAGATGTAGAATCTATTCACTTTGTGTAGGTCAAGGTCCAGGCCATTCTGACCTGCTTTTTATGAAAATTGGTTTACGCTCATTTAAAAGAAAAAAGCTGCATAGATTGATTTTATAATTACTGCGTATTTATTGCCTGGTAAGTTGTAGAACATATTTCGCTTTGAGGTTCAATAGGTCAACGGTCCGGACCACTGCGACTTTTTCATGAAAATTGATTTCCGCTCATCCAAAAGAGAACGGTAGCGTGGAAAATAGGTGTTGAAGGGGGAAATTATTCATGGTATTTTATATGATAAACAAGTTAACGTTTACTATATTATATTATGTACATTTGTGCACACATTGTTATTATAGAGCAGGTCAAATATGTATTTTACGAAATGTAATTGCTTCATCTTAATTGCATATTTAAATAGGGGAATATGCCCTTGTGATGAAAACGTTGAGGCATTCGTTAACATATATTACTTACTTCCCTTGTTTAGGTTCGAGGAATTTCCGGCTGAGCCAAGATTCAAATTATAATTTCAATGAAAACCTCATTAAACAGTAACGCACCAAGTCATAGGAACACATAGTGTTATGAATAAAATAAAAACGCAAACTTGATATTCGTGCCTAAAAATAGTTCTTAAAAATAGTTTCAAAATATTGAAAGTACTAACTTTTCCCTGATCTCATCAACATACTAATACTCATTGAGATGGCGAATGAAACTGTCCTTGTGTGCAAATTCTTCCACCATCGCCCAAATAACGCTTTAATAACGTCATTGCTTCCAACAAAAAACGCAGTGAACACAGTACTAATGTACTGAAAAAAGAAGTTAATACATTTCATATACCCACAGTCAGTTATGCCGACTGAAAAAAGCAGCAGAGTTGTACATAGCCTGCACAATTGAAATATGAAATTGTTTTAGCCCTAGGAAAATCAAGTTGACCTTCATCTATATTCTGTAATGTTTCCTCCGCACAGTTGATATTTAAATAAAAAAAGCTTCTTTAATTCAGTATAAGCCCAGCAGCATGTAGATGCTGGTTGAACACTTGTACTGGACGGTATATTTACTAAAAGGCGATGATTTTATAATAATTACGATCATCGATTCCTGAACGGTCATAAGTTAATATAGCAAATGTTCAGGTTTATTGAGTAGAAAAGCGTTGCAACAAATATTCTAAAACATGCAGAGCTTAACAAACCAACCCGATACTTCTCTTTGAAGTATCCACGTTTTCTCGTTAAGTTTGAAAGAACAGTCAATTAATTAAAATAGAACATGTATTTGCCTGCTTTTTAATTTAGTCTTTTGACTGTTACCTGTGATACGCATGCTTCATAACCTCTGCTCCAAGCTTAATTCCATTTTTTTTATTACGCCCATTGTTTTCTCGTTTAGGGCAAAGCGTTTTGTTAGAAACTGGGACCATACGCCTCTGGTCATGGAATGGTGTGAAAACGTCTCATTGAAGATTCCATGTTCGCCGCCATGGTATGCATACCATCTTTCGGGATGGCTGAAACGGCTGTACTATTAGCATTTTAAATATTGAGTTCTGCTCAACTCGGGCCTAGAGGGCGTGAACGGTAGCAAGCACGTTACACTACCGTTCATGAATAGTCTCAATCAAACCGAGACTGCAATATGTTTTGTTTTATTGTGTTCGACGATTTTCGGATTTCCAGATTTCCAGCAAGGTCCATCTTAATTCATGTTCTGACAAACCCTCGTCTCCGGGTCTTTGACTTCGTCATATTATATCTGTCCGGTTGATAGAAATTGGTAATAGACAATTATTGATTCAGTTCGACCTACTATCCTATATCTCTTTTAGTAACATCATCGTTATTTTGGTTGTCACGTTATATCTCAGCATATTGCCTAACTATTCATTGAGTCGCACACCAGTTAGTTCCACAGAGCGCATTGATACACACCGAGTACGCAGAGAACGTTGACTCTCGTTGATTATATGAACATCAAGTATCTATGCAATTATGACATTCAAACGTAACCCATCTATGAGATAAATAATCACTACACGAACAAACGGTACCTTCCATTAGATATTTTACATGAACAACTAACAGTGTCAGACATCGAAAGGATATCAATAACTTGAACACCCCAATTGCCAACCTATACCTGTGTTGGGATATATCAGTGTTTATCCTACCATGGGCCTGTGCAGTATCTCGTTCGTGATATATCGGCTAAGACGTTTATCCTGTCTTGGGTCGGGAAGTATATTTGCAGTATATCGACGTTGACTTTTATTTTTATCTTACCATGGACCCGAGCAGTATTGTTAAAGTGATATATTGCTATCCAATTGTATCCTATCTAGAGCATTAAGAGAACAATTTTAGTGTTTTATCAGCATCCTACCATGGACTTGTTCACGGGAGAGGTCTTACGTAGGCATAGTGTTTTGTCCAATCCCATTCATTATTTGAATAAATCATTGTTTAAATTATATGGGAATCGCCTTTTATTCTACCATGGGCATGTACTGTATCGTCTTAGTGATGAATCGATATGTCCTCTTATTCTACCGTACAGTTTTAGTGAAATATGGACATCGCCTTTTAGTCTAGCATGTATATGAGCAGTACGGTTATAGTGATATGTAGGCATCGCATGCTATTCTCGCATGTGCCTAAACAGTACCGTGTTAGTAATACTTTATCCTACTCTGAGCCTTTGCAGTATTTATTACTGATATATCCAACCATGGGCATGTGCAGTATTGTGTTAGTGATATGTAGGCATCTCCTTTGATCTGTCCATTGACCTGCGCATTATTAAGTGATCTATGGGCATCACATTTTATCTTATTATGGACTTGAACCGTTTTGTGTTAGTGATACATCGTCATTGCCTTTTATCTTAGCATGACCTGAGCAGAATAGTTTTAGTGATATATGGGCACGCCGTTTATCATACCACGGGGATGAGTGCTATTGCTTGAGTGATATACAAGTATTGACATCACTTTGTATCCTATAATGGGCCTGAACGATATTCTTTACCTAGAGGTATTTTTTTGGTGATATACATGTATTGGTACCAACTTTTAGCCTACCATGGGCATGATCGTTGTTTTTTTGGAGATATACTTGTTTTGGTACCACCTTATATCCTACCTTGGGGCTGAGTGATATTGTTTTGGCGATATATATGTATTGGTACCACATTTTATCCAACCATGGGCCTGAGTGGTCTTGTTTTCATGATATACATGTATTGATACCACATTGTATCATATCTTGTGCCTGAGCGGTATTGGTTTGGTGATATAAACGTTTTGGTACCGTCTTTTATCCTACCATAGAGCGGTATTGTTTTGGTTTTGGTGATATACATGTTATGGTACCACCTGTTATCCTACAATGGGCCTGATCGTTATTGTGTTGATGATATACATGTATTGGTACCACCGCTTATCCTATCGTGCGCCTGAGTAGTATTGTCCTAGTGATAAATATAAATTGGTACCACATTTTATCCTAGCATGGGCCTGAACGGTATTGTTGGAGTGATATACATGTATTGTCACATCCTTTTATCCTATCATTGGCCTGAGTGGTGTTGTTTTAGTGATATACATGTATTGATACCACATTGTATCATATCTTGGGCCTGAGCGGTATTGGTTTGATGATATAAACGTTTTGGTACCATCTTTTATCCTATCATAGAGCGGTATTGTTTTGGCTTTTGTGATAAACATGTAATGGTACCACCTGTTATCCTACCTTGGGCCTGATCGGTATTGTGTTGGTGATATACATGTATTGGTACCACCGCTTATCCTATCGTGCACCTGAGTGATATTTTCCTAGTGATATATATAAATTGGTACCACATTTTATCCTAGCATGGGCCTAAACGGTATTGTTGTAGTGATATACATGTATTGGCACACACTTTCATCATATGATTGGCCTGAGCGGTATTGTTGTAGTGATATACATGTATTGTCACATCCTTTTATCCTATCATTGACCTGAGCGGTGTTGTTTTAGTGATATACATGTATTGACACATCATTTTATCCTATCATTGGCCTGAACGATATTGTTGTAGTGATATACATGTATTGCCACATCATTGTATCCTATCATTGGCCTGAGCGGTATTGTTTTAGTGATATACATGTATTGGCACATCAATTTATCCTATCATTGGCCTAAGCGGTATTGTTGTAGTGATGTACATGTACTGGCACATTCTTTCGTCCTATCATTGGCCTAAGCGGTACGGTTTTTGTCCGACCAAGGATTTTTTTTTATGATGCCAGATGTGGACAGACGACAATCTTATTTCGTTTCGACTTGAACGAAGATTAAGGCTCATCAACACATTACAGTTTATTAAGAGCCGCCCCAGCGAGAGTGGAAACATACATAGAACATGTAATCCGGGATCCTGCCCTACAGGTACTAACGAATAGATTTCATAGCTATGGTTCTTCAATGTGCTCGTAGGATAGACTCCGATATACGGAACCGCCCGAACGAGGATAATGGAAGGTGTCTGGCTCAGGAACAAACCGACGAAACTCAGTTGCGCCGCCAGTGAGGCTTGAAATATTGTCTTAAAATTGCAAGTCCACCGTGCTATCCACTGCATGGCAAACTCCAGTCAACTAATTTTTTTTTCTGCATAATTTAAATATTTGATAATTTCTCATAATGATTAAAAACAAATTAGTATATTCCTAAGTGATAGGTACATTAGGTAATGACAGAATATAATTAAGAATACAAAGTAGTTCATACTGCCGTGTTTTCATTCCTATATGTAAATATGTATATGATGTCAGATAAGTTAAAGGGACACAATGCAATCTTTTAAACTTGAATGTATATTAACGGGTCATCAACACCTTATAAGTCATTTAGAGCCGCCAGAGATAAGTGAAGCAAACATTGTAATTTACTAGTATACTTACTGTAATATTTACTGGTAACATAAAAGGGGCTGGCCCCACGAATGTATTTTGTCTGGACCTTGAAAGTAACGTGTGTTTGCGTGGGGGAGAATATTTTAAACAAGAAAAGTATAACGCATGCGTTATATGTAGACGATTTTTAATAATGGGTTAGTTTGTGGAGGCTTTGTTCAAGTCACGTACCTTTCCTCGATATGGAGATGACAGGAAGGTAAAGTGAAGAATTTAAAGATACTGTATGGATACAGATAAGTTTTTATTTGGTTTTACGTAAACATTATTATGCATGTCAAAGGGAACATATTCAATTATTTTCAATTAAATGATTTACACCTGAGCTATTACAATAGAAATTTCAGTGACCATGCTACAATATAATATAAAAGTAATATTTACTTAAATTTTACAAGTGATTATCATATGGGTCCTATTTATGTTCATGTTTTAGTTGTAATCATGCTCAAAACCACTTCGGAGTTGCCGTTAAGGCAATAAATTTGCATTTTAAATGAATTACAAGTGATATTATAGAAAACATTTAATTTCTTTACTTCTTTACTTCATTATAATACTCACATACAAATAGATGCCGAAACGTCTAGGGTAAAAAATAAAATAGATGCCGAAATGGTTTGATGCCGAAACGTCTAAGTGCCGATTTGTCTCGGTGTCGAAATGGTTTGGTGCCGAAACGTCCTGAATTGTTCTTGATCAAACAGACGCAAAAACTTGAGAATTGTCTGCATTTATTAATAAGCATTTTTCATGTACTGATCACTGGGACTCTGCTTTAATTAGACTAATAGACTATAACAATAGTTTTTGTCTAGAAAAGGCACAGTGGTGTATGCAGTTTGTTTAATTTGTTTACACAATCAGAACAATAATACGAGGTTTTAATATTAATGAACATACGACACTAGTTAATATCGGAAAGCTATTCGTTAAATAAGTCCAATAAGACTATGCGAAATGTAATCTAAATAATTGATGCAAACTGTCGGTGTTACGTTTTCAAGATGGCTTATGCATGTTTTATACGTTTCGTGTTTATTATAATGGTTATAATACCTGTTCTGACTAATCAAAGAACGATTCATGGACGACTCCTTCTGAGACAAGCCCCTTTAAAGAAAATCACATACCTATTCTTAGTCATCATGCTATCACAATTGCGTTAATTTTAACACTATTATTATAGATTTTGACACAGCATTTACGAGGGTCATTCAAAAAGTTCTGTCACTAACGCGTTTTAACAAGTATGTGCTCGTTGTGAGTGTTGATGTTTGGTACCAAATGAAAGAAGGTTTCAATTTTTGTGACGAAAGTTATGGAACATTTAATACACATCACTTATACATACTGAGGCATTTTTGTCCTGAGTTTTTTCAGGTATGTTAATTGTTACTTTGTTAAATGCCTGTTTCTCTTTAAGTACTTGTCAAAGACCTTTGATATTTCTCATACATTACCAGTTATATCTGTGCATTACAATATTCAGAATTTAAGCATGGTAGATGAAAGGACATTGTCTTAGAAATTAACATTTTATGCTAACGTGTAAAATTAATCTAATAATAAATGGACATTAAATGGAAGGGCAGTCTTCTGAAATAGTGTTTTTGGATGATCAATATTTTCACTAAACATTGTACAAAATTCTACAATAATGTGTTGAATATGAAATCTAAACACTGAACGACTAGGATTTGTAAAAAAATATGAAAACATATTAATACTATGAGAATAATTACGACATTTAAAAGATATTATAACATTTCCGTAAACAAAATGAAGAAAGTCAGTGTTATTTCTGCTAAAATTAATGGATATGCATTCACTCATATCTGGTTTGCAGCAAGACCTTTCTGAATTCTTGAGAATTATTTTCACGGATTATGGGTGAATAACAGCAGATGGCGTACAAGAAAATTTAAATGCATAGAATTATTCAAATATTTTTTACAATGTTTTGTAACAAGGACTTTTCAGAGATGCCAGTATACAAAAGGTGTGGTAGGGGGAGGTAATTCAGGGGTATAAATAACCGGAAAGTTTTCATTTTTGTTGTGGAATTTAAGAGAGCGAACCCAGTAGTACTATAAATACACTACTTTATCTCTGTGTAATATCCAGTTCAAAGGATATATGCCTAGTGACAGAACTTTTTGAAGCACCCTCGTAACCAAAATATAGGCACTTTGCTACGCTACTCTACTTAGTAAGTAAATATAAAATATAAATATAAAATACAATATAATTTCATTTATCGGGGCAGGCGTGGCCAAGTACATGGCACCTTGGCCTTGAAACAAAGCCCCACCGGAACCACTAAGTGTTGTCGGCGTGTGTTTAGGCAAAACACTTTCCTTAGCGTCGTGCGCCCGATAGGGACGTACACCCGGTGTATTCCCGCGTGAAGAAAAAGCAAAATGCAGTTGTTTCTGGTGTACGATTAGGGTCATAATTATTTCATTTGCATGATAGTGTATTTTTGAGTATGATTCTGTATTTTTTACTATCATACTCAAGTCATTTAGCATGATATTGAACTTACGGAGTATGATACTGTATTATACGAATTAAACCTTACCATGCTTTACGTACGGTGAGGGTCATTATTGTAGATGTTAGTATGATATTTAATGATTTTGTATGATACTGAAAAGCTCTGAATGATTGTAAAAAAGGCAGTATCATACTCAAATATATAGTATCATACTTGTGAAATAATTACGAACCTGATCGTACACCATACTTATTTGTCAGTAGGTTTTATTACTGTGCTCATGTTGTTGATATGGCAACATGTGTTTTTGTTGCAACTCTTATATTAGCTAATTATAAGCTTCTTAATGTTTTGCTTATATTATATATGCTTTCTAGTCTATCATTAATGGGACATACGCCAGTCTTTTTTCTTGTCTATCATTAAAAGGACATACGCCAGTCTTTTTCTAGTATATCATTAAAGGGACATACGCAAGTCTTTTTCTATTATATCATTAAAGGGACATACGCCAGTCTTCTTCTAGTCTATCACTAAAAGGATATACGCCAGTTATTTGTAGTCTATCATTAAAGGGGCATACGTCAGTCTTATTCTAGTATATCATTAAAGGGACATACGCCAGTCTTATTTTAGTTTATTATTATTAAAGGGACATACGCCAGTCTAATTCTAGTTTATTATTAAAGGGATATACGCCAGTTATCTGTAGTCTATCATTAAAGGGGCATACGCAAGTCGCTTTCTAGTATATTATTATTAGGGACACACGCCAGTCTTTTTTAGTCTACTATTAAAGGTACACACGCCAGTCTTTTTCTAGTCTATTATTAAAGGGGCATACGGCAGTCTCTTTCTAGCCTACTATTAAGGGACATGCGCCTGTCTCCATATATTCTATTATTAAAGGGACATACGTCAGTCTCTTTGTAGTCTATTATTAAAGGGATACACGCTAGTTTTTGTCGAGTCTATTAGTAAAGGAACATACGCCATTCTATTATTAAAGGGACATACGCCGGTCTATCCTTTAAGGAAAATACGCCAGTCGTTTTTGTTAAACTTGCGGAGTCTCTTTAATTTGAAAAATGGGACGTATTATGGTGGTTAACAATGTTACATTTTTTTTTTAGAATTACAAACTGTTGATAATATTGCATCAATAATGTATTAACAGTTAACTTAAGATGTTACAACGTCAGATAGAATAACGAAAACTGTAGGCATTTTAAAGTGAAAATGTTGCCGGAAAGATAAATCGAGATAATGTGTGTGCTTAATAACTACTTAATGGCGTGTGTCCCTTTAATGTACACATTCTACTTGAGTTATATACATAGGCATAATTCAGTGTTAACAGAACTCTGGGTATGACAACATGATCCTCATATTATCATAAATATGCATGAACATTTTCTTATTTCAGATATCAATTTAAATATTGCTTTAGCTATATAATGCAATTATAAGATGGTGACTAGTAAGCCAAGTTAGGCTGGGTACATCCAATTTTGCTCAATGTTGCCTATATGCTTTATATATATACATTTTATGTTACCTATATTGTCCTATATATGTAATAGTTTGTAAAATATGTATTTGTCACTGAAATAAATAAATATACATATACATACAAGTAACTTTCCGGGATAATTTTTATTTTTTTATTAATATTTTGATTATTTTTGTTTTTAAATTATTTGCAATATTTTCAAAAAATCAATAAGCTAATGTCCATTTGAAAAGTTTTAGTGAAGATTTTGGTTTCAAACACAATACAAATTTAAAAGGTTCACATACTATCTTATTATAGTTATTATGCATTGAATGTAACGTAACTACTTTCTAAATGTAAAAACAATGACAATATTTAAGGTCTGGTAAAAGTGTTACACTCCTGACATAAAAAATCTCTTCCATCAATTTGTCACAAATATCTCATTATACTCTAACAGATATGCTTTAACTAAAGAAATTGTAACATCAACATCATGGAAAAGCTTACAATAAAGTGTGGACGTATGTGAATGTCATTCTGAACTTTTCATTGGTATTCTTTTAGTAGGGGCTAGCTGGCATGTACATGTGTGTGTATGAAGTTTGAAAGCTGTATGGCTTTTATTCTGTGAGAACAATTTGTAACACAACAGTACAAGTCATTCACATTCCCTACTTTTACGCTTGAACATGTCGCTGTTATGTAGGGGTGTGTATGATTTTATTATTTTAAAGTTTGCTGTTAGGAAATTTTCGTGTGAGAAATGGACAAAAAGAAACAAAACAATATGTCAAGGTATTTTACATTGACCTTCCTGTTTGTAGGAACACCTTTCAGTATGTATTAACCAAACACTTGAACGAAAAAACTTGAAGATTTGAACGTACATGTCAGACAAGGATAGCATTATGCATACTGCAATTTCATGACGCAGATAAGTTGCAATTCTCTTCTCAGCAATGAAAGCGCAAACAATTTCCCGCCAGTAAGTTCTATAGCTTGGGCAAGTATGATTGCACATATAATGGACAATACAACAACAAAGAGGGAAAAACATTGTCTCCTAAACGTGTTTTCTAAACTACTGACGAATCCACTCTAATAAACACAGTTGGGAGGCCTAAAGAAATATACGAAGAACTGTTGGAAACAATCTGTTGGCATGTTAGAGGTCTCTTGACTGATTATTGAAAATATAAAAAAGCCTACATAAGTATACTAGTAACTGGAGAAAAAGTCCAAGTAAACACATATGTTCAAAATCAAAGGCTTACAGAGAATCATGGACAGCTCAACTAGAAGGTTTCCATTATGAAACTTAAAATCGATGTTAAGTTCTAACAGTGATTAATTTAATAATAGACATGTATTTAAACTGTTCAGACATTGCTGTTGTGTATGTTTTCACCATGTAGACAAACATAAGTCTTTTAAAGATGTAATTATTGCCAAATACTTCTAATAAAAGCATTTTTAAAACGAAGCCATTATTTGTAATTCTTAATTTAACAAAACAAAATCACTCCACTGTTAATATTTCAAACAAGTAATACGTCATATTTAATTTTCCTGATAGTAAATTCAATTATAATGAGTATGGTTTATGTTTTTTATGTCAGGAGTGTAACATTGTTGTACATGCACATATATGTTTCAAAATTACCCCCCACATGTGTTAGTTGATTTTCATTGATCTTAATTAGTTTTATATATGATTATTAAGTGACCTAGAAGAGCAAAGTAATAGATAGAGTTTGGTTTCATTGAGTTGGTTCATTTAAACATCGTAGCCCATCGAGGTGTTTAAATTAACCAACGAGATGAAACCATACTCTATTTAATTTGTAGCATGTCCATTTCAGCTCTATTTCAGTTATTCTAACTGTTATTCTCACTGTTATTCTCACATTATTCTGACAGGTCTTATTTTCAATTAAACGATTTACACCTGTGTCTGAACAAAGAGAATTGTCTGTGACCATGCTACAACAAACTATAAACTGCTTCCCTTTTATTTATTAAGCGTTCGAGTTAATGTTACAAATGATTCACTGCGATACAGATGTCATCGTATCAAACATTATTGAGGTATCAAAATATTGCCCATAACAGCTTTCTGTTAGATCAAGTAGATTGTCTTTCATATTTAAATCCATTTCCAAATCAATTGTATGATGTATGGTTAATAATATTCTTTCTTCCATCACAATAATCTAATGTCAGGAGTGTAACAAATGTTTAAAATACGAATATGTTTCTTGTATTGACTAGTACAACACAAATAGTTATCCGATCAATCTCAAATGTTTACTTGCAATGCTGTGTATTTTAATATTTGGAATGAAACACATTATATAATTTAATGCGATATATCAAATTAGTAATCAAAACTTTCAAACTAAAATTTAAAAAACAATGAAGAAAAATCAGAAAAAAAAATGCAAATTGCTTTTTGGGCATAATATAAATAAATAATGCATTAGAAATGTTTCCTTTATCTCATGAGAAAGAAACAATATGGCTATGTTTCTTTTTGATAACGTTAGAAGCTGCGAAAAAAAGCATGTATCATTTGAAAAAAATATATATTTGTAGTTACCTTAAAACGTAAATTTCAAAAAGTGTGAAATACCTTAGTATTTTTGTAAACTAGAATTTGTGCCGCTAAGTTTGTGATGGAAAGTAAAGGTTAAAAGTTATGTTTTATTTTGGACCCCAATGTATAACTTTTGTCTCATTTTTTAACCTGCCCATATACGCATGTTGATTTATAAGTTGTTATTTGTACATCTATATTTATTTATAATTATATATCTGTTTTTATCACATAACGTCCCTTGTTAGCAGTGTCGCACACCCATGTAATATTATGTTGTATGACACACGTGTAATACAACGAACGATTTTGATTGGTTTGATCGAATAAATTTGTCCTAATTATTCATGCGCGGGATTGCTCAAATTTCTGTACTTTTGGCATTTTAATATTTGAGATCTGCTCAACCCGGGGCTAGCGGGCGTGAACGGTAGCAAGCACTTTCCACTACCGTGAATTTGTATTTATCGTGTTAGACGATATCCAAATGTATCATTTCATACTTTTTTATCCTAAACAAAATATATTAATTGACGGTCAAATACGCTGAGATTTAAACCGTCTCGCCTCTTAACTCGCTGGGTTGCTCGACGTGTGGGAGGTATACAGTACTAGTTCTTCCAAGGAATAAGTGGATGGTTTGACTCCACCACTTAAAATCGACCGTCATACATAGCCTAAAATGTACAGAAGAAATAGCGTTCAACACCAAACAAACAATATTATACCAACTGTCACACCGTTTTACAATTATTGGCGTTTTAAGGAATCACTGCGTTACACAAATACAGAAGTAATATTGTAATTGTGTATTCCCTTTTAATATAAGCCTGATGTAAAGTACTACAGCAGCGTGGTAAAAACTTTTAAACATAACAGGAGCTGTGTCTACGTCTACAGTTTATTTTTTGTCACGTGCACAGAAATGCGAGATTAACAGTTTTAATTGGTGGGCGAAAGTTCCAGTATAACAAATGCATTATGGTCAGACTGGTTATCAACAAGCTCCGTTACAAAATAGAGATTTTTTTGTTTGTTTTTTTACTTTTCGATAGAGGGTTAAGTTTATCACACAGGCAACGTATCAGTTATTTAAAATCTTATCACGGCGAGGGTACTTCAATAACAATGAAGTAACTTGCTACCTATTAAAATAAATGTCTAGAAGTTTTAACCAAAAAATTGATAGTACCTGCATTTTGTCATGCTGTAATTATAATCTTATTACTAAATACCTTAAATAGTTAAATATCATTTCATAACGTGACGTCATCTTCTTGCGTATACCGGGCTTAACTCTCTTGATCGCCGACTAAATGGTTAACCAACAACGAATAAATGTGATAAAAGTACTAATGATGATTTTGTGCTTTAAACATCGAGACAATTGTTTTTACTAACATATATTGAATTACAATTAATTGATAGACTAGTATGATCGCTTCAATTGTCCTATATGGGTCGGTGGTGTCTGGTTATGAATAGTGGGATATTACTAAATCTTTATTTGTACACTCATATAAGTATCTTCTTTACTTTAAGAAATAAACACCGAACTGTATATTATATGATGAACATGGTCGTTTTTCTGCTGAAATATGTTATTAAAGAAATGGTTATAAGTCCAACAGGAAGAGCATCATTCACAGAATACAGTCACTCCAACAAGTATAACAACGCAAATGAACACATTCAGAAAAAGGCACACTACAGACATATACCGGTTGACAACAGGGATACATCCCTGGAACGGTCAGTGGCTAAAGGGACGACCGGGGAGTTGACACAGGTTCAAGCGTGCATCAAACCTCGCTCTTAAGTCAAACATGGTAGTTTTTCTTTTGGGGAGTGTGGGTGGGGAGGAACTTGCCTGCGGAAAACAAGAAACAAAGTGTTACTATACAAGAGGTGTTCAACTTATAACATCTTCATCTTGTAACTGAATCAAGTATCTTGACATTCTCGCCGAATATGTTCATTTTAATGTCAAGTATAATGATTTCTTCGATATAAAACATTATGACATGAACTAGTATGTGAGCAACTCCTTAATTATACAAAAAAAAAAAAAAGACTTAAAAAAAAATGCTTGTAAGTTGTCGTTAAAGGTTATAGTATATGATATGTCTATGTTTGAACGTAAAAATGTGGAATATGCATTTTTTATTGCTATTTGTCGGTTTTCACGATTTCGGTGAAAATTAACATGAAATTCGACTTCTATTGCAGGCATTGTTATGATTTCAACAATTATCATATGCATTTATTGGAATTACATGTATTTAGTTTAAGGTAAAATCTGCGGCAATAGAAACACATAGGTTTACAATTGGAAAATAGTATGTACCTAATTCACAATGTAATTAAAAGCGAGCTGTGTGAAATTGGAGATTATTATTCAACAATGCATGTATTCTAAGTGACAGTTTCCCATAAATAAATCACGCATTTGTTATGATAATTATTTCCGCTGAAAAATAACATCTTGTACAAAAGTGTTACGCTATAAGTACACCTCTTGTAAAATGTTGTATTGCATGCATATAAAGGATATGTTTACTCTAAGTGGATATGCAATATAGAAAATAGTGTAAATAGTAGTGGATTCTGAATATTGAATTAATTAGTATATCTTACCAAAATTTCAACTTTACCAAAATGTGTGGCTTATAGAAAATAAGCTTTGGATTTCTATTCGGGTCATTTTGTCCAAAGTCAAGATCACTGTTACCCTAAATAGAACAAATACCTTCAGTGTTTCTATGGGATTTTAACGATACACTACCAAAAGGCACGGCTCAGGAAAGTAAGCTTGGGATTGCTATTTTGGGCCATTTGGAATAAATTGGTCACATTTGGTCACTGTTTCGGTAATAGAAAATTGGTTTCAAATCAATAAATATTGTTTCCCTTGAGGAACCTTAACACAAATATACCAAAAGGTACGGCATGGAAGGGAAGCTTGGGATTGCTATTCGGGAGGTTTTGGTCCCAAGTTAGGATCAATGTTACTATAAATAGATAATTGGTTTCCAATCAATAACGTTGCATTGTGAGGCATTGCTTCTTGTTTTATATTGATTTATTCATGACCATATATGTGTTATACTTATATTGCCTATTAATGCTGCCCTGTTTGTTAGAGAATATAACTTGATGGAAATTTCCTTATTGATAATTTCCCGTTTTATGGGCACCCCATTTGTTTAACACCCCACCCACCCAGCGACAGTTTTGCCACTGACCGTGCCAATGCGGTAGCCCTGTTGTCAACCCGTTTGCGATGTCGTATGTCTTTCCTCACAGTTTCAGTATTTATTGCTTCTGATTAACATTGTAATTGTTGTTTGTTTTATTGCGTGTTTTTGGTTGACTGTGTTTTGTGAACATTTCATGTTCGATAAAACCGAATCTGCTCTTTTCTCTTTTGTTTGTGTTGTTTGCCAAAGGATCCCCCTTTCAGAATGTATTGACATTATTCACATTAGCGTTTGTTTAGTGTTGAATGGCTGCTGTACATGTACAAAGTCGCCCGACTACAAATCGGTAGCATTTTTACTTACTGTCCTTCGGAATCATCAAGTTCACTCTTTGTGGCTTTAAAGTAGAATTTAAAAGACGGTGACAGAGGCTTGAGAGGTATTGCAGTTGTGATGCTTCCAATTGATATACTTCTCTGTATTTGTTTCATACCGTATTGCATATGTATTGTAATAAGTACCATTTTAACAATAATTTCTCTTGAGAATATTGTTCAAGTACACATTTTATTGTATAGAAATTGCATTAAATTTCGGACATGCAAGTAATCTGCTTTAAAGAGTTATATATGTTTTCAAGTGAATACACGTCTTTGGGCTTTGATCCATTCTAAAGTTTTACAGTCGAAATAAATTATAACACGATTGCTCTTAAATTGTGCAGTTATTTACTGCGACGGAATTGAGTTTTTCAATAAACGAGTCACACGTTTATACGTTGATAAAAACTACTTTTAACACTCATGTTTGTTTATACTTATGTAACTCCAGAAAATATGGCGGCGCCACCTACGTGGAAAGAGAGGGACAACTGTGTTCGATGTTGTTCACTGATTTTAGATGGCAGTGGATATTTTTCTAAGCAACTCCTGCTACAAGAAACTATATCCAACAGAAAGTTTAGCAGCATAGAAGCGCTCCTGGCAGCAAATCAGCAGAAACTCAACAAGCTGAAATCTAAACATATTGTTAACGAGACACAGTACCTACTTATGTTCCCTTTAAATGGCAACTCTCCACAGTTAGACAAATGGGACATTACCTTGACAACGTTGGTCCTAACTAATTGCGTAACGTTAAGTCAGAATCAGAAGGATGCAATACGAGACATACGAGACATAAGGAATACTGTCCACGGACACACTATACAAATGGCCATGACTGAGTTCGAATTTCAACAAACATGGACAGATATTTCTACTAAACTGAAACATTGTTCCACGTTGTTGACATACCACAACTGTCAAACCAGGCTAAACGAAATGATTGCGTCTATACAGCGGGAGGTGTTATCGTCAGACAAAGTAGTGGAAATCTTCAAGGAATGGTATGAGTCTGAGAAAGAGATAGAGACACTGATTGGGGGCCTAGCAAACAAGATTGACACACATGCCGGTAAGTTGGTTATTAATTATAATCAAAAAGATAAAGGATAAATGTTCACGCAAGAGTATTGTGTTTGTTTTAGAAGTCGCAGAAAAGAGACAAAATGAAAAACGTGATAAGCATATTTAATCAGGAATACATTGCTTTTAATTATCAACACTAAGCAATACATTAACTTGGGCATTGTAATTGCTGTGTGTTACCATGTGTTATGTTAGTGTCAGTCCACAGAAATTATCCCTATCTGTCTTTTGTTTTTAATGACTCGGGTGACCATAAAGGCTTCGGTTTGTATTAAGTAAACAATTTTGCTATTTGTATTATGAATTACTAAGTGAACGCCTGATACATAGTAATTTGGTTCACGCCCTTTTCGTCATAATCATTTCTTAAAAGTTGATTTACGTTCGCTTAAGACATAGCGGTTGTATGGATTTACCTCATTAAAAACGTGCACAAGTGATTTAGTTCACCAAGGGACACACGTTTGTCAGTGTTAATTTAAAACAAAATTGGCCGTTCAAAAGAAAATATTTTAAGGAGATGAATATATAAAAGCTTTGATAAGCTTGTTTTCAGATCCTTAGTATAATAATTTGTTTATAATATATATGTGAACAATACAAAGTAAATATTGTTAAAACCAAAAGAAAATATTGACTGGAAACCAATACCAACGATAATTCTTGGCCCAATAAGTGTCATTTGTCCGTCAATTATTAATTTAAACTACCCATTTAAGAACACGGCCTACTAATAGATTATTGATTGGTTGTGCCTGTATAATCACAATTCTATAACAATGTAACATAAATTGCTATCGGCCACCTTATTATTCCATATATTATCACTCTACGTTGTAATAATGGAGTACAGCACTATTGAATGCACACCTCTATACTAACAGTTAAACATATTATAAATTCATTTTAGAGGCACAAAAACGAAAGAGTGACCAACTACATCAAGGAATAATAGCAGTGAAATCGAAAATAGGTATGTATTAAGACCAGAAGACACAGCACTTGCGATACTATTAACATTAATGACACAAACACGGTAGACAAATCACTTAATAGATACGATCATACTACCAATTTACAAGTATTTAAAGGAAGCATGACACCATACAAACGTGCCACACTGTTATGACAGGATATAATTAACACACAAATAAAACTCGTAAAAAGTTACGAGTTTATGAAAGTATAATGGATTCTATTTCTGACAGTATAATAGTCTTTGGTCAGGTCTAATTACTAACTGCAGTGAAAACTAGGAGCCAATCTCCCAATATTCAGACAATGGAGATCGGAATGGATAAGTACAAATTGTATAATCCACATTCGTCCAATTCTGTATTAAAGAGTTCAGATAACGAAAATACATGCAGAGGTCCAAACAAAACCGCCGTTTTATACTGTTCTTTACGCTGTCGAAACGTGTTCTTTCGCATTTAAGAGTACGAATCACCCCATTTCCCACTGTTTAATGCAGATGTTCGGAAGTCCATTTTCAGTGAAAAACGTATATCATTAAAAATATGTATAAAAGTCGAACAGGAAATACAGCTTTCACAGAACAGAGTAAACCCAAAAACACGCAAAATGACAATCAAAAATTGCATTGTTAACAAAGAATAAAGGCATATGACGTCACAAACACAAAAAGGGTTGACAATAGGGCTACTGCCTTGGAACGGTCAGTGGCAAAAAGGCCACTGGGGGTTTAAACCAGGTTCTAGGGCTACTTTCATCCCAATAAAACGGGACAGTGTAAATAAAGAAATCCACGCCATGAACTATTCTCTATCAAACAAGGCAAACTTAATAGGTAATATAAGTAAAACACAGAGATGTGTATATATAAATACAAAAAAACAATAGCATAGAAAGCCACAAAGAAGGTACTCAATGACTTGGCAAAAAACCGGAGCAACAAGAGAAAAAACCATTAATGGCAGGACAAGACAAGATTGCAGACAAACATCAAACGTCACCGTCCGTTTGGACTTTAGATAGTGTAATCATAGGTTCCACAGCCTGTCCGGTCATAGCACCATAAAAGAGGAAAGCATAGTGGCGAACTGTAAATGAGTCCACCACCAATCATGCGGTGCGTTGCAAAATGATAGGGTCATAATTTCTTTTGATAAACCTTTTAACAAGTTTAACAAAGATAGTATGAAAGTGGTCATGACCAAGGATCTTACGAAGTTTGTAAATCACATCACCATAGAAGTCAGGTTGTGATAGTCCTTGTCGCAGAAGAGTTTTTAAATTACTTTTATATTTGGAAAGAAGATCAGGGTTACGATAATACAATTGTGCAAAGGTTTTACAAAGTTTATGGTAACGGTAGAAAAACGAATCAGTTGAGACTCATAGACTCCATAATAATTGCTCAGGGAACATCCCCATCTAAATGATGATAATTAACAATATCAAAATTAAAGGCATCTCTCTTGTAATAGATTTCGCTAATTATTTCACCATTTTCAAAAGACAGTTGTAAATCGAGAAAAGAAGCGTTAATATCAGAAATATTAGCTTTGTTAATATAGATATAAAAATCGAACAGGAAAAGCAGCATTCAAAGACGACAGTCAACCACAAACACGCACAGAAACAAAGAACAAACATCAAACAAACAAACAAACAAGCATTAAGTTTTTAAGTTCTTTAGGATATATATTATTAACCACAGTAGAAAAGAAGGTGTTGTCAATGTTCAATATTTCATCCAGATACATGTACCACGGCTAATGCCCTTGATTAGTTAAACAGTGTTATTTTTAGCTCGGTGATGCAATGACTTAAGAATAGTATATATGTCATTCGTGAACTTGTGGTAATCATGGTTCACTATGGCCTTTGAATATATATTATTTCATTAATATGTAAATCCTCTGGCCTTCTTTACATTATTTCCAAGTTTGCATAATATTCATGATGTGAAGAAGCATACGTGTACATGATGCATATATATGTCTTCCGTTTATTTCACAAATGTATAATTCTAACCAATCATTATCTGACCTTTCTACAAAGTGATGATCATATATTTTGCGTTACTTCTCTAAAGACGTTTAGTGCTCTCTAACAATAAAAATGCAAATGTATTGAAATATGAACGTTTGATCTCGAGTAAGTAAAACCGCTTTAAAAAAGATTTCCTATTGTACTATACACTCAGAAAAACACACATACATATATTACGATATGTATGACTCTCTAAATATGGATTCAACTGTCTGTTGGGTATTCGTTCTGATTTAGTTAAAATGTGTCTCTATTAAATACACAGGTAATAATTCCGTATTCAATATTGAAAATGTTTTATTTAATGTTAGGTCCCAAAGGGAACCGAATAAAAATAGTGGACCGAGTGTTTGAGAACCTGTAAAGTAAGAATTATTACTAACCGATATACAGAAAAGTTTAATTTGAGGAAACAGCAACATTCCCAATACCACAGGGCAGCTGTAGACGTCAAATTCTCATATATATCTGATATGTTATAAAACAGGATGAATTACGTAAGAATACTGAACTGTAAAGGTTAGTAACTTATATCGTCATCGTATCTTATCCTGCAATGGGCCTGAACAGTACAGTTTAGTGATATAGCGTCCTCGTCTCTTATCATACAATGAGCCTGAACAGTACAGGTTAGTAATTTCTCGTCCTCGTCTATTATCCTGCAATGGGCCTGAGCAGTACGGTTTAGTGATATATCGTCCTCGTCTTTTATCCTACAATGAGCATAAACATGATAAACAGTACAGTTTAGTAATATATCGTCCTCGTCCCTTATCCTGCAATGGGCCTGCACACTACAGTTTAGTAATATATCGTCCCCTCTCTTATACTGCAATGGGCCTGAACTGTACAGTTTAGTGATATATCGTCCTCGTCTCTTTTCCTGCAATGGGCCTGAAAAGTACAAATTTATTTATATAACTTTTAGTCTTGCAAGACCCTGACCAGTATTGTTTAAGTAATATCAATAGGTTATTTAACAGTGTATTGTGAAATACGGGTTTTTTATTGTCCTCGTACATGTTGTGGTGAACTTTTATCTAACTATGAACCTGAGCAGTATCGTTTAATTCCCATATCAGTATCGCGTTTATCAGTTTATCCTACAATTGTTGTGGGCAGTATAGCTTTTATGATGCATTGGCATCGCTGTTTTATACTCCTAAAATGAAAACCCTTTACATGCTGTAGATATGATTAAGGAACTCACAGCAATATTAATTATTTTAAACTTAAATTGAATGTTGTTTAACGGCTCATCAACATAACATACGTTATTGGTAGCCGTCCTAGAGAGAGTGGACGCATACGTATTAATCCTGAAACCTGTTCTACTCTTACTAACAAATGAATTCTTAGATGTGGCTCTGTAACGTGTTCGGAGGATTGACTCCGATACACGGTACCACCCGGATGAGGCCAAAGGAAAGTATCTTGTCCCAAAACACATCGACGAAACTCAGTGGCTCCGGTGAGGCTCGAAACTGAGTCCTCGGTTATTCAAGTCCACTATGCTATCCATTGGAAGGCAAAGGTCAGACTCGTAATAATTATTTCTAAAAAATATAAATATTTGATAATGTTTCAAATGATTCAAAACAAATTGATTATTATAGTTCTAAATGTACAATGCGTTGTTAGTTTATTAACATATAGAAGAAAATAAAAGAAAACATACATTAAAGGCTGTGATCACACCTATATATATTATACATATTGGCTGGTTGTTCGCCTCCATGTAATTTTTCTATATTTTGAAAGTTTGTTTGAGGGCCGAGACCATATTAAAAAAATACACAGTGTTGTACGAAGTTTGTTTAATTTGTATACAGAATCAACATAGTAATACGAAATTATACTATTAATGAAAACAAATCACGAAGACCATGAAGCTATTGGTTAAATTAGTCCAATAATATTATGCGAAGTTTAGTCTAAATAATTAATTCAAGATCGGCGTTACCGTTTTATGTTGAATACGTTTTCTGTTATTATAGTAGTTACAATACCTGTTCGGAATAATCAAAGAACGATTCGTGGTCGACTCATTCTGGGACAAGCCCCTTTAACGAAAAACACATACCTATTCTTAGTCATCATGCTAACACAATTGCCTTAATTTTCACACTATTATTATAAATCTTGACACGTATTTAACTAAAATATAGACATTTTGCTACGTTACTCTACTTCGTAAGTATATATAAAACATGAATATAAAATACAATATACTTCGGTTTATCGGGGCTGGTTTGGCCAAGTGCATGGCGCCTTGGACTTGAAACCAGATGGCCCGTGTTCAAGCCCCACCGGAATCAATAAGTGTTGTCGGTGTGTGCTTGGGCAATTAGCCTCGTGCGTCGGATTGGGGTGTAAACCACGTGCATTCCCGTGCGAGGAAAAAGCAAAATGCAGTTGTTTATGGTGTATGGTCGGGGTCATAATTATTTCATTAGTATGATACTATTTTTTGTGTATGATACTGCCATTTTTACTATTAAACTGAAGTTATTTAGAATGCTACTAGAATTACTGAGTATGATACTGGGTCATTATTATAGATGTTAGTATGATACTTAGTTATTTTGTATGATACTGAAAAGCTCTGAATGATTGTAAAACAAAAGTATAGTATCATACTAATGAAATAATTATCAACATGACCGTACACCATAATTATTTGTTCGTAGGTTGTTTTACTTTGATCATGTTGTTGATATGGCAATATGTTTTTGCAACTCAGTGAGATATTATAACTGTCAATGTTTTGCTTATATTATATCCTTTTTAGTCTATTACTAAATGGACATGCATCTGTCTTTGTCTAGTCGATTATTAAAGGCCATACGCCAGTCTCTGTCTAGTTAATTATGTAAAGGCCTTACGCCAGTCTTTGTCTAGTTAATTATTTAAAGGACATACGCCAGTATTTGTCTAGTCAATTATTAAAGGGACATACGCCAGTCTTTGTCTATTATTAAAGTGACATACGCCAGTCTTTATCTAGTTTATTATTAAAGGGACATACGCCAGTCTTTGTCTACTCTATTATCAAAGGGACATACGCCAGTCTTTGTCTAGTTTATTATTAAAGGGACATATGTCAGTCTTTGTCTAGTCTATTATTAATGGGACATACGCCAATCTGTGTCTAGTCTATTATAAAGGGACATACGCCAGTCTTTGTCTAGTTTATTATTAAAGGGATATACGCCAGTCTTGGTCTAGTTTATTATTAAAAGCACATACGCCAGTCTTTGCTTTGTCTAGTCTATTATTAAAGGGGCAAACGCCAGTCTTTGTCTAGTCTATTATTAAAGGGACAAACGCCGGTCTATTTCTAGTATATTATAAAAAGGGACATACGCCAGTCTCTTTGTAGTCTATTATTAAAGGCAAACACGCCAGTCTTTTTCTAGTATATTATTAAAGGGACATACGCCATCCTTTGTCTAGTATATTATTAAAGGGACAAACGCCGGTCTCTTTCTAGTCTATTATAAAAAGGGACATACGCCAGTCTCTTCCTAGTCTATTATTAAAGGGACATACGTCTCTTTGTAGTCTATTATTTAAGGCAAACACGCCAGTCTTTTTCTAGTATATTATTAAAGGGACACACGCCAGTCTTTTTTGTTAAACTTGCGGCGTTTCGTTAATTGTATACACCAGTTTGAAAAATGGGACGTATCATGGTGGTTAACAATTGTTATATGATTTTTTTAGATTTTTTTTTTAATATTACAAACTGTTGATAATATTGCATCAATAATGTATAAAAAGTTAACTTATGATATTATAACGTCAGATAGAACAACGACAACTGTAGGCATGTTTAAAGTGAAAATGTTGCCGGAATGATAAATCGGGAGGATAATGTGTATGCTTGATAACTACATGTACTTAAATAATGGAGTGTGTCCCTTTAATGTACACATTCTACTTGGGTTATACATAGGCATAACTCAGTGTTAGGGACATTCAAATGACAGTTAACATGTGTTTAAAACAAGTTATTAACTTCGCTAGTTAATTAATTGGAGATAATTTGAGTTACATTAAATTTGAATTACTAACATATACTAAAGACCATTTTCTCCTTATGTGTAATTGTAACTGAAAACGAGCATATATGGTCATATTCGATACACGCATAAAAAGTGTATTGCAATATATTAAGTCAAATCAACAAGGGAGACACTTTTTTTAAATAACTAAGCCGCTTTACACATTTGATGCCCTACTACAAAAATAGTCAATAGAATAGAATAGAACAATTGTTTTAATATATTTATATTGGCGGTCATTTCCTTTTAACTTTTAATCATTTTGAATAGAATGTACAGTTCGCAGTGTGTTTGTCTTGACCTGTTTACATTTGCGTAGGAATATCTCATTTTACTGTGTATTTGTGTTCGTTGTACATTTAAAAGTAGTTCCGGCAGTGAAAAAATAAAACTCGATATTTCACTCGGGTGAAATAACACGTTTATTTCACTGATAAAATACAATATTGTATGGCTTATCATAAAATAAAACACTGGTACTGATTTATAATTATCTATTACAGGAACTCCAGGAGCTGGTGATCAAACAAACACCCAACTACAACACCGTCCATACACTGCTACACATGCTGGAGACTTTAGTGTGAAAACCAACGACGATACCAGCGATTGTCATATATGGGGGTCATGTATGTCACAAGACGGGTCCCTGTTGTTGTCCGATTATAACAACAAGAAACTTAAACGTTTAGATTCATCATACAGAGTGATTGACGTATGTGATATGAATGAGTATCCTATGTATGTATGCTGTATCAGTGCCACTGAAGTCGCTGTATCTACGGGGATGGGGAGTACTCGTATAAAGTTTGTGTCTGTGAGTGGGAAGTTAACACGTACACGGTCAATACAACTAGAGCATGGCTGTAATGGACTGGACAGCAGTAGCGGTGAGTTGTATGTGTGTGATGGTAGGCGTAATATACATGTGTACAGTACAGATGGACTTAGTCAGCGAACTATCAACGTGAGTGAATATGGGGATGCATCCTTTACTTTCTGCAGCATTGCTGTGAGCGATGATGGATCACAGATATATGTGTGTATGGACGGTAGTCTCGTGTGTCTGGACAAACAAGGACAACTAGTGTGGAAATACACAGATGATGCTCTACGTTGTTATAGTGGAGTGTGTGTTGACAATGACAACAATGTATGTGTAAGAAGTGGCAAAGCTGTATTACAGATCAGCCCGACTGGACAGAAGATTGGTGTTGTAATACAAATGAAAACAGAAGATACTAGATCCTCCATGTGTTATGACAGAATCCGTTCACGATTGCTAGTTACTCAGTACGAGTGCGACCACATCTCAGTATATGACCTGACTACTTGAACGATACATAGCATACATGCATGGTGTGCACGTATTGTAAAATATGTTAAAAGTACAGTTGATCGGCCAAATCACGATGAATGTGCTATGTGATGTTGTACCGTGTGTTCGTTAACATTCGTTGTTGGATTCCGAAAATCGTAGAAGTGCTCCTAAATATATTGTAGTTTTGAAATCAGTAGTGAAATACGTATACAGATACATTTCTGTTTTATGATAACAGTGAAATAGTGGGTTTTACCAATGAAATAAACGTGTTATTTCACCCGAGTGAAATATCGAGTTTTATTTTTTCACTGCCGGAACTACTTTTAAAAGTACAATGAACACAAATACACTGTAAAATGGTTCATAAGATATTCCTACGCAATGTAAACAGGTCATGAGAAAAACAATGCGAACTGTAAATTCTATTCAAACAATGATTTGAAATTGATTTTAAAAGATAATGACGGCCAATATAAATATATTAAAAAAAAATTGTTCAATTTGGGTATAAATAAAATATATTTGGACTATTTTTTTGTAGTAGGGCAAACATATACATGTGTAAAGCGGCTTAGTTATTGCCATTGCCTCCCTTGTTTTTCTAAGGTAGTTAGTAATGAAGTAAGACGTTTTAAAGTCTTGTACTTCGCGTTACAAGTGATGAAGTAAGACGTTTTAAAGTATTGTACTTCAAGTTACAAGTAATGAAGTAAGACGTTATGAAGTATTGTACTTCACGTTACAAGTAATGAAGTAAGACGTTTTAAAGTCTTGTACTTCGCGTTACAAGTAATGAAGTAAGACGTTTTAAAGTATTGTACTTCAAGTTACAAGTAATGAAGTAAGACGTTATGAAGTATTGTACTTCACGTTACAAATGATGTAGTAAGACGTCATGAAGTTTAAATGCATGCAGTAAGAATTAATAAAGTCATGAAGTTAGAAGGAATGAAGTTAGCAGTCTTGAAGTTAAGATAATGCAGTAAGAATTAATAAAGTGGTGAACTTTCCTAAGGTCCATTATCATACTCTTTTTTTTAGAAGCGATAAAGTTAGAATTCAGGAGACAAAACTCATAAAGCACATTCGTCTATATATTACACATATTATTTTTTAATAAATGCTACAGTTAAATACAGACGATGGATTGAACTTTTAATTTACCAGCTACGCAAATATAACATATATATATGCAAGTTTACATTTTTAAGTAAACTGTCATCGACTAAAATATCAATGTGTATTGACTGTGTTTTGTGGGGGGGAAATATATCCACATGTCAAAACGTTTGTGTCATTTTGTGATTGTGTTTTGTGAAAACAAATATGTAAATATCCACATGTCAGAAAGTATGTGTCATTTTGTGCATTTAAGGGACGCACGTCAATCTTGATTCTAACTCGCGTCATGACGATATATATTCTAAGCCGCCATTTGTGGTGGATTATTTACAAATTATAGTTGATAATTTCTAGAATATGTTTTAATCAATCGTAAATTTACCTGATAGTTTACTTAGAATACGCAGGTTTACAGTAAAACGAAACAGAATAACATTATAAATATACTAATTCAAACACGAGAAACCTGTTTCAAGATTGCCCTGTGTCCCTTTTAAATGCTTGCCAGTGTAAAAAATTGATTTAGACAGCTAACCGTGTTTGTTTCTTTTCAATATATAGCTATTCATATCCATTATTCAGATAGATACATGCGTGTGTTTCTTTTCAGTGATGATGTAAATCACATGTCAAAATCTAATTGGCATAACCTTTTAAAACATGTGTTTGTTTTCAGTATTGTCATATCCGATGATGCATTATGTTAACGTGATAACATTTGTTATGTATAATATGCTTTGCTGTATGTTGTTATAATATATAAAACATCTGTATATATAACAGTATACAACAAAACATATACTACTGAATATAATAAAGGTTATCACGTTAATAACGTTAAACAAAATGTCAATTTTATTTTATTTTGTAACCATATTTATATATACTAAAAGGAAAAAACAACGCGACACGGACATTTCCGCTATATATGTTATGTCCAATATGCTGCTGTTAATCGAATGGTACATGGCTACGTAAGATCTCTCCTTTCGGAAAAAAAGAATAAAACAACACGCAACACGGCAAATTGTATTCCTGCAAAGTTTCATTATTGACAGAGTACGCGTTTGGCGCAAACTTAGGATGCAACATTTTGTAAACTCTTTACGTTAAATACAGTACTGAACTGGCCCAATTTTTCAAAGAGGTACTTTAGCATTTATGTATTTCTTCAAGTTGTTACAACGTGTACTGTGATTAAAACTACTACAACATCACAGTTGTGTGTTTTCTCTAACTGCAACTCTTTTTTTTTTACAAAACATCTTGGGATTTCCTTGGAATATATATGGAATTAAGTTTGCAGTATATACAATATATAGCGGAAATTCCCGTGTCGGGTTTCTAATACCTTTCAGTATATACTATATACAACAAAACATATACTACTGATCATAGCAAAGGTTATCACGTTTATAATGTTTAAATTACTTGTCAATGTTATACACACTAGCATATCAAAGGTATGCACATGTATTATTGTTGATTGTCTTAGTGTTTAAAGGGATACACGACAATATTGATTCTTAAAGGAAAATGGACACCCTTTTTGTTGTATTATCAATTAACACATTTAACTCTTAAACATCATATGAACATTTCTTGATAGTCCCGGAGAGAAACATATATTTCAAACCGCTACTAAGTTGTATGTAAAAGTAAGTATTATTTGCATGACGTAGATACTACTTTTACCACCGTGACTGCACGGGAAAATGAGGTAAATCTGAATTGTATAACAATTGTATAGCAACTATTGCCAGATAATTGATAAATGCATTTACCTGTGGATTAAATATTTTGTTCAAAGTTTTCTACGTCATCAAATAAAATCTTATTCTCGCTTTTCACAGAGATTAAAATGTGTGAATTGTAAATATCTATTGTTGTGTATTGATTTCGATTTAAATAAGTATAAACATGTTCATGAAACAAAACATGACCGAAGAACTTTAACGGAACACAATACAACTTGAAATTGTCAAGTATTACAAAACACATGCATTATCCCTGAATTGAATGCTCTCGATTACACATAATTATTATGAAACCATACCAGTAGAAACGAGAGGATAGGGACTACATGGGCCATTAACGGCCATTTGGCAATTCAAATTCCCGACCGAACTTATCTAAAACAATCTCGGGAAACCCTGATTTGAAATTCAAATCGGTTGTGACATGTCTCAGAGGATGATGAACATTATCCGGTTGTGACATGTCTCAGAGGATGACTAACATAATCCGGTTGTTACATGTCTCGGAGAATGATTAACATAATCCGTATAATCCGGTTGTGACATATCTCGGAGGATGATTAACATAATCCGGTTGAGACATGTCTCAGAGGATGATTAACATAATCCGGTTGTGGCATGTCCGGGAGGATGATTAACACAATCGTGTTGTGACCTGCCTCAGATTAACATAATCCGGTTGTGACATGTCTCAGAGGATGATCAACATAATCCGGTTGTGGCATGTCCGGGAGGATAATTCACACAATTTTGTTGAGACATGTCTCAGATTAACATAATCCGGTTGAAAAACAATATGAAAAAATAGCCGTAACATTTTTTGTTTAAGATGTTCATTAAGTATAAATACCCGATGTCAATATTGTGGAATCCGATACATTTTCATAATGCGGCTTCCGTTATTCTTAGTGCAGGGAGTCTAGTGCGTAATAAAATATATAAACAAAATAGTTTTAATGAAATGATATACTAAGTTTATTTACTCAGTTATAACAACACATTCTACTTGATTTTAATAAATTGTAAAAAAGAAATACAACAAACAAAACACTCATCTCTTAAGTATAAGCCGAATGCAACGCATGCATATAATATTAACATATTGATTGATACCCAACAGGCGAAAGAAATAAAGCATAACATTTACTATTTAATTAAATGCACTGATTATGATTTTATTTGTCATTCACTATTTTGTCAAAATATCTTCGCTAAGGTTTGGCTGAAGACAATCTCATTTGGCTAAAGAAAAGTTGAGGTCTTTAGCCAGGTTGACTAAATGATTTTAAGCCTAGATCAGTGTTACTCAAGATCAATGATAATGTACATACGTATAGGCTGAAACCATTCGAAGAAAGCGTGTTTGTATTAGAGATAACCAAACACCTGCAGGGATGACATGAGACTAAAAGTGGAAATGTAATTATGAATTATGGTTGTACATTACTGTTACTAATTAAGAATACCATACATGTGTTGGCGATTTGTTTTAATACAGAATTTAGTTATGTCTGCTTACATATTACTAGTGTTTAGTTTCTGTAATTTGTTTAAATACAGAATTTAGTTATGTCTGCGTACATATTACTAGTATTTAGTTTCTGTAATTTGTTTAAATACAGAATTTATTTATTCCTTTAAAGAATGCCGTTCTCTAACGTCTGGTAACATAACATATTTGCGTGTTTTTATTGAACATCGTCGCGCATGCTCAGTCTTTCTGTGCACAGTTGGTGAAAAGGGCTCACAGTGGAGAATATTCACTGGCGGTAGCCCTATTGTCATCCCTTGTGTGTTTGTGATGTCTTATTTTGCCCTTTATTCATTTTTATTGTCTCGCCTTTTCGAAGAAAAAAAGAGACATAGGTGTTGCTTTTCCGGCGGCGGCGGCGGCGGCGTCAACATTCAAGTTGTGCGTTTAGGTCATTTTCTCACAAACTGTATGCATTAGACCTTTCAAACTTTGCTTATAGTTGTATCATGGGTGGTACATCGCACCGTGATGAAGCAAATGTGGAAGTGACCTTGACCCTCACAGCACAGGGCAGATAACTTACTATTTTTTAGGTTCAACTTTTGCGTTTAGGTCACTTTTTCACAAACTTTATGCACTAGACCTTTCAAACTTTGCTTATAATTGTATCTTAGGTGGTACATGGCAACGTGACAAAGCAAATGTAAAAGTGACCTTGACCCTTCAAGCAAAGGGCAGATAACTTATAATTTTTAGGTTAAATGTTTGCGTTTAGGTCACTTTTTCACAAACTGTATGCACAAGACCTTTAAAACTATGCTTATAGTTGTATCTTGAGTGGTACATCGCATGGTTATACTGCCTAATCTGTCATTTATTGCACGGCTGAAATATACCGGCATTTATAGCACGGTTTAGGCTCAGACCTTCAGGTTTATGAAAATTATATCATAAGCAAGAATTTATACTTATACAATGACATGAAGTCGCTTTTTTATTGATCTGATATTACATTAGGCCCTATTGTTGATGTGCATGACTTTTATCTGACCCCACGTGTAATATCAGATTTTCCAGGACTCGTATAAAACGTGGATATGCAAGAATAAGCATATAATTACGGTATTTTTGTCCCAATTTTTACTTCCTTTTTTGTTTATAAATATTTGCTAGTAGTTAATGATATAGAAAATGACATGATCTACAATTGTTTCAAAATTAAAATAACCTGTAGAGGCCACTTAAAACGGTATATGAGACAATGGTGGGTTCGTGCAAGCACTTGAACACTTTACTGCCACGTCACAGACAGGAACAAGAGGCCCAGGAGGGCATGTGGACGCTCTACTGGCTAACATGAATGAAACGAGAGACTGTCATTTACGTTTTTTTTTAAAGTTTTTGGCAAAATACAGCTTTTTAACTAAATCAAGGGCCATAACTAAAGAATCTGGTAAAGTTTGGTAAAGATCAGATGAAAAATGAAGGCCCTACCATATTAACGAGGCAAAATATAGCATTTTTAACTAAATCAAGAGCCATAACTTCTCTGTTACTGGTCCGACTGGTCCAACAAAGAGCTATAAAAAAAAAATTAAACAAAGAGTATTAAAAATAAAAAATAAATTGTCAAAAAAAAAAAAAAAAAAAAAAAATCAAAAAAACAACAACAAAAAATATATGAAAAAAAAAGAATTTAAAAAAAAAATAAATAAATAAATAAATAAATAAATTAAAAAATTAAAAAATAATATAAAAAAAGAAAGTCAGAAAATATGGTAAAGTTTGGCAAAATGAAGACCTTATCGTATGACGAGGCAAATAATAGCATTTTTATCAAAATCAAGGGTCATAATTCCGCTGTTACTGGTCCACTCTGGCTGGTTTTCGAACTTGACCGAGCTTTCATTGACATTACCGTGGCCCGGGGTGGGGCCAGATGTGACCGCAGGGTCACCGTTTGAACAAAATTGGTAAAGGACCATAAGCTTATAGCAACAGCAAAATATTAAACCTCTGGCTCTTGCAGTTTCAGAGAAGAAGATTTTTAAGTTTTTCCCTATGTAAAACATGTGACCCTTGGGGCGGGGCCAAATGTGACCCCAGGGTCACCATTTGAACAAACTTGGTAAAGTACCATAAGTTTATAATAAATGTAAAATATCAAACCTCTGGCTCTTGTAGTTTCCTAGTAGAAGATTTTAAAAAAAAAAAACCTATATAAGTCTATGTAAAACTGTGACCCGCGGGTTGGGGGACAAATTTAACCCCAGGGTCCCCATTTGAACAAACTAAGTAGAGGACCATAAGCTGATGCTACATGTAATACATGAGAGCTCTGTGCCTTGTGGTTTCAGAGAAGAAGATTTTTTAAAGTTCTTTCCTATATGTCTATATGAAAAACATGCAAAACGTCAATTTTGGACACCTGGGGCACGGCCATTTTTGACCCCGGGGACTTTATTTGAACAATCTTGATAGTCTAGGCGTTGGCAATCATTTTAAAAGAAAAACTGTTGAAATCTGTCCAGCGGTTCTGGAGTAGAAGATTTTTTAAGGTTTCGACTATATATGGTAATGGCAGCCATCTTAGATGTAGCACTGACCTAATTTTAACAAATCTAAAAAGCATTTATCTAAGGATCATCCATGTGAATTTTGGTCAAAATTAGCCAAGCGGTTTCTGAGGAGAAGTCGTTTGAAGAAAAGTTAACGGACAACGGACGACGGACGACGGACGGACGACGGAAGACGGACAACACACCATCCCATAAGCTCTGCTGGCCCTTGGCCAGTAGAGCTAAAAATGAGAAAAAGAAAACTGAAACTGAACCTGAAACTGAAACTGTTGCAAAATCAAAATTACCCAACCATAGTTACCATAGTGCATTTAAATTATTTACAGCCACTTCAAAACAATAGGAATTAGTGAGACACGAAAAACTTAAAATCCACTTAACATCTACTTCACAAACAATTACAATAAAGCGACATCTTAATTATTCTCTTTAGTGCCTCTTTACAGAGATAACATGTCCCAACTAGCAACTATTTGTGTGTGATACAATGATTATAAATTGTTTAAGGGTTGACTTTGTATTTGCATTTAGCATGCGTCTGTGTAGAAAAGTAAGTGCACTTTTTGTCTCGCCTTTTCGAAGAAAAAAGAGAACATCAACATTCAAGTTTTGCGTTTAGGTCATTTTCCCACACACTGAATGCACTAGACCTTTCAAACTTTGCTTATAGTTGCATCATGGGTGGTATACATCGCAAGGTTACAAAGCAAATGTTGAAGTGACCTTGACTCTCCAAGCAAAGGGCAGATAACTTACTAATTTTTAGGTTCAACTTTTGCGTTTAGGTCAAATTTTCACAAACTGTATACACTAGACCTTTCAAACTTTGCTTATAATTGTATCTTGAGTGGTACATTGCAACGTGACAAAGCAAATGTGGATGTGACCTCCACCATCCAAGCAAAGGGCAGATAATTTTAATTGTTACATTTACATCACTTTCTCATGAACTAGAATTATGCACTAGATGTTTTAAACCTAATTTATAGCTTAATCTTTGGAAGAAAACATATTCTATTTTAACATAGTTGTGTTTTTGGTAGTGCATCTTTTTGTGGATGCCTGGATTTCATCTATGACCTTGACCTACTTTTTGAAGGCCTTCATTTTTCATCCGATCTTTACTAAACTTAAACAAGATTGTTAATATCAATGAAAACTCGCACAAGTTCGAAAACCAGCCAGATCGGACCAATAGCAGCAGAGTTATGACCCTTGATTTAGTTAAAAATGCTATATTTTGCCTCGTTAATACGATAGGGCTTTCATTTTTCATCTGATCTTTACCAGATGTTTTGCCTTTTTTTATTATTATTAGTATGTATTTGCTTTTTTATATATTTTTTTTTAATAGATATATATTTTTTTTTAATTTCCTATGTCATTATTTTTTTGTTTTAATTATTTATTTTTTTATATATTTTTTTTTTTTTAATTTTCTTATTTCATTTTTTTTTTTTTTTTGTGTTAACGCCATGTTAGCAGGAAGCATTGCTGTGCCTATTGCATTTTTTTCTGGTTCGTTGATTTTTGATGGAGTGACGGCCCCATGACATTTTTTTTTTTAATTTCTTGTCGGCGCTACTCCTCCTAAACGCCTTGTTGGATTTCGTCGAAACTTGGCAGGAAGCATCGGTAAGATGTCTAATTGTGCATATCGCCCAGTTTGCTGATTTATGACGGAGATATGGCACTTTGACATTTTTACTTTAAATTTCTTGTCGGCGCTACTCCTCCTAAACGGCTTGTTGGATTTCTACAAAATTTGGCAGGAAGCCTCAGTATGATGTCTAGTTGTGCAAAGCATGGTATATCAATGCAATTTTGGACAAGTTCGAAAATCAGCTAGATCTAGTTAGTAACGACAGGTTATGGCCCTTGATTTGTTGACAAAATGCTATTATTGTATTTTCCTTTGTTAAATCTGCAGTTACTTCATTTTTATCTGATCTTTACCATATTTGTTTAGAATGTCCCCCCCCCCCCCCCCATCCCACCCACCCATTTTTATGAAATTTCATTCATAGAAGAAAGTGGGACAAATTAAAAAATGCCCATGCCAGACTAGACACAGCAGACTTATTGCCCATGATTACCAGGTGAGCGATCTAAGGCCATCTTATCCCTGTTGTTTTTGCAATGTTTTAAAAAAACTACTGATGGGAATTATATGTCGACAACCCTTGATATACGAGCCGTTTTAGCCAGTAGAGCATCCACAGGCCCTCTTGAGCCTCTTGTTTTTAATAGACCGGCATTTCGTTTTTAAACAAATGCACTTAAATGTCATCTCAGCAAACGGCAAACTCGATTGTTTTTAGTTACTAAAATGTTTACAAACTTTCATTTAAGCATCATTGACCTTTTTATATTTAAGTCCAGCCCCCGTTAGGCGAGACATGTGAATCCACGGATTTCTTGTATATAGTTGTTCTTTGTTTCTGTGTGTGTTTGTGGTTAACTTTCGTCCCTTAAGGCTACTTTTCCTGTTCGAATTTTATATCTATATTGAATAGAAAATTTAAAGTGGGGAAAATGAAGAATGCAAATAAAATGCAAATAAAGCCGTAAGAGAGCATTCACTCGGTCAATTATAACTAATGACAGGGCATGGGGCACAACAAGGGTCGTTATATGTATGTGGGAATATATCGACTTCAGCTTTATTTGTTTTCTTACATAACAACCTTTGTTGGAGCCCATATCATGTTAGCAGTCGGTATGGACGGATCTCGTTCATGTAATGTAACTATACATGTAACATACATGGTCATGCTTTCTGTATTAATCTAATTATTGATATGCACATGTATACATGTATTGTATATAGAGAATAAAAAATAAAACAACTAAAAAAGAAGATAATATTGTTTTACTGGCCCGATTTAAGTAGGTTTGTAAATTTACATTTTGAATCCAACTCCAATTAAAGTATGTCTACAAGAAAATAATGTATGGAAAAGCAGAATGTCCAGTCCAATGACATTACGTATGGAAATGCAGAATGTCCAGTCTAATGACATTACGTATGGAAATGCAGAATGTCCAGTCCTATGACATTACGTATGGAAATGCAGAATGTCCAGTCCAATGACATTACGTATGGAAATGCAGAATGTCCAGTCCAATGACATTGCGTATGGAAATGTAGAATGTCCAGTCCATGGAAATGCAGAATGTCCAGTCCAATGACATTACGTATGTCCAGTCCAATGACATTACGTATGGAAATGCAGAATGTCCAGTCCTATGACATTACCATTACGTATGGAAATGCAGAATGTCCAGTCCAATGACATTACGTATGGAAATGCAGAATGTCCAGTCCTATGACATTACGTATGGAAATGCAGAATGTCTAGTCCAATGACATTTCGTATGGAAATGCAGAATGTCCAGTCCATGGAAATGCAGAATGTCCAGTCCAATGACATTACGTATGGAAATGCAGAATGTCCAGTCCAATGACATTACGTATGGAAATGCAGAATGTCCAGTCCAATGATATTACGTATGTCCAGTCCAATGACATTACGTATGGAAAGATAATCAACATTTAGCAATTTATATTTACAAAAGACTTTGCTTTCAATTGTTCAAATAATTATTTGAAATATGGATGTAGTAAAATTGAATTGAATTGGATTTTATAGTCGCACCAACAGCTAAGGTCATTTGGCGACTTTCCAGCTCCCATTGGTAAATGAATCAGAAGAAGGTATTTTCTAACTATAGTTATGCATCAGGGATAGGTATTTTAATCTACGTGGTAAAATAAATATCAATGTATTGCAAAGCGAGCATCATGTGTTGATATCGATTATTTGCTCCGCACGACGGCTATTTATAACTTTGGGGTTTCTGAAGGACTAACATGACATATTGTAATTTATAATTATTAATAATTGCGCTTTATTACAGGAAATTGTTAATTTTCCATGTTAATCTTGAATCATTTTACATTTTAAATTGATAATTTAATAGTTTTTTGCTTTTTTAAAATAAAATTAGCCACAAAGCGTGATATACTCCCTTTAAAACCCGCTATGAATGTATAATAGACTGTCCTTTCTTTAAAGACATTGTAAACCCTGACTCGCAGGCTGATCTGGGTTTACAAATGGACGCAAAGGCTTAGAAGTGCTTAGCGGGTTAAGGGTTAAATATATATATTTGTTGATATCAGGTACAGAACAGCATCCAGGTGGCGACCAAAAATATTCAAATCCAAAAACCGGCAAGGGAGGAAATTCAATGAAAACAAACATTGAAGTTTGAGGATTATACCTCGCAGACGTGTTTTTAGTCCCGTGAACTACATACTTTTGACTGAAATAAATAGACAAACCCTGATCTAAATAATAATAAAACAAACTTTTGTTTTTCACAGTTTGCCGACTCTCATTTCCACTGCGAAAACAAGATAATGTTCGAGTTGTTGCGATGTACGGTTTCCCACAAACTGCGTGTTACGGTCCTTTGCGCTTTTAATTTCCAGGGGAATACTATTCCATACTGAAGTTCCAGAATATGATAAGCTCCCTTTGAATAGTTCGTTATAGAGTGGGAAAATTAAAATTGAAAAAATGTTGAACTGCGGACTATTTGCAACAGAAAATGTTTTTACAGCATATGAAAGAATAGACATTTAGCTTTAACATACTGAGAATTAGACAAAATTAGACAACTCTTTCACTAAAAAATCTGCATTTGAAATTGTGCGTTTTTCTTAAAATCCTTCTAGATTTAAGTTTACTTATAATGGCAATATGTATTAGAAATAAGACAGGTTTGATGGGATATTTCACTTTAAATACCTTCATTTGTCATAATAAGTGCAACTTTGAACACGAGTACACGTTAATGTCTTTTTAAATATTTTTTCTTGACAAAAACGCATGTTGAATTACCCCACCAACCAAAATCACAAAAAAAAAGTCGGCATGTATCAATGGTAAACAAGGATTGTATGCATTTTCATGGAAAATTTGAAATACATACTCATATTATAAGATCACTGGTGATACATTGGGGTAATAAATTAACTCCCGTGGGGTATTCGTCGGCACATAGTGTCGGCACCTATTAATTCCGCCGTTATTGGCGTAAAACTGCACACGGTTTATACATCAGTATTGTTAATGCAAATGTTAAATGTTTTTGCGCAATAACTATAACTTTCAATTTAAGTTTAACTAACATTCAAAGTATGACTATTTAAATATAAATGAGAATACTAATTTTGATTGACCTCCTGGGTAACTGACATTGAAAACAATAATTATCCAGACTTATCAAAAAGATAATTTCATTTACCTTCGTTACAGATGTTATTACACTATTTTAACAAACCTTGGCATATATTCCCATTTGGTAGAGAATCTATATGAGTTGATACCGATTGGTCGTGTTACCTTGTATTAACTATTAAGGTTATGCTTGTGTCAGCCAATCATTGTTAATGCTGCTTATGAAAGTTAGGCATTTATTACTAGAACAAGAGTTCAATGACATGGAAGCTCTACTGATAGGTTTTGAAAGCTAGATCAGCATTCCTGTGAAGTTTCATGAAATTTAAATGTGTAGTTTCAGAGGAGTAGTCGTTACAAGTTTTTACTATATAGCTCTATGTAAACAAAGATGTCCAATGGTAGCCATGTTAAATGTTAAATCAAAATAATTGTCAACATTAATGACCAACATCATGGCATGCTGAGTCCCATATAAATATCACTTACAGTTTTTAAGAAGTAGTTGCTACAAATGTGTTCCTGAAAAATCTATTTTTAGTCATGGCGGGCATCTTGAATTAAGTGGCCGAAATTTTAATAGGATCAACATGACTTCAAGAGCAACATTTCTGTTAAGTTTCATAAAAATCCTTCAAGTAGTTTCAGAGGAGTAGTCGCTACAGGTCTATACTATATAGCTCTATGTAAACAAAGATGGCAAATGATTTTCGACCATGACCAACAGCATGTCATTCTGATCATTTTAGAAAAAATCCCATATCAATATCACTTATAGTTTTCAGGAAGTAGTCGCTACAAATTTGTTTGTTTTTAAATCTATTTTTAGCCTTGGTGGCCATCTTGTATTTCCGCTAGGATCAACTAGAGATCAAGAGCAAAGATGGTCGCTCAGGCGGCCATGTTTGACATCGAATCAAAATCAATCTTGGTTAGGACCAAATACATGTCGCACCAGTCATTTCGGTAAAGGTTTCAATTCAATATCACATACGGTTTTTGAAAAGTAGTCGCCACAAAGTCGCATTTTAAATATCTATATTAAGCAGTGGTGGCCATCTTGCATTTCCTACCGAATTTTCGCTAGGATCAACTAGCAACATTCCTGTGAAGTTTCATGAAATTCCATCAAGTAGTTTCAGGGGAGTAGTCGCCACAATATTTTCCTATATAACTCTATTTAAACAAAGATGGCCGCTGGCAGTCTTGTTTGACATCCAATCAAAATGAACTTTGGTTAGGACCAACTATATAGCTGTCCATAAAGGTAACGTCGAGCCCTGCTGAGAGTAATGGACATTTCATGGGATCATATTGAAGACATGTATAAAGTTTCATTGTTATAAATCTATAATTTGAAAGTTAAATTCCAGATTAAACCTTTTATAAAGGGAAATAATTAAAAAATATAAATCAGAGAGATATGTGCCTTTAATAGATGCATTAGTTGGATGCTGCTAAAGTTTCATTGTTGTACACCTAATACTTTGAAAGTTATTAGCCACGATCACATGTAAAAGGTACGGTCAAGTTTGAGGTTAAACCTTTTTTCAAAGTGGAATAATTAAAAAAACATGAACAGGGCCGACCCTAAAACTTTTTATGTCATGAAAGTGAAACATAACACGATAATACATTTTCTGTAATCCACTGTCAGAGAACACTGAGTGGCAGGCTCCGCGAAAAAGATCGGTCCGTCGGACATGACAGGCACATTTTTTTAAATGTCTGGTAGAAAATTTCTGTGAGTCGGTCCAAGTGTCCGGTCATTTTTAAGACTAATGTCCCAGGGATCACTCTACGCTGCGATTCCGCGATATTCTCACATTAAAATCTCAAAATTAGCATGAAAAAAAGACAAATGGAACAAATTGTCGAACCGAAGTCAAAATCCATTTTCACCATGTCTGTTCGTAATGAAATTATATTTGTATATATTTCATTTAAAATCTCATGTAAATTTGTTCAGATCCATTTATTCGCGATTAAAACATATAAAAGGAGAAAATATCAAATTATTCAAAAATCACATGAAAAAAATCAAAACGAGATTATGTCGGGATTGTTATATCGGTAAACTTCCAGTTCGCTTTGGTTTCGGGACATTTTGTCTCATTCAATCCTAGGGTGATCCCTAAAATCCTAACAGAAAATCACATTTTATCGCTTGTAATTTTCCATCTCTTCTTGTGCTTTCTGCAACAGTTGTCTGTCTGTACATCACACACTTTGTCCGGACTAGTTCTCCTGAACCCCTGGCCGGATTTCAACCAAACTTTGCAGGGATGATCAGTACTACACCTGGTTGTGCATATCGTTGTTTTGTCCTGGTTGAGTGATTTTTTGAGGAGTTATTGCCATTTACAATACACAAACTTTGTCCGAAACTAGTTCTCCTTAAGGACACATTTCCCAACGCTATTTGGTCATTGAAAAAGAAAGAGAAGCTTGAATATTTACAGCCAGCACGCTTCGTGGCTGATCAACTCAGGTATATAAATTGAGGCCCGCTCTTAGTTGTTTTATTCGTATAGCATTGCTATGTTGAGGGTAAGAATAGCTTAACTTACTTTAATGAAAAAATATATGTTCATAATTTAGCTTTTGAATACAAAACTTATTTGGTATTTCTTTGTTTTTAGACCAAATGTTAGAGCACAACACAATAAATATACAACATTATTTACTGTGTTATTAGGTGTACTGGTCACAAATGCTTTATTGGGTGGGCCTCATAATCTGAAGAAAAATTGAATATCACACTTTGCTCATGAAATTGTATGCCTAACAGTGATTTACAGTTACCATAGATAGAAATTCTCTCCCCACCAAATACAATAGGCTCGAAATATGTCCTTAACCCCTGGCCGGATTTCAACGAAGCTTTGCAGGGATGATCAGTACCAAGTCCAGTTATGCATCGCAGTGTTCTGGTTGAATGATTTTTGGCAGAGTTATTGCACTTTAAAGTTTTTAGTAAACAGACTTTGTCTGGACTAGTTCTCCTTAACCCCTTGTCGGATTTCAACGAAACTTTGCAGAGATAATCAGTACAAGCCTAGGTGTGCATATCATTGCCGTATTTGAGTTGAATGATTTAAGGCACTTTAAAGGCTTGAATACACGAACCTTGTCAGGACTAGTTCTCGTGAACTCCTGTCAAGATTTCAGCAAAACTCAGCAATGATGATCAGTGAGTACCATGTCTTATTACGGACTTCGTCGTGTTCAGGTTGAATGATTGTTGGCAGAGTTATCGCCTTTTTAGGTTTTAATACACAAACTTTTTTCCAACTAGTTCTCCTCAACCGCTTGGCGGTGGTGCAGTCGGTAGCGCGGCGGATTAGTAACCGGAGGCCCCGGGTTCAATCCACCGTGGTGCCACTGAGTTTCGTCGGTGTGTTCTTGGACAAGACACTTTCCCTTAGCCTCGTCCGTCGGATGGGGACGTAAACCGGGCGGTCCCGTGTATCGGTCTATCCTCCGAGCACGTTAAAGAACCATAGAAATTTATTCGATAATAAGAGTAGGGCACGGTTCCCGGATTTCTATGTATCCTTCCCCTCTCTCAGGGGTGGCTCTATATAACCTATACTGTGTTGATGAGCCGTTAAACAACATTCAATTCAACGAAACTTTGTGCATATCGTCTCTGTCTTCTGGTTGAATGAGTTTTGGCCTATGGTTCTTTAAAGGTTTTAATACATAATCTTTGTACGGACTAGCTCTCCCGATTTCCTGGCCAGATTTAACGAAACTTGGCAAGGATAATCTGTACCAAGCCTAGTTGCACATCTTCGCCGTGTTCAAATATTTTTTTAGCGGAGTTAAGACCCTTTATGGCAGGAGGAATGGGGCCGAATTAAAAAACAACAACGTGCATCGAGGGCCCTGTCCGCTGAATAAATAAAAATGCAGAGACATATTTGAATCTGATGCCATGATGGGGTTGTATGTGTAATCATAATAGACTTCTAGTAAATAGCAAGTATCCCTGTTACTATTAATAGGCTTGTACATGTTGTAAATGATGAATAAAAAATACAAACGTTCCGAACGCTAGCATGATACAAATATACTATAATGTGATAAAAGACAAGATTATGTTATTTTTTCTGTTTTGGCAAGTATCATATGCAGCAATATTGAACATCAGACAGTAAAAAGAGCAATAATATAAGATATTTACTGCAGTTGCCCCACCCACCAACTCGGCAACTGACAGTCTCGCATTTCATCACACGACACGTTATCTCTAAATATAAACATATAAATTGACATAAAAAAACAGTCTTTACCACACATATTCACTGGATAGTTACCATCGTCCTACTATTGGTCGTCCTAAAATGATTTGATACACCCATACGATCTGAGACTGCAAAATATCCATAACAAAACTGCGCATGTCGTTTGTTGTTTTTGTAGCGTTTATGCTTCTTTCCTCGAAGTACCCTAACCTAAGGGTGATATATTGTTTCTGGTAATCATTCTATACATCTTATCATTGAATTAATAATAAAGGAAAGACTGCAAAGGGCCAGAATACTATCGAACACGTTTAAAAATATCGTTATACATGGACTTTTCAGATCCTATTCTGTACTGAAATCCGAGCATCTCGATTTGTGATTTTTAACATACTCTGTTTATTCCAGAAGCTTTTTATTTATAAAACAAACCATTTTTATACTAGAATTACGAAAACAACCATTTGTATGTGTTTTTATTTAGTAAAATACAATATATAAGCATATTCGTAATTGGACCCTCCGTTTCGGAATTCGCAATTGGTCGGTTCTTCGCAAATGGCGTATAACATCGATACATATGCAGGCGATATAACATGGTTAATTAATTACTAATTGATGCCTTTGTTGAAGAGTGCTTTGACTAATAAGCAATATGGTGTTGCGGCATATCTGTGAAAGAAATGTTCACACCTTCGTTAAGACTCTAGGAGAGGCAGTTATAAACACAGTAGGTGGTACATCCATGGGCTATTTGAAGCTAATTACATAAATATCTTGTCTCAGTCTTATATAAAATAGTTATACCATATTTCCATACACGTTTCATGGGTACAGCACACACACACTGTCTGACTAGCAAGTAGTTTGAGCGCTACGGAATAAACCAGAAAGAGGATCTTCAAAAGATTGCCCTTGGAATCTACTACATAGTTTAATATCTACATATCGTGTTATACATGATTTTAAATGGAACAAACACAAATATGTGCAGTATTATATAAGTGTATAATTGAAAATAAGACAGTGTAGGGTCTATGCTTAGATTAATATAAAATTGGAGTTTACGTGAAATTTAAGCGCACAGTCCAGGGTTTCCTAGACCGATTTCACCTCAACCAACATTCCATTAAATTTCTTACAGACTTGGAGTTTAAGTAAATTTTAAGCCTACACAAGTGTTTCCTACATCACATTTATCCGCATTAAATGTTCATTAAATTTCATGTAAAAGTGGAGTTTAAGAGAAATGTAAGCGGACGACAGTCTTTCCTATATCACATTTAACCTCAACAAAATTTCATTAGATTTCATGTAAAAGTGGAGTTAAAGTGAAATTTAAGCAGACACCAGTGTTTCCTACACTACATTTATATGCAATAACATTTCATTAAATTTCGTGTAAAAGTGGAGTTTAAGTGAAATTTTAGCGGAGAACGGTGTTTCCTACATCACATTTAACCGCAATAAAATGTCATTATATTTCATGCAAAAGAGGAGTTTAAGTGAAATTTAAGCGGGCACTAGTCTTTTCTATATCACATTTAACCTCAACAAAATTTCATTAAATTTCATGTAAAAGTGAAGTTTAAATCAAACTTAAACTATAACAAAATTTAAGTATTTTGTGAAAAATTAAATGCCATTTAAAGATGAATTAAATCGGAAAATTAATGGGGAATTAAACTTGCTGATACCTTATTATACTAGGAATTTAAGTGTAGTTTAATTGAGATTTAAGTTGCGATTAAACGCCTTATTTCATGCAGTGATCACTATGTTGTTATGTTGGCGTCAGACCGACGCAGAATGTATTTATTTTAAATTGTATCGATCCGGTGTCGGGCGAACACAGTTAATATATTGTCGTTTTATGGATCCGGCGTCAGGCCGACGCAGAGTGTATTTATTTTGTATTGTATCGAATTGTATCGATCCGGTGTCGGGCGGTCACAGTCACTATATTGTCGTTTTATGAATTTGGCGTCAGACTGAGGCAGAATGTATTTATTTTGCATTGTATCGATCCGGTGTCGGGCGGACACAGTCACCATATTGTCGTGTTATGGATCCGGCGTCAGGCCGACACAGAATGTATTTATTTTGTATTGTATCAATCAGGTGTCGGGCGGACACAGTCACTATATTGTCGTTTTATGGATTCGGCGTCAGGCCGACGCAGAATGTATTTATTTTGTATTGTATCGATCCGGTGTCGGGTGGACACAGTCATTATATTGTCGTTTTACGGATTCGGCGCCAGGCCGACGTAGAATGTATTTATTTTGTATTGTATCGATGCAGTGTCGGGAGGACACAGCCACTATATCGTCATAGTATGGATCCGGCATCAGGCCAACGCAGAATGTATTTATTTTGTATTGTATCGGTCCTGTGTCGAGCGGACAAAGTCACTATAATGTCATTCTATGGATCCGGCGTCAGGCCGACGCAGAATGTATTTATGTTGTATTGTATCGATCCGGTGCCGGGCGGACACAATTACTATATTGTCATTTTATGGATCCGGCGGCAGGCCGACGTAGAATGTATTTTTTTTGTATTCTATCGATCCGATGTCGGGCGGACACAAACCATTTTTTTTTGATACGACGTCGGGCAGATGCAGAAAGTATTTATGTTATATTGTATCGATCCGGTGCCGGACGGGTATATGCATATGCATACGGGTATATGCATTTTTTGGATCCGGCGTCGGCCGACGCAAGAAATATGTTAAAGTTGTGTCGCACTGCTCTGGTTTCGGGCGGACACAGCAACTATTTCGTTATGTATTATGTTTTTTATGTTTTACTGTATCGATCCGGTGTCGGGCGGATAAAATTTTGAGCAGAAATTGTGGATGTAGCCAGATGGTGGTTAAACATTTCCATGTTTAATCCAGTGCCTGATGGAATAGATCTACAATAATCATAGACTGAAGAGGGAACGAGATTATCTTTTTCCTCTAATTGGACTCACATCCATATTATTTGTTTCCAATAATGTTTTGTTTTTCAACAATTTGACTGTTTTTTCCCTTCAAGTCAGAGCCAGAATATTTTTTTCAACAAAATTCAAGGGCCGGAACTTTTTTTTCAAAAAAATCCCCCGATCTCATCCCCCCTGGTACCCAACCGAAATGGAAATGGTCGGTCCCTAACGTTTTATAAACATAGGCCTCGAAGTGGACACATACAACAACTAATGGCAGGCTATAATGTATTGACACTTATGATTTAATATATTTAAGGTTTACAATCCGCTGTAATCTACTTATCTTGTATAATTATACACACATAATCTATACATGAACTGCATACTCTCGTATTGTATTGCTGACGGTCCATATATATACTGATAACATTGCGGGATACGTGACCTAATCTTTCATTTATTACACGTTCGCCTTTGTGTGTATTTTAAAATACTTTAACATTAGCACACATTGATATGTATTTGTTGTGATTGACGGTTCGGTCATGGTTATGGTGCTTAATTAATATTAGGTAAGTTACTTACTTTATCAATATATCACATAGTTCTGCATGTATTGACAGTTTAAGATGTGTCCGTGTCTGTCATACACAAATGTGGGTGTGTGTGGGTGTGGACAAGGATTTGGGTAAATATTTCTTGTTTCATAAGTTACACTATACACATATACTTTTGTGCCACGTTATATGTGTATAGGGGTGGATCTGGGCAAGGATTTGGGTAAATATTTCTTGTTTTAGAAGTAACATTATACACATATACGTTCGTGCCATGTTATATGTGTATAGTGGTGGATTTGGGCAAGGATTTGGGTAAATATTTCTTGTTTCATTAGTTACACTATACACATATACTTTCGTGCCACGTTATATGTGTATAGTGGTGGATCTGGGCAAGGATTTGGGTAGATTTGGGTAAATATTTCTTGTTTCAGATGTTACACTATACACATATACTTTCGTGTCACGTTACATGTGTATAATGGTAGATTTAGGCAAGGATTTGGGTAGATTTGGGTAGATTTGGGCAAGGGTTTGGGTAGATTTGTGTAAGGATTTAGGCAGATATGGGTGTATTTGGGTAGATTTGGGTATTTCGTGCCACCGCTTTTAGCTGACAATCTGCTGTCAAGGATGAGATTCTTGATTTAATCCACGCAATTACACCTAATAGTGTAGTTTCAGTATCTCTGGGGTGGCTCTAAATAACCTATAATGATGAGTCATTAAACAAAATTTGTTTCAATTCAATTTCCTTATTTAGTCACCACTCAATACGTTATAACACCACATTTCACTCTCTCAGGGGTATATATTAGACACCAGTTGATGTGTATACTCTGCGGCAGCTCTAAATAACCAGTAATGTTTTGATGAGCCGTTCAACAATATTCAATTATATACACTTTCTCTAATTCAGTCATCATTTTTTCACCACGCAATACGTTATAATACCACCTTTAATATTCTCTGGGCGGCACTAAATAACCTGCAAGAAGAAACTGATGTGTAGCATCAGAGGACAGCGCAGGGTTTTTTCAAAAGGAGGAAACAAACATGAGTATTTATGTGCACATTGTATTGTTTATACACTTTAAAGAGAATATATCAGGCTTTTCAAAGGGGTCTAGGTTTCTGACTTAAAATTAACATATAATTATATTTTCTATTCTGAAGGGCCTAATTAAACCTAATAAATGAGCCTAAACATGGTCCCTTATTTGCAAAGGAATTGATTCTGCACAGCAATATGTGCTATCCTAGGTTACGCACCAGGGTTAATTTCAGCAATTTACGTCCGATTCCGTCCCAGATATATGGTGTATTCAAAGTTTAAACCTTAACAATATGGTTCAAACATTATATTTTGATTGATATAAGTGTTTTATCATGAATCCGTCCTGGAATGCAAAAGTTATTGAACGCTATATGACCTTTGTCCTCTGTCACGTGCTCCTCCATATGCAGCATCAAAAACTAATAACAAATATAGGCTGCGCACTCAAAGCATGCCGCCAATAATTATTATGTTGATGAGCCATTAAACAAGAATCAGTTCAGCTCAATTTACTTATTTAGTCAACACTCAATATCTTATAATACCAATTTTCACTCTCTCATGTGCATTGAGTGCATTCTCTGGCGTGGCTCTAAATAACCTGTAACCTGTTGATGAGCCATTAAACAAGATTCAGTTCAATCTTATTTCCTTATTTAGTCATTATTTCACCAATCAGTATGTTATAATACCACATTCCACTCTCTCAGGGGTATATATTAGACATCAGTTGATGTTTATACTCTGGGGCGGCTCTAAATAACCTGTAATGTGTTGATGAGCTGTTAAACAATATTCAATTATATTCACTTTCTTTAATTCAGTCATATATTTCACCATGCAATACTAACGTCTCTGACTTGAAATAACTTGCCCCTCACCGCTGTAGGTTCGATCCCTCAGGGGCCTAGGAATCTTTATGTGAGGAAGCTATCCAGCTGGCTTGCGGAACGTCGGTGGTTCTACCCAGGTGCCCGCCCGTGCACGAAAATTGCCCGGAGGGGCACCTGGGGTCTTCCTCTACCAATGGAAGCTGGAAAGTCGCCATATGACCTTGGCTGTTGGTGCGACTATACAATCCAATTCAATCAATCAATCACCATGCAATACATTATAATACTACCTTCTACTTTCTCTGGGCGACTCTAAATAACCTATAATATGTTGACGAGTGATTAAACAAGATTCATTTCAATTCAGTTTCCTTATTTAGTTATAATATGTTATAATACCAGTTTCCACTCTCTCAGGATGTGCATTTAAACAACATTCTGTTCAATTCAGTTTTATTATTTAGTCATTATATCATCACTCAGTACGTTAAAATACCACTTTTAATTAGTAGTATGTAACTTTTTGAGGTTTTCATTATGTATTTTCACATCAAAAAAAAAGAAAAAGAAAATATACTACAATTATACGTTAAATAACAGGACACATAATTACAAACTTAGTGGAATCTTATGTAACTAGAAAAGTCATAGGATACAATATATACTATGACGACGAGCGGCAATAAGAATAAATATTGTAGTATATATGTTTATTTTAATTCAGTGAATTAGAATTAAAGCATCTTGTGTAAAATTAATTGTGAGTTCAATTTGGTGTAGCAAAGGCAGAGAACGAAATGGAAAAGTGAAATGAAGACGTATGAATAATTACAATTTACATACGGTATTAATATGATCAAATGTCTATATTTTTTAAGTTCATGCTGTACAAAAACAACATTATTGATGTGCAAAAATAAAAATTGTATGTACAACTCTGTAAGTGTGTCAGGACTCTGCCAAGACTTGAACCTGGATTTCTTTTCTCGAAAGAAAAGTGTGTTTCTTTACACTACAGAGATCGCCCAGACATCACAAAAGAGTGTTCAAAACTAGGCAAAACTAATAAACATTTAGATTAAAACCTTTTCAAACTAAAACTATCACTGAAGTTTTTTAGTACCCCTGCAAACGCATACCCACAACTATATGCACATCTCCACTTCATACTGATGCTTCTCACAAAGTTTGGCAAAAATCCATATATATATATATAGGACTTATGGAGAAATAGCACACAAAATAATTTTTCTTAGAAAAATATTCAAGGGGCCAGAACTGACATCAAACACCACTGAACCAAAACCCCACTATGATGTGCGTATCTCCATATGATGCACGATTCTCACACAGTTTGTTGAAACCCCATCAGGTGCATGGTTATAGTAGTTTCAGAAGACTAGTCGCTACAAGTTTTCATTATATAACTCTATGTAAACAAAGATGGTCGCTGGCGGCCATGTTTAACGTCAAATCAAAATAATTTTTGACAAGGATCAACATCATAGATGGTCGCTGGCGGCCATGTTTAACGTCAAATCAAAATAATTTTTGACAAGGATCAACATCATGACTGTCATACTGATCATTTTAGAAAAAGTCCCATATCAATATCACTTCTAGTTTTCAGGAAGTAGTCGCTACAAACTTTTATTTTGAAAATCTATTTTTAGCCATGGCGGCCATCTTGAATTTCCGGCCGACCTGAAATTTTGCTAGGATCAATTAGACATCAAGAGCAACATTCCAGAGAAGTTTCATGAAAATCAGTCGTGTAGTTACAGAGAGGTAGTCGCTACAAGTTTTTACTAGATAACTCTATGCAAACAAAGATGGCTGATGGCTGCTGACAGCCATGTTTAACATTGAATCAAAAGGATTTTCGACAAGGACCAACATCATGTCATGCTGATCATTTTAGAAAAAGATCCATATCAATATCACTTATAGTTTTCAAGACTACAAACTTGTTTTTTGAAAATATATTTTTAGCTGTGGCGGCCATCTTGAATTTCCGACCAACCTGAAATGTTGCTAGGATCATTTAGACATCAAAAGCAACATTCCTGTGAAGTTTCATGGAAATCCGTCGAGTAGTTTCAGTAGTCGGTACAAGTTTTTACTAAATAACTGTAAACAAAGATGGCCACTGGCAGCCATGTTTAATGTTGAATCAAAACGATTTTCGACAAGGACCAACATCAAGTCATGCTGATCATTTTAGAAAAAGTCCCATATCAATATCACTTAGAGTTTTCAAGAAATAGTCGCTACAAACTTGTTTTTTAAAAAAATATTTTTAGATTTGGCGGCCATTTTGGAATTCACATCAACATGAATTTTTGCTAGGATCAACTAGAAATAATTTTAGAAAAAGTTCCATATCAATATCACTTAAGAGTTTTCAAGAAGTACAGAGTTTTTTTTAAGCCTATATTTATCAGGGGATGGAGTAGCTTTTTAGTTATACATATATTACGAATATGAAAGTCTTCAACTCGAGGTCAAGCTCTAGAAAAAACGAATAAGTTAAGACACATAAACCCCATAAGAAGTTTCTCGGGGAACATCTAAATTGAGGATAATTAGCAATATCAAAATTAAAATCATCTTTCTTGTCATAGATTTTGCCAATTATTTCACCATTTTCAATATAGAGATGTAAATCGAGAAAAGAAACGATAATATCAGAAATATGTGCTTTGTTAAGTTGAAGTTCTTTATGGTATTTATTAGTAACCATAGTAGAAAAGAATGGGATTTCTATGTTTTCAATATGTCATCCAGCTACCGAGAGGAGGTGTCATTAACATTTCAATAACACCTGCCTGGGTATCTGGTGAATGACTCAACATGAAATCTCTTTCATAGCAATATAAACACAAGGGGTGCACAGTTCGTAGCCATAGGGATACCAACAATTTGTCTATAATCGTTAGTTCCATGCCTGACTAAAATATTATCAAATAGGAAGATGAGTGCTTCACAAACTGCAAGTCCACATAGTGTAATTGTCTAAACTGCCGTTAGTGAAAAACGCTTTAATATTATTACAGGCCGAAATGTAGTTTTTTCTCTATCGAAAGTTTTTTGAATAAGAGCAATAAACTTTTCTTTGATAAGGTGATGTGGTAAGGTTGTATATAGTGTAGAGCAGTCATAAGTGCTTATAGATGAAACTTGACGTTTATTGCAAATATTATCAAGAACGTCTCCTGAATTTTTAATATACCAAAATAAATTAATCCCAGAGTTTTCATTCGTTTTAGCAACATTGTTTAACGTGATTTTTAACGGCAGTAAGACAAGAAGTTAACAGTTTGGAGATGTTTGTGGTGGTGCAGGCACTAGCATTCGAAATAAAGCGGGCCTTATACGGAATTTTATGTAATATATATATGTATTTTGGGGTTTCTGTTGTAATTTTTTTTTTTATCTCGAATTGCAGCAGAACGACCCCAAAATACATATATATAATAAATCACCACGAAATGATCTTGTGATAAGTTTCTATTTATATCAACCAATCGGTGAAGATCATGTGATAAGCGTCTATTTATATCAACCAATCGGTAAAGTTTTTGGTCTTCCAATCGGTGAAGATCTTGTGATAAGTTTCTATTTATATCAACCAATCGGTGAAGATCATGTGATAAGCGTCTATTTATATCAACCAATCGGTAAAGTTTTTGGTCTTCCTGACGGGTATAAAAGGCGGTGAAAACTACAGATTAGTATCACTCTCACACGGTGACATACCCTATGGGAATAGAGACCTGAAAGAGTAAGGATAAAACTAGGATTATTTTTCATGAAAGGTAAGTCCATTTTAAATTTGTATTTATTTTTTAGAAGGTTCTAGGTTGAATACAAAGGTGGTGGATCGTACTCATACACATTACTAAAGCAATTTATTACACACCTTTTAGACTTTTTTGTAATGTTGCCATTGCTTCCTTTTTTCCCTGCTCCACTAGTTCTTTTTTTTAACTTCACTTATTTCAGCCTTTTTTTGTTTGGTGTCCTGATTTAAACTATAATATTTATCCAACTCAAACGCTTTTGATATTAACTGCTTTATGCTATTCAACTTAGCCTCTGCCAACGTTTTTATTTCATGATGTTTTTGAGCTTTTACATTAAGCTTGCGTCTGATAAAATTATTACAAACACATGTAGCTCCACATACAATTGCTGCTATTTCTAAAGGTAGCAAAACTGGAACAGCAAATCCAATCCCAGCCATAATAACACCTGCAGATATCAAGGTAGTGTCAATTCCATCTGTAATATTAATACCACGTTTATATTTTTTATAAAGTGACTGACGTATATCTCGTTCTGTAATTAACTTTTTTTCAATCTCTGAAATCTTTTGTAATCTATAATTGTGTCCGTCTTCCACTGGCAACTCAGGATATATACTTGGTGCTGTTGGTTGCTTCAGTTTTTATTAATTAATAAAAAATTAAATTAATTCAATTGAAAATGATGCCACCGTATTTACAGCTGTAGCGTTAGCAACCTTGCAAACAAAGTTAACAACAGAACCAGCACCAATCTCTAAAGGTTTATCAAAGTTATCATGATTGCGTGGAATGATGTGAAGCGTTATACCATAATTTGGTTGTTCAACACCAGTGACAGAAAATATTACAGTTACGTCACCAACTAATCGTTCACATGCTAAACCTATTCCCATAATCCGTCCACGGCGTGTCATTACATGCCCCACATTTGATTCTGCCCCACCATTACCAAATGAGAGTATTCTATTCAACACAAGTGGGCCCTTAGCCTCCGCAAATAGTGTTATAATCCCATATTTAAGATTATCAATTCTATCTCTCAAATGATTAAACTGGTCAACAAAAGGCACAATTCGCCTATATAAATTTTGAACATCATTTATCAAAGCCTCTAAGTCTTCTGTTTTTTTAGGTCTTGTTGGTCCATATATACTCATTGTTTGTTTTTTATAAAGATATATTTTTTAAATAATTTCTAAAACACAACTCATAGACAAATCGTGATTATTTATTTTGTTGCCATACTCATCTCTGACTTCTATTTTCAATTCAGTAATTGCACCATTCATAAGACAGTGATATTCAGGATAAAAACGTGTATATACTATATCTCCAAACTGCTTATTTACTACAGGTACAACACCTATAATAGTGCTTGGTGCACCATTGAAATAATTACTACTCGTATTAACTTGTTCCAGATGAACATATGCTGTTTATAAGGAGCTAAATTAATTGGGTAATCTCCCATGTTAGTACCTGTTAACCATTTTCTGTCCTTGAATCCCAACATTTTTGAAAGACCGCTTGACATTCGTGTCTCTATTGGCGTATGTATAATGGCTGCGCCAATTTGGACAATATTGTCCAGGATAATAATTTCATTTAGCTTTTTAAAATTTTCTACCAAGTCTTGAAAGTTATAAAGTTCACCTAGTACATGTTCTATTTTAGCTGGGTTTCTTGTCTTTATGATTTCATCATTAATATTATACCAACCGATAGTGTATGTAAAACTTTTTAATCCGACGCGCTTAGTTCCATCTCTATTATCGATATACTGTTGTAAATTAATAGAGTTGTCTATGTTTGAAATTGTATGAAACATTTTTTTTTAATATATATATATAAAAACACAAATAAAAATGATTTCTAAAGAATTCAAATATAACCCAGATGCTCACTATTCAAATACTTTTAGCAAGAAAGTGATAGATATAATAAATCAAAACATAGTCATTACATCAGACGGTAAAGGCTTTAAAGCATCATTTTCCAATGTCTTTGAAAAATACAAACTTTTATACGTCAAATCAGATGCTATAGTCCAACGTTGGGGAACAGATTGGATGTTATTTTGGCAGAATCAGTTAAACTTTGCTATTTGGTGTGCGACAACTGGATGCGGCATTGATTTTAACAATCATCTAAAAGCTGATGCCCTAGTTGGTTCGTTATTTCGATTTCATGTCTATTACCAAGTCAGAAGAATATTATTTGAAATGAGTGTAGCAATGCCGCAAGACTCAAATTGGAATGCATTTAATAACACATATAACCGAAACGCATACGAGAGAATATGCAAGGAGTTTAACGTTGACTTAAATTTAGACTGGCGACAGAAACAAAGCTATAATAATGGTCTAGGAACAATTTATAATTACTGGACAAATATTGGTTATCATCCTTTGATAAATACTGTATACGACAACAAAACGATGCGTTGTACAGTCTATGAGAGTGATAAAACATATCACATTGATTACATTGCACAAGGATCTGAGGCTGACAACAGCTGGTCTACTTTTATACTAGATTGTTCATCTGGATTTACAAGAGCAGGAGTAGAAAGAATCAATGACAGCATAAGAACATACTGCTGGGCAATTCTTGGTTCACAATCACAAACAAGAACTGATATACTTGGAACTGGAACAGCATTTGATGCACAGAAACAATTTTTAGCAAATGTAGAGGATGCAATAAATAGCCCCATCGACTTGCCCAGTCAAATTTTAAGATATGAAAACACCTTAAAATATGCAAGAAGTAAAGTAAATTTTGTCTATGGAAGTGGATTGTACATGTCTCCGAGCGACATGGAATTAAGAATTGGAATAATACAAGACTACAATAATGAAATTGTAATAGCAACCGATGCACAAGCATTAGGATTGAATAATGATGTAAATGTAAAACCAGTGCCACCAAAAATTATTCAACCTTTTCAAGGCACCACAACAAAGAAATGTTTACCGGAACATTCTGACTTTGATAAATCATCAATAAATAAAACTGTGGAGCAAAACCCACCAGAAATACAAAAAATAGCTATTGAACACGAAGATAACAAAACAACTATAATTGTTGGTACTATAGTAATAGGTCTTGCTGCATTGCTTATTTACGAGATTTACTAAACCACTCTTTGGCTGCCACATACAACAACCCGGAAACAAACACAAGCAAAGCCCATAGATTGTTACCAAGCCAATTAATAACATTACCTGTTGCAGATAAAAGCCATGATACTATTGCACCAATAACTCCTGGAAGTGCTGCAGCAGCTTTACCAGCTAGGTTGGCAAGAAGTTTACCAAGATTAAGTAGTTGTTTTTTTATCCAGTCTATTACTCTTGATGGATCAGGTTTTGGAGTTGGAGTTGGCGCAGCACTTGATGTGGGAATAATAGAATTAATCACCACCCCAAGAATCATACCAAATGCAGTTAAAATACTAACAATAGTAATACCTTGCTCCCTAAACAAGGTTTTGATCCTCTCACCAAGAGTTGTATCCTCGTTTAACATTTTGTTTATTGTCTTTTTTATCCTGCTTACTTGGTTACGAAAAGCTTTTCTGTTCTCATTGATGACATCCATCCTTGGACCTCTCTCAGCTTTAAGGTCTTTGAGGAGATCGCTAAGTCTCTTTATCTGAAATTTATCATTATCAGCCTTAGCTTGTTTTAACTTTTGTTCATTTCTTGTTATGTCTTTATCAAGTTGTGTGAGTTTTGCCACGTTATTGGCAAAGTTCTTCCTCGACAGTTGTCATCACTTTTACTATTCCATCCATTTCACGCTTGTCTATATTTGTTTGTGTTGAAACATCAGGACGCTTGTCTATATTTGTTTGTGTTTCAGCATCAGGACGCTCAATCACCTCCCAGTCATGGAGAGCACTTTCTATTGACTGTGCTGTGTCATTTGCAATACTTGATAAATCTTGTAATGGAATAACATCCACATTATTTGGTAAATCGTTTATTGTGCTCTCCAATACTTGTCTAAATTTGTGTGATACTTTTGTTTTACTGTCATACTCCGGCAAATTTAAAAATTGTCTTATCGCCCTTGTTCCCCCAGAGCCAATAACCCTGTTATATTCATTTGCCAAAGAACCAAGAGCAAGAAATGTAAAAGAACCTTGCCGGGCAGTTATTCTTATTCCTTTATTACCAACAATCCAGTATAATGTTTTACCATCATCTGATACTTTAAACTGGTCATAATCCATTTTGTCCGGTGCCATCTTATATCGTTTTCCTATTTCATTATAAAAGGATTTTACAAGATTTTTTCTGTATATTTCAAGTGTGGATTCTGCCAGCTCTCCCCTAAGGTCAGCAATATGGTCGCTTTGATTAAGAAGACCTCTTAGAACAGGCTCATCAGGCACCATTGGTAAATCATCATCATAATATTCATCATAATCATCTGGATCGGACGTAGGATTTTTAAATCCACCCTCAGCCATTGTTTATTTTATTTAATTTTAAAAAATATATTTAAAAAATAAAAACAATGTCGGTTTACGGAAACAAACTCAGCCCTCATAGAAAACTAAGAGAACCTCATGGTGCTAAAGGCATCCGCACAAGTGTAGTAATAACTAATAATCCCTCAACAATAGACCAAAACCAGCAACTGCTTGTGAGATTTCCCAATCTAAGTACTAATGATGTGATAGTTCCTCGTACTGCTCGTCTTGCCTTTAAAATAGAACTTAAAAGCAGAACAGACGCCAACGCTACTCTATTCCAGAATCTGGGCAGAACAATTGTGAAAAAAATGACAATAAGAATAAGTGGCAATGAAGTCATGTCAATATATGACAGTGATATATATCATTGTTATGTAGATTTATGGAAAAGCCCTACCGAACTAGTAAACATAGCTTACCAAGGTATTGGTAAATCAAACATGCTAAAACATAGAGTTGGTGCGGGAGATGCTTCCTCAGACACCGGAGATGAAGCTATAGCAGCAGCTTATGGAAATAGATTTTGTATTCCACTGGACTTTGAAATGTTAGAAAGTCATATGCCATTTTATCAAGCGGAGCTTGGTGATAGGTTAGAATATGAATTAACGTTTAACGATTATAACAAAGTTATCAAAAGCAGTGATGCTGATGCATCTTATGTAATAAAAAATATCTGCTTGGAATTTGATACGGTTAGTGATGTTGAATTAGCCAGACAAATAAGACAGCAAATCAATGGTAAGATGTTATTTATGTATGATCGTATCTTGCGACATAGAAAAATAATAGCAAACAAATCTGATACTCTTTGGAATATCAACATTAATGTACCAGCACGGAGCATGAAAGGTATTTTAATGCTGTTTGAAGACCCAGAAAGAACAAGCACAGAAACCTATTACAACCCAAAGATTGAAAAGGTTGAAATGACAATAGAGGTAGTACCAAATCAGTTGTATAGTCAGGGCATGAGGGCATATCAACATTGGGATGAAATCAACAAATATTTTGCCTTGACATCAAAAAGAAACAAAGAGACAGAAATAGCAGCGAGGGACTTAAACTTTACCAGTGTTTCTCTTGAGACCTATTTGACAAAATCATATGCTTTGTGGGTTGACCTTAGAACATGTGATGACAATTTATTACACGGCAGTGGAAGAAGAATAGAAAACGGCAGTGAAGGCATAACGATATTAATAAATAAAAAAGCAGATGCAGATAAAACTTTAAATATTTATATATATATAATACAAGATGCGCAAATCAATTTCGAAGATGGAAGATTCAAAGAAGCAGGATACTAGTTTGCAACAAAAATATCCTAAATATTCACACAGTGCCATTATTTGTGGTCAGACAGGCTGCGGCAAAACAGAGTTTGTTCTTGACATACTTGAACAAGAGTATGTTGGAGTTTTTAAACATATAATTATATTGTGTCCAACCATAGAGTGGAACGAGGCTTATAAAAATAGATCCTGGATAGGAGATGTGAAAAACCCAAAAGAAAAAAAAAAATTGTCAATCCCGTGAGCAACGGTAAAGAAATGTTACAAGAACTGTTGCGTTTCTTTTTCAAACAATAGGCTGGCCAGCCCACATTATACATTATTGACGATTGCTCAGCCAAAAAAAAATTAACAAAGAAAAAAGATATGTTATCAGAGTTGGCATTCTCTGGCCGCCACGCCAAACAATCAGTATGGGTTATTTCACAGAGATATAATTCCGTATTGAAAGATTTGAGAGAGCAAGCAAAATGGTTGTGTATATTTTACACCAAGGACAGAGATAGTTATGAAAATTGTTAGAGAGAAAATGATGTTATTCCAACGCTGGAAGAGAGAACCAGAATAAGAAAAGCTTTAGCTAAGACTAAATATTCCAAGTTGATATTCAGAACTGACCAACCAACTGGTTATTGGGTTGAATAATTGTTTTCAAAAATACAAACTAGAGTGTCCCATATAAACCATAAACTCAATGCACTAACCAATATCGGTACAACATCACTACTCATGTTTTTCGGGGCTTGTAAAACATACCCTCTTGGCTCACATATAAAATATTCAACGCCATCCTTTGTCACAGAAATTACAGGCGTTTCCTGTGCACCTTTTGCATACGTTTGTGAAAACTTACTTTCTGAAACACATATACAACATTATACGTCATCGTCATCTCTTATCATAATTTCCAGTGCTGTTTTATTTTTACCATTATCACTATTCTCACCGTCTGTTATTTTCAAATCCATTTTTTCTTATATAATATTTTTTTATTATTACAAAATATATTTATTTCATAATATCCGCAGGTATAATACCTTTTTTTTTTACAACTGTTGCTAATAGTAATACTAACAGCAAAGTAGCAATGTTAATATCAATACTGACCATGAATATAGTATTGCTAATAGCATTGCTCATAGCAAAGTAGCAATGTTAATAGCAATGCTTGCAGCAAATTAATAATGTTATTAGAAAAAATAGCAATGTTAATAACAATGCTATTAACAATACTAACAATTACTAGTTGCATGAATATCGCAGCTAGTTGTTTTGTATTTTATATTTATTTCAAGATAAAAAATAAGATTAATAATATAAAAATGAATGCGGAAGAACTATTACAAAATAAATCGGAACAGACGGAACCAGATGAATCAAAGCAACAAGAAACAAAAAAAGAAAGATTATCAGCCATCGTGGCTGGCGGCGGTAGTCGTCAATATTTGGGTAAAGACATACAACTCACAAATATAGATAGCATGTCACCAGATGAAATTAACAAACTTTACTGCAGATATGAAGCAAGGCTTGGGGCGAGCATGACTAAGACTTTAGGCAATTCTTTTATTAACTTGTATGTGATGGGAGTATCAAAATATTTTAATGTGACCAATCCACCAAAGCTGATAGAAAATTTGGAAGAAGACCCATTTATTAATCATGCTTTGACAAGTGCTTGTTGTGAGTTGTATTATGGGTATGGAATGTGCTTAGCACCATTTACAGCAATACTGACAACTTTTAGACATATTGATTTTAATAAAAATAAAAATATAGATAATATAAATGGAGAACCAAGAGAGTGAAGTTATACCTGTTGTTACACAACCTGTTGAACAACAAAAAGTAAAAAATCCAAAAAGAATAGAAGCTGGAAAAAAAGGAGCAGCGGCAAGAAAGGCAAAGCGTTTGCTTCAAGATGTTACAAATCAAAATGCTGCAAATCAAATAACAAAAATAACAATAGGTGAAGAAGAACCAGAAAAAATCAAAATAAACGTATACAAAAATTATATTCCACCGTGTCTGGTTTTATTAGGCATTGCTGGGTTGGGTTTGTATATTTATAACAAAAAATATGTTACGCAACCTGTAGCTGTGCAACCTGTTCATGTTGCACCAAAACACCCATTTGATTTGTAATAATTTATTTAAAAAAAATAATCATATAAAAAAAATGGCAGCAAGTATTGACGGAAAACAAATTGTAAATATGATGTAACATGCTGGAGTGGAAACACTTCTAACTGTTGGATATTCTGAGATTGGCAGAAAACTACTAAAAAGACCAGTACCTAAAGTAGATTTTAATATGGTAGATGTTGGGATGCTGTCTGTGGATATAATGTTAGCAATGGCTACAAAGGATATGTTGATTAAGCAAGGTATTATTCCTGCGGATATTATGAAATAATTTTAAAATATATATATAAAAAAATGGCAAGTGCAGTAGCAATGATGATAGGTGGCGCATTAACAAATGCATTGGCGTTTACCGGTTTAAATTATTTCTTTTCGAAAATGGGAAGTCATTCAGATGAGGAAAGACAAAGGCATGACAAAGCAGTGGAACAATTGAACGCAGCACAAGCGGAGTGGAATAAAAAAAGAACAGAGAGATTAGATTTTATTAATAAGCAACTACAAAAAGAGCATCATGCAGAGCAGACTTTTGATGATGTAGACCAAGCTATGAAACAGTATTATTATACAACTGGCAAACATTTGCTTTTAGAACAGGAGCTCAAGTTGAGTGATTTTTATACACCATCTCCGGATCAACAGAATAGAGAAATTACGTTTATTGTGGTGGGCATGGCTGAAACTGGATTTGTGGCGTATACATTGATTTCATAAAAAAAAAATAGTTTAAAACTATAATAACTTTGGAATGACTAAATATATTTACTTTGAAAAGACTAAGTCATATGCATGATACCTATTTTTTTTTTTTTTTTACATGGTTTCAATCCAAGTGGTCGCATATAATATGGTGGTTTAGCACTCTTCTCTATTTTATCTTTCAGATGACCAGGCGCCCATACTTCACCATTGTCTAATAATGTCAATACCATGGATGGACCATATTCAGTTTCTACTATTTTCGTATCTGTAATAGTGTATATTTTATTTAGTTCCAAGTCTGTCCATTTCTTTGTGCTATTTTGATTTTGCTCTTCGAGCAGTTCATCAAATTGTGCAGTTGTGATATCCATTTTTTCTTTATAGTTATATAAAGTTTAATCTTTAGTAGAAAAAAATGGAAAAGATTTATTACAGCCCAAAAGGATTTTGGAGAGGTTACACAGCAGTTAAAAAATTAGCAAAAGAGGCTGGTGTCAGTGAAAAAAAGGCATTAGAATTTTTAAAGAAACAAGCTGTGTGGCAGATTTATTTACCTGCGCCAAAGAAAATAGTTAGACCCAGGTTTGATGTTTCTGCTAAAAATGGAGTGCATCAAGCTGATTTGTTATTTTTACCGCATGATACTTTTGGAATTGGTCGTGGACGCAAAACATATAAATTTGCGTTGACTGTGGTTGATATTGCAAGTAGATACAAAGAAGCAGAGCCGCTGACTTCCAAGGATAGTAAAGAAGTTGCTAAAGCATTTGAGAATATTTACAGTCGACATTTAAAATATCCAAAGTTATTACAAGTGGATCCAGGCAGAGAATTTATGGGTGCAGTATCGCAGTTGATGGCAAAACACAAAGGTAAATATCAGACGGGGCAGAACAGAAATACACAGAGACCAAGCTTTAGTGGAAATATTTAACAGAGCATTAGCTGAGAGATTGTTTGGCTATCAGTATGCTAAGGAAATAGATTCCCAAAAACGTAATAGAGAATGGGTAAAGAGATTACCAGAAGTTGTTAAAGCCATAAATGCGGAGACAAAAAAAGACCCCTCCTGTTGAAACAAAAATATTAAAAGATGATCGTATCTGTATAAATGCAAGTGTAAGATATGTATATCAACCCGGGGAACAAGAAGGTGAAAGACGCAGAGCAACTGATCCAATGTGGAGTGTAGATATTCACAAGATTAAAAGTTATATGGTGACGCAAGGTATAAGAGTTTATTATTTGAAATTACCAGCGCCACAAAGAGGATTTGTCAAAGAAGAATTACTTATTGTTCCAGCTGATACCCAAATTCATAAGTTTTTATAGAAACCATGTGCATCAGTTTTAATACCGTCTTCTCGTATATATCTTTTTGAGTAAAATGGTGATAGTGTAACTTTGTTTACTGTTATGCCGTATATTTGATGTTTTATTGATCGCATCATATTCATTTCATGGTTATATTTTTTCTTGTTAAATAGTGCATCCTTGTAGTTTTCAAAATTTATTTGTTTTTTGACTACATAAGTTTTTACACCCTTTGCTTTCTTAATAATCTGCTGATCCGCTCTCAAAATAGAATATAGCTTGGGTCTTAATCCAACATACTCAGCTATAGCAACACCAGCACATTCGTCTTTCATTTTACCCAATACTTTTTTGTTTGTATCATCATGCATTGGGTGATCTTGAGGATAATCACTCAAGTCATACTCATCTTTCATTTCAGCCATGTCTTTGTATGCATCATCTGTTCTGATGTCTACAAGCAAGCTGTCAGTATCTGTGTATAATAAAGTACAGTTATCTCCATACCTTTTTTTCAAAGTATTATAATACCAATCATACATCATATACTTTGATAAATCCAATACTGACATCCCAACATAGATTGGTTTGTTTAATGTTAATTTTGTTTTGTTCACATGTATTGCTGACAATTCATCTGAAAATTTTATACGCCTGTTAAAGTTGGGTTTGGCTATTATTTTTTTTATCTTTTCATTTTCAGAGCCGTCAGTTCTTACTAATTTTATGTCAGTCCGCTTGCGTAGATTTTCCATTGTTTTGCCAAACACAGAGTTGTTCATAAGTTTGTAAAAATCTGTTTTAAATTTTGACAGCTTTTTTCCTAAGTTCTGTGTTTAAATTTATGTATGATTTCATCCATGTTTTTTCATTAAATTCTAATACTCTGTGTATTTTCTTTAGTTTCATGCCCAAAAATAAATACAGTTCCTTGTTTTTGTAATGTATCACATATTTTTCTTTGTCCCTAAGATTGGGAACTAGTTGTTCTGTATTTATCATGCTATTATTTTCTAACAGATCTGTTTGGTATTTAAACAACCATTCTTTTTTCACTGCTAATCTTTCCGGTGCAAGCGGATAGTCATTATGAGATTCATGAAGTTCTTTAGGATATTCCAAATCACCTTCAAGCATTTGTTCTTTGCCGGGTTTTGGTTTAGAAAATTTTCCACTCTTGTTTTTGGTTTTCCAAACAAAGCCAGAATATGGAAGTGGCTGACTCATTGCCCACCCATAAAGATTATTTGCATCAAAATACATTAAAAAGTTAATTCCTCGTTAGGGTTATAATCAGCTACATGTGGATTGTTTGCTTTGGCATATCGTTTTGATACCATACTTATGCCACCACGCATACCTTTTTCTATGAATAAGTGCATGTTAATGTCTGTCAAAAGTTCTAAATCTAATTTTGACTGTTTAAGTAAAGCATCCCAAGATAATCCAGGTGCTGTATAGTAATGTAAAGCATCAAGTTTATATGCATTCATACATGTTTTTCTAAAAGTTTGAAACACATCTGCTAACAGAGTTACATCAGTTTTTAGATATAAATCATGATAGTCTCCAAGAGTTTTACAGTTAAACTATTTCCATATTTTTTGAGCGTATTCGTAATCTTCGGAACTTATACTTTCATCTGAGAGACTTCTGTAAAACTTTTCTATGGGTGGTAATTGCGTTTCTTTAAATCTTTCCATGCTGTTCATATATTCGTATGGGTAAACACCTTTTCGTGAGAGTAAATCTGTTTGTTCCTAAAACTGATTTTTGGTAATTTTGAAATCAGATTTGTCTGTTGCTTTAACCAATTTTTTCAAAGACGAAGCCATAAATTGAAAGCTATCCAAGAATCTAAGTTGTCCGGCACTAAATGAAATATACTTTTCAGCGTTGTTTGGAATGCATGTAATATTACCTGTCATTTTATATCTTTTTTGCAATATAAGATGACTATCATATCCTTTGAGGTTATGAAATATAACAGGTATAGGTGTTTTGTTTGGTTTTATTTTTAGCTTTAGGTTGCAGTTTTTATGTGCTGCACCTCTATATTCACCTGTAAAATGACAGTGGTCTCTTACTTTACAGTTTTTACCACATTTCCTACCTATTTCAGTTTCGCATATCCAGCAGTGTGTTGCTTTTTTCATAATCTTCCTGATTTTGTTGTGTCATGATTAATGGTTTTGGGTGAGCAAATATTTTATTAATGTTGCTCTTCTCACATTCTAAGTGATTTAAAAACTTTTCAACAACATCTTCACCTCTGTAAATAACAGATTCTTCAGCTTTGCCATCATATCTGACAACCTGGTATCCAACACCACAAGTTTCGTGTATGTTTGTGATTTCAGATTTCTTTTCAAATTTGATTGATTGCGGTTTGATTATACTTTCAAAATCAGCATATATTGCATAAGGCACAGACATCTGATTTTGATGATTTTTAAATTTTACAGTATTTTTACCTTCTTTTGGCATTTCTATTCTGCAAGAATTTTTGTTGATACCATCACAGTCTTCTTTGTGTTTGGTAAGTAGTCCTTTTCCAGAATAGCCGTGAAGGCAACGATCGCAAAAGTAAGTTTGACCTTTATGTTTGGTTTGGTCATAAAGTAGTCTATTCAGATTTTTAATCCAGCAATAGTGATATTTTGTTGTTAATTTTTTTGGTTCTTTGGAATAATCATCAGGGTTATAGTTGTCATCTATAATTCCTTCTTCATTATTTGGATCGTCTTCGTTCTCTGATTCAACCTCAGTGTCTTCAGATATTAAGATCAAATTAATTCGTTCAATATCTTTTGGTTGTTCTGATATGTTATATGGAAAAACAGATACCTTTTTATTTTTTCCTGTTATAGCATATCCATAAACATTAATAGCAAGATTATTTTGTTTTTCTACTTTGATTATTTGAGAAATTGGAGTGGGAAAATCAATACCATCCATATTCAACTTACCCATCTGTTTGTTATAACTAGATATCCTAGTTGGATTATTTTTATTAGGCCACAAAGCAGAAACCAATGCCACTTCCAAGCACTTATTATCTTCATTATTAACATTAATTTTTGTTATTTTATCAGATACTGCTTTAGGCAAAGAAATATATGAAGAACCTTTTAATGGTTCATACTTTGCAAAATTTAAGTAAAACGTAACACAGTGATCAATCTCCAATCCAGATGCTGTGTTTGTAAATCTTTCAAGGCTCTCTTGTATATTTGCAGATGATTCATCGTAAAACTCATTTATTTTTTCAGAGGTTAAAATTGCATTTTGTTCACTGTGTAATACTGCTGTGGTGTATTTTTTTGTATCACCATCATCTTTGAATAAATTTACAGTAAGACCTAATTGAAACTTTAATCCATTCATCTTTGTCAGCTCTTTGCTTATTTGTTTTGTAATAATGGATTTTTTATCACGCAATAGTTTTTGAGGATCTTTGTATTTCTCGGCAGATATTTCGTATGCTTTAAAATAGCCACACATTGGTTTGTCAACCAGTTTTAATTCTTCTTTAGATTTTCTATCATTAAGCTCTTTCAATTCATTTATAACATTGTCTCGTGATTTAGCATATTTCTGATTTTGCTCATCTTGCAATTTATCATATTTCTGCTTTTCTCGTTTACGTTGTTTCTTAGCACGTCGTCTCTTGAGTAAATTTTCTAATGTTTGAGATGTAACCTCTTTTGAAGTTTCTTTTGGAACTTCTTTCAATGCATTTATACCGTTAAATAGTGTTTGCTTATCTATTACACCTGTATCAAACAGGCGTATTAAATTTTCTATAATCTCTTCAGTCTTCATTATTTCTTTTTGATATACTTATATTTTTTTTTTATTTAATATAAAAAAATATATCAAAAAGAAACAATGGAAATTAATGTTTGCAAATTTCTTAAAATTGGATTACACAATCCGTGTAAAAATAAAACTACAAAAGATTCTAATTATTGTAGTTTGCATAAGTATAGATTAAAAACAAGTCATGCATTGCCGTGCTCAATATGTAAAAAAGGCACAAGAGCAAAAAATAAAAATTGTGCTGATTGTGGTGGAGTTTCAGTCAGAATAATGACACGTTATTGGAAATTTAAAGATTATAATGCTGAGTGCTTAAAATTTAGACGTATTGATGTTTAACCATATAAAAAAATATGTTGTAATTTTGATAACTATAAAAAAATTAAACTTGCAATCTTCACTACCCCTATTTTAAAAAAGTTTTAATAAATCAAGTAAAATCACCATTTTATGGTGATTTATTATATATATGTATTTTGGGGTCGTTCTGCTGCAATTCGAGGTAAAAAAAAAATTACAACAGAAATCCCAAAATACATATATATGTAATTTTGGATCCAGTACATAGGTGACAGTCAGTACAGATTTCCGCCTATCCCAGCCTTGAAAGTAGAGCGCCGGGTGATATATTTGGAAACAACATCATCCTCAGCAGATTAAAATAGAGAATACGAATTAGTGCTACCGAGTGCCAGAGATAAAACATTTACGTAATGTAGGTGTCAAACAATTCTTATATTATTAGCTGCTTCATCAGCAGAACTTAAAACAAGTTTAAAATGAAATTCTTGAATAACCGATTTCAAATTACGAAAGGAGAACACACGTCTCGGATCGGAGGAAGTAAAGAAGGGTGAGCATTATAAAGTTAATACGAGTATCTTTAATTTTAAAAATTTACTTGTTCTAAGTAGAAAAAGAGTTTGGGTCCGCATGTTCTCTACGACACCATTTTTTACTAAAATCATCAATGAATTGGTCGATCTGAGCACGGCAGGCATTAACATCCATGGTTGAAGGTAATCTGTACTTAGGACCATTAGAAAAATGATGCCGAATATGTTTATCAACAATATCAATATGCCTTATTTTTGTATTCATTTTTTTGAGAAAAAAAATAATAACAGTTTAATTAAGTCTTGCATATTGGTTTCAAGTTCAAGCACGTTATGTCTACTCAGATTGTATAATATTAGGTAAAAGTTAAAGATTGTTAAAAACGTGAATGTTTTACAAAATAATTAATGAACAGCTATATTTATTTTTCTCAAAATAGGGACACAATTATTTGCGGAGCCCGCAAGCTAAAGGTGTCCGGAGGCCTGCCCCTTCCCTCCCCCTCTTATATACCTTGAGATGTATTTTACAGTGTTTCTGTGCACTGAAAAGCATGCTACACTGATACAATGTAAACACACAATATGAAATAAAAACATACTTAAGGGATATGGACATAAAACAATAAGGATCAAATGGCACATTGTACATGTCCAGACAATTAAGATAAATATCTAACAATGTTTGGGTTGTAACCGTGGTAATAACACCAACTAGGTCCATAGACCATATATTTTCTGCTGCTTTGACTAACTGTAGTCTGTTTTTAAGAAATGTCATTTGTTTTCCAACTGATGCTCCTTATGGAGAGCTTTCAGGGATTTGCTCGTAATGGATTTGGTGTGTTTCAGTAATTCTGACTAGGCTTCCATTGTATGATTTCATTCTAGGTCAGGTTTTTTGAACACGTTCTGCTTGCTCGCTGTCCTTAATTCTGCTCAGAACACTGTTATGCTTCCATTAACGGATGCATTATTTAACAGTCGAATAAGTTATTTACTGCTCCCATGATATTTCCTTATCCTTATCCCTTATCCTACATTACTCTGTCAAGCGTTTTCCTGGACCAGGGTTTTCCCATTTGTCTTATCTTCTATTGCGGTTTTAAATTCCTCTTCCATTGTAATGCCTTCACATAAGCTTTGTCTTCATTTGATAATTTACAAATATTATTTTGTCTCATTTTTGATAAAAAATCTTTAAAATATTGACGTTCTGCATTTAATATATATGTTTGACCAGTAAATACTTGTCCATCTATTGCGTCGTTGTGGGATAATGAATTGACAAAACTCACTGGTGCAAATGACAACACGTTTTATTCGGCCTGACATGGCTCTATAGTTTTTACGGCTCTAACAGACATGGCTCTTCCAGACAATACACATGTTATCCATGCACGCAAATATGACGTGGCCTTAAAAATGGCAGACTCGTCAACAAAATAATGACTGAAACATCCTTGAATCATGATTAAACCAGATGAGGTATCTCTGAACTTTAATTAAATAACATTAACCTTTTATCGTTAAGCATTTGCCCCTAAAAATAGCCATCCTAGAATGCCGCATCATGTCCCCACTATTCAAATGACAACTGTGACCGCTTTCTGACCATGGCCGAGTTATTAAGCATATAAAATCAGTTCACACAAAATGTCAGCGCTATATATAGTAATTTAAAAGAAGATCAAATCAACAGAATGAATAATATCTGGTTCGGTAGTATAATCAGAATGAGCTCGAGGAAGCTTCATGTTTAAAAAGTGCATTTGCACTGGTGTGTCTAACTGTATCAATAAATGGAATGAACGTACTGTTCCCCGTTTTATAATCAATATACAAAAACTACGTTGAATTATATGACGTTGACGCACTATGTTTAATCTGTTCATTACTTTTCTTTCTGTTTTTTCAAGACTCATGAGAATTTTAACCTGTTTTTCTTCACTTTCTAAATACTGCGCCTTTATTCGACTAATAATGCATTTTTTAAACTTGTTGGATATAATGCATCATATATTTTGCTTAACGAAGCGGCACATCCATGTATTTTACCTAACGTTTTTAATGAATTCAATATTAAACACGCACTCATATAAGATCCTTTATTTCCTTTTCTTTACAATTAAAACAAGGGTATTTCTTAGATTCGCCCGTCTTGATGCCGTGGCTTGTTCATATTAACACCTCGAGCGATGTTCATGATGTTAGAGAACAATACTTTCCTCAGCTCAATTGTAGCATAGCCATACATGATTATAGCTGCATAAACAGTTTATCAAGTTCATCTATAAACTATCAGATATATCCATATCATAAGTACACCGAAATTTGATCAATACTATTTCAATCATATTTGGTCCATTTTATTTTATTTTATATCGTATATGAATAGATTTGTTCTTTACACTAAGGTAAGTGTTACCCTCATGTATATAATGCTTTACAAGTGTTCATTTTATTGATCCAGCTGTCAGATTAATTCTATTAATAACACACAAACACAAAGCTGGGTTGTGTACTATTGTGAACTATTTTTGGTAAAAATTCTAGTTATTTATAAAGTAATGTTTACATACTGAGATATGTAGATTGTAACAGAACATTTTCTAATCTAGAATGTTCCATGTTGGTATATAAAGCTGACCGTAGTACAACTTGTGGGGTTTTCAGTATTAGTTTCCAAAGTGGAGTATTTGGTTCATCATTTTAATTCAGAATTTCCAAAAGTATTGAATGCTATGAATTAAAATATATTGTGAGAGGATAAAAAATTATTGTGCTCATCTAGCATGTCTAGTGACATTTTATTATTGAATTATTTGGACATTTGGACTATTAGGAACTAATAAATCTAGAAAAAACTTGAAGTGAAATTGGATTAAAGGGACATTTGACAACTTGTATTAAAAGACATTTGACATTTTAGATTAAAAGTACACTTGTCAGTATTATTTGGACTTTATTCGTATATCGGATTTAAAGGAATACTGAATCCAATTTGTGTATTTTTTGTAAGTGATTTTCTTTCATTGTAGTATTTAAATACATTTGTTTATTATATTTGTAAAATAGTTGCTACTGGTCTTACTTCCTTTCTTGTTACATTTTACCCGTAACATAAATTATTCAATTACTACTTTCGGTACCAGGCACCTGCTTTATCCGCCATGTTTCGGAATATACGGTACGATACTGTTTTTAACCCCAACCTACAAATTAAATATGTTTAAACGAAATTATAAAAGAAAATCAAGAAAACAACAGCAAACTTAGACGACTGTTTTTACATTCTGACGAACCGAGTCTTAAGCTAATATAGATATAAAATCGAACAGGAAATGTAGCATTCAAAGACGAAAGTCAACCACAAACACACACATAAACAAAGAATAACTTTACATTTGAATAAAAGGCCAAATAAAAGATCACACACACAAAAGGGTTGACAATAGGGCTACCGCCTTGAACGGTCAGTTGCAAAAAAGACCGCAGGGTTTTAAACCAGGTTATAGGGTGCAATGAACAATTCTCTAACCAAAATGGCAGCATTACTAGGCAATATAAGTAAAACACAAAAATGCTCGTTTATATATAAATACAAACTGGAAAATGTGTCCAAGGGACACTAATGCCCCGCTAAAGAGTTATCGGTTGCTTACAAAATGGAGTAACAAAAATGTTAAGTGTAATATTAAAAGTCAAGTTATATGGACCTGATGTGAGTAGGAACTTTATGGTGCCATATATGTACGTGTGTATGACGTGTGAATACTGTAAGGCTTTTGGTATGTAAGTAATTGACTTAATAAACAAGACGACCAAGATATCTCTAAGTAATGGCCCATTATCGAACTCTTCGTAATATTATGGTTATATACAATCTGTGCAAGTATGGTAACGATTTTTCAAGAAATGTGGCCTCTTTTGTGTTAACAACATTGATATAAAGACACTGACAATGTTTGATAAAGATCATATACAAAATGTAGGTGCTAGAGTGAACCACCTGTGGCACGACCAAATGTAATATATGAGAGCTGTGTGCCTTGTGGTTTCGGAGAAGAAGATTTTTTAAGTGTTTCCCTATACAAGTCTAGGTAAAACATGTGACCCCTCTGGCAGGTCCAAATGTGACCACAGGGTCACCATTTGCATAAACTTGGTAAAGGAGCATAAACTCATAGTAAATGCAAAATATTAAACCTCTGGCTCTTGTAGTTTCAGAGACGAAGATGTTTTTGTTTACTAAATAAACATATGTATTGACGCCCAAGTGTCACCATTTGAACAAACTTGATAGAGGACCATAAGCTTATAGCAAATGCAAAATATTAAACCTCTTGCAGTTTCAGAGAAGAAGATAATTTGAAAGATTTCCCTATACAAAAATGAGATATAGGGCTATAGAAACCACAGCGTCCGAACGCAATGGCATCGTAGGTCCGCACTGTACTGCAAACAGGGACTTCATAATACAATGAAAGAGACAAACAACAGAAAGGGTGGTGAAGACAGGGTTACCGACTTGGAACGGTCAGTAGGCAATAATGCCTACTGGTTATAATGCCTACTGGTTACATGTAGCTTGAATCGATTTTATATGCGCACAAGTCTATGTAATACAGGTTTATGTAAAACATGTGAACCCTGGGGCGCGGCCAAATGTGAACCCATGGTCACTATTTAAACAAACTTGGTAAACATGGTAAAAGACCATAAGTTTATTGTAAATGCAAACTATTAAACCTCTGGCTCTTTTAGTCTCAGAGAAAAAGATTTTAATTTGTTTTCCTATGTAAAACTGTGACGCATGGGACGGGGCCAAATTTGACCCCAGGGTCACCATTTGAACAAAATTGGTAGAGGTCCATTAGCTGATGCTACTTGTATGAGAGCTCTGTGTCTTGTGGTTTCAGAAAAGAAGATGTTTAAAAGTTTTTTCATATAAAAGTCTATGAAAAATATGCAACATTTCACTATACAAACTTTGGACCCCAGGGGCACGACTTTATTTGAACAGACTTGATAGTCTAGGCATTGGCGATCATTTTAAAAGAAAACTGTTGAAATCTGTCAAGCGGTTCTTGAGAAGAAGATTTTTTAATGTTTCAATTATATATAGTAATGATGGCATCTTGGATATCGCGCTGACGTAATTTTAACAAATCTAAAAGCCATTCACCTAGGGATCATCCGTATGAAAAAAGAATATCATAATGGACCTTTAGAAACGGCCGAGCACGACACATACGAAATATTGCAGTCTCGGTTTGATTGAGACTGTTCATGAGCGGTAGTGAAATATGCTAGCTACCGCTCACGCCCTCTAGCCCCGGGTTGAGCAGAACTCAATATTCATAAAATCAACAGCACAACATTTTAACCATCCCGAAGATGGCATGCATATGGCGGTGGACATGGAGTTGACGTCTTCCCCATGTCGTACGGCGTATGGTCCCAATATCTAATAAAATGAAATGAAGTTTGGTCAAAATTGGCAAAGCGATTTCTGAGCAGAAGTCGTTTGAAGCAAAAGTTAACGACGACGGACGACAGATGAAGAGTAATTCCAATATATCCACATTGAGCCATTGGCTCAGATGATCTAAAAACGTCAATGTAAAATGTTAATGTAAATTAACAAAGTATAAAAAGTAGGTCAAGGTCATTTATATTGACCTGATTAGGTATGAATATATTGCTGACATATAGATGTAAGTGTGTATGAGTTTAAAAGCTGTTCTGCTTCTGGTATCATATACATTGACCTGATTTGGGTAGGAACTTATTGCTGTCATACACATGTAAACGTGTATGAAGTTTGGAAACTGTATGGCTTTTCGTATCTGAGAAACTGAGTTAATAAAAAAAACTTGAACGTAAAACTTCAATGTAAATTAACAAAGTGCCAATGGTAGGTCAAGGTAATTCATATTGACCCAGTTTTCATTGGAACATATCGCTGTCATGTAGTTATCAACATTTGTAAAGTTTAAAAGCTCTAAGGCATCTGCTGTTGGAGACATGGAAACGTTGATGCAAACAATTTGAATGAAAAACTTTGACATAAATTAACAGTGCAAAAAGTAGGTCAAGGTCATATATATTGACCTGATTTGGTTAGGAACATATTGCTGTTATACATATGTAAGTGTGTACGAAGTTTGGAAACTGTATCGCTTTTGGTATCTGAGAAGCTGAGTTAATAACACAACTTGAATGTGAAACTTCAATGTAAATAAACAAAGTGCAAAAGTAGGCCAAGTTCATTTATATTGGCCTGATATGGGTAGGAGCATATTGCTGCCGTATTGATGTAATTGTGTATGAAGTTTGAAAACTGTACGGCTTTTGGTATCTGAGAAATTGACTTAATAATAAACTTGAATGTAAAAACGGGACGTACGGACGTTTGACGTACGTCAGGACGGACAAGGGTAACACTATCATCATTTTCGTGGCAGGGCATACAAACAATAGCGTAGAAAGCAACAAATCATTGAGGGCACGACATGACAAGATTGTAGACAAACATCTAACGTCACAGTCCTTTTGGGATTTTGGGTAGACGTCATCATTAGCTTTTGGGTAGACGTCATCGTAGGGTCCACAGCCTGTCCGTTCATCGCACAATTAAAGAGAAAAGCATAGCGGCGAACTGTTAATGGGTCCACCACCAAGCATGCAGTGCGTTGCAAAAGGATAGGGTCATAACATATTTTGATAAACCTTTTAACAAGTTTAACAAAGATAGTAGGCAAGTGATCATGACCAAGGATCTTACGATGTTTGTAAATCACGTCAACATAGAAGTCAGATTGTGATAGTCCTTGTCGCAAAAGAGTTCATACATTACTTTTATATTTGAAAAGAACATCAAGGTTACGATAATAAAATGTTGCAATGGTTTTTATGAAGTTTATGGTAACGGTAGCCCTGATGGAGTAGCTTTTTATTTATACAAAGATTAAGAATATTAAAGTACTGAACTCCTGTACAAGCTCCAGAAAAACGAATAAGTTGAAACACATAGATCCCATAAGAAGTTGCTTGGGGAACATCCCAATCTAAATGAGGATAATTAACAATATCAAAATTAAAATCATCTCTATTGTCATATATGTTGCTAATTATTTCTCTATTTTCAATGGAGAGATGTAAATCGTGAAAAGACGCGTAAGTATCAGAAATATTAGTTTTGTTACGATATGCAAGGTACATATTATTATCCATAGTAGAAAAGAAAGTGTTGTCAATGTTCAATATGTCATCCAGATACCGAGAGGTGTCATTAAAGGCTTGAATAACATCTGCCTGGGTATCTGGTGAAAGACTCAACAATATAAAATCAAATCTGCGACAAGGTGTACACAGTTCGTACCTATATAGATACCAACAAGTTGTCAATAAACGGTCGTTCCATACCTGACGAAAATGTTATCTAAAAGGAATATGCGTGCTTCACAAACTTCTTGGCCACATAGGGTAATTGTATAAACTGCCGTTAGTGAAAAACGCTTTAATATGATTACAAGCCAAACATGTAGTATTTTCCTGAGCGATTTTTTTTTAATAAGAGCAATAAGATTGTCTTTGATAAGGTGATGTGGTAAGGTTGTTACAGTGTATATAGTGTAAAGAAGTCATAAGTGCTTATAGATGAGACTTGATGTTTATTGCACATTTTGAACGTCTCTTGAATTTCTTATAGACCAAAACAAATTAATCCCAGAGATTTCATAAATTTTAGAACGATATTTTTTACCGTGATCTTTAACGGAAGTAAGACAAGAAGTTAAACGTTTGGAGGTGTTTGTGGTGGTGTAGGCACAAGAATTTGAATTAAAGCGGGCTTTATACGTTTTCTTTATATAATTTAGGAATCCAGTACATAGTTTGCGGTTTGTCCAGCTTTTCGTCTACCCCAGCCTTGGAAGTAGGGCATCGAGTGATATGTGTGGAAACAACATCATCCTCAGTAGATTGAACTGGAATATACGAATTAGTGCTACCGAGTTACAAAGATCAAACATTCTCGTAATGTATGTTTCAAACATTAATAGTTGCTTTATCAGCAGGAACTAAATCAAATTTATTATGAAATTATTGAACTCCCGATTTTAAATTCCGAAAGGTAAATCTAGATTTCGGAGGAAGTAAAGAGGGGTTAGCATTATAAAAGCTAATACGTGTATCTATAAATTTAAAAATTGACTTTTTGCAAGTAGAAAGAGAGGTTGGGTCCGCATGTTCTCTACGACACCATTTTATATGAAAATCCTCAATGAATTGAGCGATCTGAGCATGACAGGCATTTACATCGATAGTTGAAGGTAATATATACCTAGGACCTTTCGAAAACAGATGCCGAATACGTGTATCAACAATATCAAAATTACCAGTGATGACATGACCTGCTGGAGCATAGCAAAATGTTGATGTGTTACACTCACATGCCTTAGGAGTGTTATTTATTATATCATGTTCAGAATATATTGTGTTGTAGTTGAAAATAATGGTGTTTTATACTTATAACAAATCGCACGGATTTTTTTAAATATTTAGGGATAGATTCAACTACATGATTATCTCGTAAAATACTAGACATGTCAATGAAATTTGTTACCTTTATTAAGATATAGCATTTTTAGAAAATGCCTGACGTGATCAGACTCCTTGTCAATAAAGGGTCAGAGAACATGTTGTGTGTAGCTTTGAATTATGGAAGCATTGTTATACAAGGGATCTGTACGAATGACATATAGTAAATTACCTCCATGCATATTCCCCAAGAAACGTGTACACTAACACTTTACAACCATGCAGATTACTTAACTCTATGGCATTATGATTAGGTATGACACTGTGCATGCCACTGTCGTATACATACATAAAACTGCCACCATTTTGGATTGCTTAAGCACATAATTTGAAAGGTTGTGAAAAGTTCACTTCATCTAAATTTAAGTTCCATTTAACGTATTGTATTTTTCAGCTGTTTCAACTTTTAAAAGCTTTTTTACGTAAGCAACAAAGGCGGTCATTAACCCATTTACTAAATCGAAACGAGAGGCTATGCCATTTTTAAAACACGTTTAACAATAACAACAATAATTTAAATGATCATGTATATACGTATAATCTTTAGAAAACACACTAGAAAGACTCAAAGTAGCTACTTAATGACTTCGCAATAGCTAGAGCAGCAAGAGAACAAACCGTTAAAGGTACGACAAGACAAGATTAAAGACAAATATCAAACGATACCGTCCTATAAGTCTGCAAGTCTTAGCATGGTTTCTTGAATTATCGTCAAGACATCCAAGTATTTCATATGTTCTACATGTTTATAACGGTCCCATCCTGTTTTAATTGTGTTATTTGATGCCATAATGTGTTGCACAAATGATTAATATACAAATTTTCAAATGAAGAATATCTTGATCAGTAAACACAATATGATCAGTAAATACAACATGATCATTTGACAAGAGATAAATGTAATTAAGATGGAATAGTGTTTTCATTGATGGAAACTCAACTTTTATTAAAATATAGCAACATTCACAATAAAGGTACTATTTTTATATATTTATCGTGAAAGTGCACACTTTTCAAGTTAATTCTTGGACATATTTTGACAAAAGCTTCACATTTATATCATTATTTATTAATTGCGTGTCATATTAACAATGATGTCTTGTATCCAGTTTAATGTATTCAATATTAAATAATCAGCTACTATGTTATTTAAAGAGAGTACAATATGAGAACCATGCCCTATACGTTTTAATATTTAGTCTATCAAATTGATTATTATCATCTATCATACAGGTAGACTGGCTTGGCCAAGTGAATAGCAGGATGGACTAGAACTTCCGAGTTCAAGTCTCATTTGCGCCACAGAGTTTCCTCGGTATGTTCTTGGGTTGGACACCTTTCCTTCGTTTGTCCGATGGGAACATAAACCGAGCGGTCCCGTGGATCGAACCATAGACATCTAGTCATGGGTATTATCCGAGCAGGTTTACAGATTCATATGTGGTATGTGTCCTACCCTCATCTCTGGGACGGCTCTAAATAATCTGTAATGGTGTTGATGAGACATTAAACAACGGTCAAGTCCCCAACGTGCTAATGTACGTAAGGAAAAGACATGCGGGGAGAAAGCATTTTACATGAAACTGTTTAACCACATATTGTGCTTTCAAATTATTTCATTAGAATGTAAATCGAAAATTGACCTTTTTGAATGACCGATAGACTCAACGCGTGGCGATCTGGGTTATCATTTTAAAATTTATATTGTTTATACTATTATATAGAAATATCACAGATGCTATTATTGATGAAGCAGAGGTTAGATTATAACATAGTAATTTATGACCAATTTACAGGAGAGAAATAACACAATCTGATATAGGTTGACATTACATTAATTTTACTTATCAAAATCAATAACTTCCACACAACCCTAACTTGCATCATCTGAACACGTTATAGCGATGGTCTCCACTATTAACAATGCATGTAAATTCTGTGTCATATACTCTGGGAAACATGCACAAGATAGAACTATCTTTAATTCACTGGCCTATGTCGATTACCTAATCACGGTAGGGAAACATTGTACAGTTGCATGAGCTCCACATGTGTAAAGTCGGTACTGGAAATGTTCAACCTGAGAAAAATAATGTCGACAGAGACGAAGCAGAGAAATACAATATATCTCAAAGGTTAACAATTTCCTTTTGCTCCTCTCGGGAATGTACTCGTGTTTTAATATTCCGAAAAAAACGAACAATGATTGCTTTTAAAATACTGGTGACTGATGCCACTAATCACAGAATGACATTTTCAATTGAGATATAATGAATCAATTTGTGACATGTTTGAACGTATTGCAGTTTCCAATAGTAGGCCAGTAATTATAGCCGAAAATAAGAGGTCAAACAAATTCCAACAGAAAGTATTTTAGGATTTTTAGAATCACCGACATGTAATGAGTTTCAGAAAAAAACTCCTCAAGATAAAGATGATTGGAAATGCTAAATTTTGGGGTAAAAGTTGCGTTTTTAAGAGAAAATCTCCGGAAACTGGAATAATTTTACAAAAAATCATTTGAGCAAATAAGAATCATATAAGAGTGCGGAAATGCTCTTCCAAATGCATCTCTATTTAAATCAAGGTTTTATAGATGGATATGAGGTTAATAATATGAGATTTTGGGGGCAAAACTTTGAAAAAATGAATAAAATCGTTGATTTCTGTAATACATTTGGTGTTACTAGGCTATAAATGAAAAAAATACTAAATGAGCTATAAATAATTAGTTTCTTACTGATTTGCACAGAGAAAGGTACAGAGAGGTCCTAGAAAAAAGTCCTTTTGAATACGACGATTTGAAATACTTTATTTTTGGGTCAAAAAAAAATGCTGAAAACAGGAATCATTTTGTAATAAGATGTTTGAACATAAATTAATCTAATGGAAGTGATAAAATGGTGCACAATTATATATACAAATGTTTCATTGTATCGTAAGTTAATGTGAAAGTTCACATAGTGAGATTTTGGGGCAAAATGTTGAAAAAAAAGAATAAAATCGTTGATTTCTGTAATACATTCGTAGTACATTGGCCCGTTTTATGGAACATCTTACGACGATTTTGCTCTTTAGTCAAATTATCAAATTTATTGCTATAAAATAGTTCATAAACATGTTTGTTAACTATCTAATACATATATTGTTCATTCAATATTTGCACCCTTAATTGTTTGCTTCAAATGCTTTTAAGAAAAATGATGGATTGTATTTTATTTTGACTTGAAAATACAGCATATTATATTAATTTTAAAGTGAGGAAACCTTCTTCCAAACCCATCGTCATGTGAAACACGGAATCAGAGATCGGTAAGACGCTAATTAAATTAAAACAATTGTCCTTCATCAAAAATCACTAAAAAAGAATCACAAATAAGTAGTTCAACAAATATAATTGAAGTGAAAAAATGGTGTATAAAACGTACATTACATATGTTTGATAATATCAGAACTTAGAAAAGATACTCAAATTGCGAGGTCACGGTCAAAACGTGGAACAGAAATGGAGAAAAACACCAATGTTTTTGTGATACAATCAAAATACTGGGCTTTAATAATGAAGTATGTATGAACTAAAAGAGACATTTGTAAAAAATACTCGGTCTACATTTGGAATCACACCTATGTGTTTCGATGAAAATCTTAACATTGTGTTATCCGGAAGTCAACGGGACAGAAAATAGTTCACTGTTGCTGTATTCTAAACTGTATGGCCGTCAGCCCCACGTGTAAAATGTAAGATCTGCATTGCATGTTTGTTACTACAATAAAGATGAAGGTTATATCAGCGATTCCATGTAAATAATATATATATAGATCAATCGGCCAAATGACATTGTAAAACTGATGATAAGTTTGGGTTTGACTTTTAATGGCTGTTGGAGGGAATCTGCTGGGGGTCTATGGCGCCGCCATATTTGTATGACATAGCCAGTATGGATACCTTCTACATAAATTCGAAATATGATTCTATGGAATTTATAGAGCTGTTGCGAATGCTACGAGATCATTTCTAACGGTTTCCCACAAAGCAATGAGCAACGATGTGTCAGTATCCAAGGGTATGATGAATGGAAATGCCTTTTTTTTTTGCGAAACAATGCAATTTTCATCAACATTCGCTGAAAACCAGAATCGTTTTTAAAATCGTTTTAGCTTAAACAAAAAATACAATGTCACAAAATGTTTCACTATTCAATGTACATAATTATATCAAAGTTTTTCATTGTATTTGAAATTAAGAAGAATGCTAAAACCGTAATTTCTTTTGACGACTTGCTTAACAATTGCATAGAATCAACCTTTTCATACACAAAGTACTTGGTTATAAACTAAAAAAGTGTAGAAAGGTCATTTTCTTGTATCAGTTTGGTGCATTATAAGTGTTGCGCATGTGCACTGTTGTGTCAGAAATAAGTCCACACGCATTCGTATGCGTATGCGCATTCGTATGATTTGGGTGAAAATGCAAAATATGCATGAACCGATTTGAGCAGTATAAACAATATGTTGGGAGTTTTGAAAGTTTGCGTTATATATATACTCGCCCAGTTTCATTATTTCCAGATTGAATTAGATACTCATATTGCGGACATGTTGAAAACAAGTATACTCAAACATTGATAATTTTTGTAATTGATAGGGACAGTGGACTAGAAAATGTTCATGTGTCTAGAGTAAAATAAAAAAAATTGTAATGGATAAAAGGATGCATGTTGGAATAATGTCCTAACCCCTGTGATGCTATGAACTGTTTTGTAATGCGTAACACATACCATTTTCAATTGAGTAGACAGTAATTGAGTGTATCAATAATTTGCACGTCACAGATGCTATTTGTATTTGTAACCCTGAATGAAATGGGGTTAACACTCATATTAGGTTATATTGGGAATATCAGACATGCCTCCGCAAAGGAGCGAACCCATGCGGGGCAGAGTATTTGAGATGTAGGATGAAGTTTCCCATCATGCATGCCTCGGGAGTGAACCAATTGGGGCAGAGGCCTGTGGCTCCAAAGCCATGGCCATATCCAATGGGTTAGCGAGGCCTCTTGTTTGTAACCAAGCTTGTATACATATGTAAATACATGTATATAGCTTTATATAGAGTGCGAGGCGTTAAGTCCAAAACACAAAGTTTATATTAACGTACAAAGTTATTTTGGAAAAATAATAATAGTGATGGATATGCATGTTTTACAAGTGTAGTAATATAAGTGCTACAGCTGAAAACACCAGTTGTGCAAAGTTTGTACCAAACATTTTAGTACAAGGGATGTCTGATAGTTAGATAAATCTATGGATTATCCCGCTAGTAACACACTAGTCTTTCATCACAATCACCATCTTTTAAATAACATATATACCTTAGTGTTTTCAACAAATAATTGCTTCTCGGAAGTGTGGGCATTGCATGTTAATGAAAGGTTATATACATTATGAACAACCAAAACAATGTAATCAGAGTGTACATTTATAGCATTGAATGTGTAACAGGTTTTTGTAGAAAGAATGGAATCTCATGTATGCAGTGCCAAAATGTAAGCTCTATGAATTCTATAGGAATCTAGATTCATTTAAATTAAATTTTTAGTTATTTGATCACTCTTTTCTTACATAAACAAGCAATAAGATTAGGTGATGTGAACAAAAGCTCCTACAACTTCGACATGAGTATTGCGCAAAATTTCAAAATTGAATTTCATACAGTTACTTTGAACGTGTTTTTAAAACTTATCATACAGTTCCCGGTGACCTTTTTTATTAAAATGTAATTATCACTCCTAAAGATAAAACATATTGCACCATTTTAATATAAGTTACCATATATGCTATTTAAATGATTATAAACCCTGTTGTTATGATTGCTTGAACAATATTTCCACCACATATTCAATGAAGTGTATACAATATGTGTCTCAAAAGGTTATAAATACATATGCATGTAATTACATTCTGTTTTTCCTTCATTATCTTATATATAAAATTTCCAAATGATGTAAACTAAATTTCTGATACTATAAAACATTTGGATATATGCATATATGGGATAATATCACTTCAAGTAGATTATGTATATTCAAAATACACCTTAACAATGATTCCTTTATGAAAAAACATTTTTCCACCCGAACATAATGCATTTTTCAACAGTATACGCCTGAAACTTTTTTGGGGCACATCCTTGCATCTTGCTCTATGGAAAACCATTATAGATTATCATTTTATAATTCATTTCCCTACTTCTTTAGCTTAAAGGCCTGTCCTACAACTGTATTACAGAAATCAACGATTTTATTAATTTTTTCAACATTTTGCCCCAAAAGCTCACAATGTGAACTATCACATTAACTTACGATACAATGAAACATTTGTATATATAATTGTGCACCATTTTATCACTTCCATTAGATAAGTTTATGTTCATACATCTTATTACAAAATGATTCCTCTTTTCAGCGATTTTTTTATGAAAAACACATTTTTAGACCCAAAAAATAAGGTAATTTATATCGTCGTATGCTAAAGGACTTTTTTCTGGCACATCTCTATACCTTTCACTGTGCAAAACAGTAAGAAACTAAGTTTTTACAACTCATTTAGTATTTTTTTAATTTATAGCCTAGCAACACCAAATGTGTTACAGAAATCAACGATTTTATTCATTTTTTCAAAGTTTTGCCCCCAAAATCTCATATTATTAGCCCAATATCCATCTATAAAACCGTGATTTACATGGACATGTATTAGGAAGAGCATTTCCGCACTGTTAGAAAATTCTAATTTGCTCAAATGATTTTTTATAAAATTATTCCAGTTTCTGGAGATTTTCTCTTAAAAACGCAACTTTTACCCCAAAATTTAGCATTTGCCACCATCTTTATCTTGAGGAGTTTTTTTCTGAAACTCATTACAGTTCAGTGATTCTAAAAATCCTAAAATACTTTCTGTTGGAATTTGTTTGACCTTAAAACCTATAATTACTAGACTATAGCGGATTTGAAATTGCTTGTCTAGTGCGTAATAGTATTCTCCAAAATTATATGCAAATGGCGTTTCACGAAGATTTTATCCATGCTGTAACCTTAACGAATGCAAACAATGCAACACGACTGTCAATGTTACAAAATGGCCGTGTCCTGCACAAAACGAGGATACTATTGATTCGAAATGAAAATAAGTAACGTTGTATTAGGTGGCATGGGATGTTAGTCTAGGCAAACGCTTCAATCTATCAAAATAAAACTCTTTTCATAATCCCTTTTCCTTTACTCCTATTTCTGGAAGACATTAACATTTCGTTAATTTCTGACATTTTCCGAGACAAATGGTCATACATTTGTCTTCTTTATTTTCATTTCAGGTGTATACTTAACAATGTATTGACTTTTTATTATGGAAATAAATATGTGTGTGTAATAATACTTTGTTTTATTACTTGAACCGGTTCATTGTTAGTGAAACTAATTGAATAAGGTAACACAGTATTTCCATAACTGTACCTTTAGCGGAAGCTAAAAGCAACAGCACGTGCATGTTAAACTAATCATTGGTAATGAAGCACGTGACACCACAATACAAACTGACTTATGAATATGAATGAGTCACCTGTGAATGGATTTTATGCTTTGTAATGTGCTAGAGATTTCCGAAGTGTTCACGATAGTGAACGTGTTAGAACTACGGGTCTTCTCACAGTAATATGTGTCTGCAATGAATTTCATAAATGTATTAAATTCAAATGAGTTCAAGGGTTATAAAGTAAAAGAAAGTACATTGCGTTTTGCTGTTCGTTCTGGTTGCTTGTTTTATAGATTTATATAACGTATTTCTCACGAACAGACTCAATAAAACCGAGTCTACTACTTTTCTCTGTTGGTTGTGTTTTCCAACGGATCCCCTTTTCAGTACCTATTGACATTCACTTTAGCGTTTATAAAGTGCGTGTGGCGGCCATAAAAAAGTCACCCCGAATACAGATCAGTTGTGTTATACCTTACCAGTCCTTTGGGGTCATAATATCCAATCTGTGTGGCTTACTTGCTTTAACGTAAAATATCGCTTAATGCTGTGCTTGTAGGCATGAGAGATTGTACACTATATACTACGGCTCATGAACTTAAAACCGAGTCTGCTACTTTTCCCTCTTGTCTATTGTTTGTTGTTTCAAAGAATCCCCTATTCAGTATTTATTGAAATTCACTCTAGAGTCTGTTTAGTGCTGTGTGGCGGCTGTAATATGTCGCCCCGACTTCAGATCGGTCGTGGAATTACTTAATAGTTCTTTGGAATCATAAAAGCCATTATGTGTGGCTTTAAAGTAGAATACCGCTTAAACCAGCATAGAGGTTGTGAGAGGTGTTGAACATTATATTACTTCTCAATAACAGACTCAATAAAGCAGTGTTTTCTGCGTTTCTCTCTTGGTTTGCTGTTTTCAAGCGATCCTTTTTTCAGTATGATTCACATACACACTAGCGTTTGTTTTGTTTTCAGTGGCGGCTGTACAAAGTCACTCGACTACAAATGAGTATCGTTATAATACTTACTGGCATTTGGGATCATCATTCCCAAACTTTGTGGCTTTAAAGTAGAATACTTAAGTCGGTGCTAGTGGGGTGGGGAGAAGTGAGAATGATTATCAATGCATATATCCTGATAAATCTTCCATTCATGCTGCTAGTGCGTACGTTCTGTCATTGCAGTTTAAATTCAATGCATTAACACGTGTAAACTTGTACCATTATATTAACGTCACTGATGTTATTCTACGTATCCTTCTGGAGACATACGACTGTCATTACTGTGTAGATTCCATTGTTCTTGCTAATTTCGTAAGTAACTGTTTAACGTGATATGTGAACTAGTTATTTTGTAATGCTCTCTACGGAAGGCATAACTCGATATCCTACATTGAATGTTGCACGTGCATATATTTCTTGCAGCATTTAGACATAACGCCTGAACGATTGCATTTTTGTTATTATGCGTTTTTAACAGATAATGTAGTTTTGATGTATCAGTACTGCATTGCATCAGTTCCTAATAGTTTGGAGCAGTGATTGACTGATTGCATAACAGACCCATATTTATACCGAATTGACAAACATGTTATTTCGTGCAATTCATCAAAGGTAAATGACACGCGATGTCAGCAGTTACTTTCCAGGCAACATAACACCATCCTGTCAATTAAACACAACCGTCCGAATGGCTTAAAGGTATTAGCTATTTGTAGATTGGTTACGTTCTTTTAGCAGAACTCTTGTTTGTTTCCAGATCATACAATTCTTAAAATCATTTGAGTTCGTGATTAGGTCAACTGTCGCATTGACTAGCAATGCCATCCGACATGCATGTTGGATATGTAAAGCCATACATAGTGTAACTGATAATTTGAATAATTTATGTAATCTCAGGAGTCAACTAACTTGGCATTGATACAATATATCAGTTTATTGAAACCACGTGTGTACCGTCCAAAGCACCTCCAACTTACCATAGCTATAAACACACTTAAATTAATTACCAATCTTTTATTACCAATCTCTATTTACCAATCTAAATACATAGACACGTATCCAGAATAATTGAGGTTTTACTACTATTGACCACTTTTGATTCTAGGAACATGGTGACCTCTGATTCGGAGTGAATAAATGTGATATGTTACATTATACCTTTATAACTCATCTAATTAGAAGGCAGACAACAATAAAACAAATATGTATTGATGGAACCTATACCTATTTAAATAATCAGCCACCTCGTATCAGTGGTGGTATATAACCTTTTAAACCGTATCGTCATATTCACAGTGTGTTAATGTATGTAAACAATATCAGACTTTATGACGTAGAGCCCCCGATAATGTTTAACCAATGAATGCCTGTTCTGTTATCGAGTTGGCCGTTATGACAGTCAAAGTCTAAGTTGTGTAAATATCCGTCGGTGTCTAGTTTTGTTTTTCTAAGTGAAACCACGTCTTTATATGTCTTCATTGTGGATGCCCGTTCTATCATTTTGATGGTACTTGGTTGATATGCAGGTAAGTCATGTTTTATGTCACTCTCGTATTGATTAAAAACATGTCTGTTTAATTAATTTAACAGATACTGTTTTGTTAAGAAACACTTTCTGCTGTGTTTTGTTTGCTGGTAGTTATTTGTAGTAACCGTTGCATAAGACGATATAATAGATGTTTAGTAAGTTGGTATACTGCAAATACTGATTTACCTATCGCATTTACTTCTGATGTATACTCCCGATTTACAGTTACTGTAGTATACTGCACATACTGATTTACCTATCGCATTCACTTCTGATGTATACTCCCGATTTACAGTTACTGTAGTATACTGCAAATACTGATTTACCTATCTCACTTCTGATGTATACTCCCTGTAGTATACTGAAAATACTGATTTACCTATCGCATTTACTTATGATGTACTCTCCCGATTTACAGTTACTGTAGTATACTGCAAATACTTATTTACCTATCGCATTTACTTCTGATGTATACTCCCGATTCACAGTTACTGTAGTATACTGAAAATACCGATTTACCTATCGTATTTACTTCTGATGTATACTCCCGATTTATAGTTACTGTAGTATACTGCAAATACTGATTTACCTATCGCATTCACGTCTGATATATACTCCCGATTTACAGTTACTGTAGTATGCTGCAAAAATGAGATATAGGGTATACTGATTTACCTATCGCATTCACTTCTGATGTATACTCCCGATTTACAGTAGTGCACTGCGAGAACCACTTAGCGATCGCTCATATTGAAAAAAAATAACAAATTAGTGTTAATGTCATTATATCAATAAAGTTAACAAACAGTATTATGTTAAACGTCATGTTATTGGAAATGATTCAACTTTAGCAAAACGCATAAATATAAACACAAATACTGAATCAGAGATACAGATATAAGCTTTGTAAATAACTGATATGCAGGTACATTGGGTGGCATGCACTTAATTATAATCTTTAAACTGCGATGCGTCGACATTTATGGACACACAAGTGCACAGATATGAACACTTATCACCAATATTCAGCATTTACAGTTTGCCCCACTTTTTCTGCCAATGTAAACGCTCTATTCGGTTTGAAATTTGAAAAATAAGTTTCATAAAATGCATAGACACTGTTTATATGAAAAATAAGTTACATGTCATCTCGGTTATACAGCCTACCTGACCAGGATATAAATAGCGCAAAGGGGCGGTACTTCGTTTAAAATAGAATTCATGTCGTCACCGTTTTCGATCTTCTCAGATGTTTAATGTGTAATTAAAGGGACACACGGCAATCTTGAAGTATTTGAAATGGGTGTCTCGATTTATATATAAATATATATTTTGTTTGTTTATAGAATGGCATTTTGTTTTTAAATAAATGCACTTAAATGTTATCTCATCAAACGGTAAACTCCATTGTTTTTAGTTATTAAAATATTTACAAACTTTAAATTAAGCATCGTTTATCTTTTATTTTTAAGTCCCACCCCCGTTAGGCGAGACATGTGAATCCGCGAATTTCTTGTTTAACTTACATGTACGAGTAGCTTAATTTAATAATAATAACTTCATTTCAACTACAGCTACACGTTTTTACAGGAGTGTTATAGTTTATTGTTTTAAGTACATTTCTGGGATAATTTTTTTATTAATATTTTGATTATTTTTGTTTTTAAATTATGTGTAATATTATCAAAAATTCAATAAAGCTAATGCCAATTTTGAACGTTTTAGTGAAGATTTTGGTTTCAAATACAATTCAAATTGAAAACTTTCACATACTATCTTATTATAGTTATTATACATTGAATGTAACTACTTTCTAAATGTAAAAACAATCACAATATTTAAGGTATCGAAGTGTTACACTCCTGACATAAACAAATCTCTTCCATCAATTTGTCACAAATCTGTCATTAGACTGAAACAGATATGGTTTAAATAAAAACAATGTCACATCAACATCATGGAAAAGCTTACAATAAAGTGTGGAAGTGTGTCAATGCCATTCTGAAATTTGCATTGGTATTCTTTTAGTAGGGGCTATCTGCTGGCATGTAAATGTGTGTGTATGAAGTTTGAAAGCTGTATGGCTTTTATTCTGTGAGAACAATTTGTAAAACAACAGTACACGGTCATTCAAATTCCCTACTGTTACTCTTGAACATGTTGCTGTCATATAGAGGTGTGTATGATTTTATTATTTTAAAGTTTGCTGTTCGGAAATTTTCGTGTGAGAAATGGACAAAACGAAAACAACAATATGTGAAGGCCATTTACATTAGCCTTACTGTTTGTAGGAACACGTTGTTGTTATGTAGACGTAATGTATAAGTATGTAATTAAGAAATTTGAAAGTTATATGGATTTCTGTATCTGGGTATTAAACTTTTATGTAAATTAAAAATTTAGGTTTTGACCTACTTTAAAAAGAAGCATACTGCTGTCAAGTAGATGTAATCTTGCGTAAAGTTTAAAAGCTCTGCATTTTCTGTAAAAATAATGTAAAGGTAAGTCCGTCTGAGAGGTGTTGCATCTTATAATTACCTCTCATGAACAGACTCAATAAAACCGAGTCTGCTACTTTTCTCTCTGGTTTGTGTTGTTGGTTAAAATGGGTCACCTTTTATTAGTGTTTGTTTAGTGCTGTGTGGTGGCCGTAGTCGCCCCGACTACAAATTAGTAGTGTTATTAATAACTGGTCCTTTGGGATCATCAAGCCCATTTTGTGTTGCTTTAAAGTAGAATATCGCTTAAGCCGGTGCTACAGTACCTCTTATGAACATACTCAATAAAACCGAGTCTGCTACTTGTTTCTCTTCTTTGTGTTTGTTGCTTCCAAGGGATCACCTGTTCAGTATCTATTAACCAAACATTTGAACGAAAACACTTGAAGATTTGTATGTACAGGTCAGACACGGATAACATTATGCATACTGCATTTTAATGGCGGGGTTTATGAAGCAGATAAGTTGCAATTCTCTTCTCAGCAATGAAAGCGCAGAACAAATGGTATGTCTGTCAGTGGCAGGAAACAAGCACAACGTGTTTTGGTAAGTATGATTGCACATATAATTAACAATACAACACCAAAGAGGGAAAAAAACATTGTCTACAATACGTGTTTTCTAAACTGATGATGAGTTTACTCAAATAAACACAGTTAGGAGGCCTAAACAAATATACGAAGAACTGTTGCAAACAATCTGTTGGCATGTTACAGGTCTCCTGACTGATTATTGAAAATAAAAAAGCCTACATAAGTATACTAGTAACTCGAGAAAAAAGTTCAAGTAAACACATATGGTTAACAGAAAATCATTGACAGCTAAACTAAAAGGTTTCCTCTATGAAACGTAAAAGTCGATGTTTAGTTCTAACAGTGATTTATTTAATAATTATCACTGATATAAGTATTGCCAAATACTTCTAATAACAGCCTTTTTTAAAACAAACCTCTATGCCGTTATTTTTAATTCTTAATTTAACAAAACAAAATAACTTCATTTTGGATATTTCAAACCAATAATATGTCATATTTAATTTTCCTGATTGTAAATTCAATTATAATTAGTATGGTCTATGGTTCTTATGTCAGGAGTGTAACATGTTTGAACTTGCACATATATGTTTCAAAATTACCCACATATGTGTTAGTTGATTTTCATTGATTGTCATTGATCTGTGATAGTTTTATATATGATCATTAAGCAACTTATTGGAGTAAACAAAATATAAACTGCTTCCATTTTATTATTAAGTATTATTAAGCGTTCAAGTTAATGTTACAAATGATTCACTGCGATACAGATGTTATCGTATCAAACATAATTGAAAAAAAGGCACACCACAAACATATACCGGTTGACAACAGGGATACAGCCCTGGAACGGTCAGTGGCAAAAGGGACCACCGGGGAATTGAAACCGGTTCAAGTGTGCACCGAACCTCACTCTTAAGTCAAACATGATTTTTCTTTTGGGGTGGCGGTGGGGTCGGGGGTTTTGGAACTTACCTGCAGAAAGCAAGAAACAAATTGATACTATACAAGAGGTGTTCAACTTTCACACTTTCATGTTATAACTGAATCAAATATCTTGACATTCTCGCCGAATATTTTCATTTTATTGTCAAGTCTAATGATTCCTTCGATATAAAACATTAAGCCATGAACTAGTATGTGTTTCCTAATATTGCTGCATCTATATTTCTGAAAAAGGGTAGAGAGTTACGTTTTGAAGCAAAACTCTTTAATTGTAAAAATAACCATAATACAACTTTAAGAAAGTGCTTGTAAATTGTCGTTTAAGGTTATAGAAGTCTGATATGTCTATGTTTGAACGTAAAGTTAACACATGCATTTTTTGCTATTTGCACGATTTCGGTGAAAATTAACATAACATTCGACTTCTAGTTCGAAACATCAGCTGCAGGCATTGTTATGATTTCCTCCACTATAAAAGGGAAGTTTCATAACTTTCGTATAAGAAAAGAAAGAAAAAAATATATAACTTGAGATTTAGTGGCAAAACATACACATTTGTAAATAATAATGAAACAAATATAACTTTTCCCAAAAAATTCTATATATAACATGTATAATATGAGATAAGACAGCAAAAATAACTTCTAATTTTTGGGTCTTACAAAATATTAATAAAATGCTTATTGTGGGTAATTTATAAAATCATCGGTGAAATACGAGCACACTGTCACGTTATCTGTCGTTTTATTTACATTGCAATAGAATTCGAACTTTTAATTTAACATTTATATTTTTGTCTTAAAATAAAACATACGATCATATTCTAAATGAAAGTTTGACATAAATCACGCATTTGTTATGATAATTACGTCCTCTGAAAAATAACATCTTGTACAAAAGTGTTACGTTATAAAAAAAATGCATATAAAGGATATGTTTTACTCTAAGTGGATATGCAATATAGAAAATAGTGAAAATAGTAGTGGATTCTGAATATTGAATTAATTAGTTTATCTTACCAAAATGTTAAACTTTACCAAAATATGTGGCTCATAGAAAAGAAGCTTTGAATTTATATTCGGGACATTTTGCCCAAAGAAATATAAAATGATCGGACAGGGAAAGTAGCATTCAAGGAGGACAGTAAACCACAAAACACAGAAACAAACACGCAAACAGACAAACAAGAAGGAAAAAGCATTAATAAATGCAAACGACATCACAAACACAAAAAGGGTTGAGAATAGGGCTACCGCCTTGGAACGGTCATTGGGAAAGTAGGCCACTGGGGGTTTAAACCGGTTACCAAACCTCACACGATCATTGTTACTCTAAATAGAACAATCATTTTGGTTTCCGATCAATAACTTCAGTGTTTCTATGAGATTTTAACGATACTTTACCAAAAGGCACGGCTCACTTTCCGGAAAGTAAGCTTGGAATTGCTATTTTGCGCCATTTAGAATAATTTGGTCACATTTGGTCACTTTTTCGGTAATAGAAAATCGGTTTCAAATCAATAACAAATGTTTCCCTTGAGGGACCTTATAACTAATTTACCAAAAGGTCCGGCATGAAAGGGAATCTTTGTATTGCTATTCGGGACGTTTTGGTCCAAGGTTAGGGTGACTGTTACTATAAACAGATAATTCCTTGTTTGCAGTACAGTGCGGACCTACGATGCCTTTGCGCTCGGACGCTGTTGTTTCTATTGGACCCTATATCTCATTTTTCCAATCAATAACTTATTTTTCCGATAGCGGACGTTGTATTGTGTGGCATTACTTCTTGTTTTATATTGATTTATTCATGACCATCTATGTGTTAATGTATTAATGCTGCCCTCTTTGTTAGAGAATATAACTTGATGGAAATTTCCTTATTGATAATTTCCCGTTTTATTGACAGGACAATAGGGTAAAAGTGAGGTTTGGTGAAAGCCAAACCTTGTTTAAAACCCCACCCACCCAGCGGCAGTTTTGCCACTGACCGTGCCAATGCGGTAGCCCTGTTGTCAACCCGTTTGCGTTTGTGATGTAGGCTGTCTTTCCTTACTTTTTCAGTATTTATTGCTTCTGACTCACATTGTAATGGTTGTTTGTTTTATTGCATGTTGTTGATTGACTGTGTTCTGTGAATCTACATTGCCTGTTCGATAACACCGAATCTGCTCTTTTCTCTTTGGTTTTTGTTGTTGTCCAAATGATCCCCCTTTCAGAATGTATTGACATTCACACTAGCGTTTGTTTAGTGGCTGCTGTACAAAGTCGCCCGACTACAAATCAGTTGCATTTTTACTTACTGTCCTTTTGGAATCATAAAGTCCACTCTTTGTGGCTTTAAACATGTTAAAGTAGAATTTAAAATTAACGCTTAAGCAGGGGCCTGAGAGGTGTTGCAGTTGTGATGCTTCCAATTGATCCACTTGAGAGGTGTTGCAGTTGTGATGCTTCCCATTGATCCTCTTGAGAGGTGTTGCAGTTGGGATGCTTCCAATTGATCCACTTGAGAGGTGTTGCAGTTGTGATGCTTCCCATTGATCCACTTGAGAGGTGAAAACCAATAACAATGGCAATTATTGACCCAAGAAGCATCATTTGTTCGTCAATTGTTAATTTAAACTACCCATTTAAGAACACGACCTACTAATAGATTATTGATTGGTTGTGCCTGTATCATCAAAATTCTATAAAAATGTAACGCCAAGATCTGACTATAAAACGTTATCGGCCACCGTATTATTCGAAATAATCACTCTAAGTTGTAATAATGGAGTACAGCACTATTGAATGCACACCCCTATGCTAACAGTTAACATATTACAAATTCATTTCAGAGACACAAAAACGAAATTGTGACCATACAGAGCAAAGAATAATAGCAGTAAAAGCGAAGATAGGTATGTATTAAGACCAGGGGACACAGCACCTGCGATAATATTAAGATTAATGAAACAAACACGGTAGACAAATCACGTAATAGATACGATCATACTACCAATTTACAAGTATTTAAAGGACGCATGGCACCATACAAACGTGCCACACTATTATGACAGGATATAATTAACACACAAATAAAACTCGTAAAAAAGATCACGAATTTATGAATAGTATAATTGATTCTATTTCTGACTGTATAATAATTCTATTGTCCTCAGTTGTCTTTGGCCTAAGATCTAATTACTGACTGCAGTGAAAACTAGGATCCAGTCTCCCAATATTCAGACAATGGAGATCGGAAAGGATAAGTACAAACTGTATATTCCACTTTCCTCCAAATTCTGTATCAAACAAAACCACCGTTTTGAACTGTTCTTTAAGCTGTCAAAACGTGTTCGCATTTAAGAGGGGACGAAACACCCAATTTCCCACCGTTTAATGCAGATGAGCATTTTCAGTGAAAAACGTAAATCATTGAAAATAAGTATAAAAGTCGAACAGGAAATGCAGCTTTCACAGAACAGAGTAAACCCAAAAACACGCAAAAGTACCATCATAAATGGCAATGTTAACAAAGAATAAACTTTAAGGCATATGTCGTCACAAACACAAAAATGGCTGACAATAGGGCTACCGCCTTGGAACTGTCAGTGGCAAAAAAAGCCACTGGGGGTTTAAACCAGGTTCTAGGGCTACTGTCATCCCAATACAACGGGACAGTGTAAATAAAGAAATCCCCGTCATGAGATATTCTCTATCCAAAAGGAAGCATTACTAGGCAATATAAGTAAAACACAAAGATGTGTATATATAAATACAAAAAACAATAGCATAGAAAGCCACAAAGAAGGTACTCAATGACTTGGCAGAAGCCAGAGCAACAAGAGAATAAACCATTAAGGGCAGGACAAGACAAGATTACAGACAAACATTAAACGTCAACATCCTTTTGGGATTTAGATATACGTAATCATAGGGTCCACAGCCTGTCCGGTCATAGCACAATTAAAGAGGAAAGCATAGTGGCGAACTGTAAAAGGGTCCACCACCAATCATGCGGTGCATTGCAAAATGATAGGGTCATAACTTTTTTTGATAAACCTTTTAACAAGTTTATCAAAGATAGTATGAAAGTAGTCATGACCAAGGATCTTACGAAGTTTGTAAATCATATCACCATAGAAGTCAGGTTGTGATAGTCCTTGTCACAGAAGAGTTTTTAAATTAAGTTATACAAATATTAAAAATATTAAAGTCCTCAACTCGTGTACAAGCTTTAGAAAAACGAATAAGTTGAGACACCATAAGAAGTTGCTCGGGGAACATCCCCATCTAAATGAGGATAATTAACAATATCAAAATTAAAAGCATCTCTCTTGTCATAGATTTTGCTAATTATTTCACCATTTTCAAAAGACAGTTGCAAATCCAGAAAAGAAGCGTTAATATCAGAAATATTAGCTTTTTTATTATAGATATTAAAATCGAACAGGAAAAACAGCATTCAAGGACAAACACACACAGAAACAAAGAACAAGCATCAAACAAACAAATATTAAGTTGAAGTTCTTTAGGATATATATTATTAACCATAGTATAAAGGAAAGGGTTGTCAATGTTCAGTATTTCATCCAGATACATGTACCACGGCTAATGACCTTGATTATGTAAACAGTGTTATTTTAAGCTCGGTGACGCAATGACTGCAATATTTCGTATGTGTCGTGCTCGGCCGTTTCCAAAGGTCCATTATCATACTCTTTTTTTTATAGCACAGTGGCGTTGCTTGTGCAGTGTGGCGGCAGTAAAACGTCACCCCGCGATTGCAATCAGTACTGTTATTCATTCGATCTTGGAGATCGCTGAGCCCGATACATATAGTTAGTTATCGGTGGTACATTTTCAATTTCTTTTGTTTCTTTCTTAATTTTTGATTCGGTGGTTCCACTACTCCGGCCGATAAAAGGCTCTGGGTATTGTTTAACCACTCTTAGGATATGTTGTCTGCATTATAAACGCAGGCTTCATAACCGCTGCTCCAAACTAAATTCCATTATGTTTATTTCGCTCTTCGGGGCATTTCATTTTATAAGATACTGGGACCATACGCCGTACGACATGGGGAATACATTAAAGAAGGCTAAATCCATGTCCACCGCCATATGCATGCCATCTTCGGGATGGTTAAAATTTTGTGCTGTTGATTTTATGAATATTGAGTTCTGCTCAACCCGGGGCTAGAGGGCGTGAGCGGTAGCTAGCATATTTCACTACCACTCATGAACAGTCTCAATCAAACCGAGACTGCAATAGTTCGTATGTGTCGTGCTCGGCCGTTTCCAAACGTCCATTATCATACTCTTTTTTTAAGAATATTATATATGTCATTCGTGCAATTTTGGTAATCATGGTTCACAACTATGGCCTTTGAATATATATTATTTCATTAATATGTAAAACCTCAGGCCCTCTTTACATTCGTTCCAAGTTTGCATAATATTCATGATGTGAAGAAACGTGTACATGATGCATATATATTTTGTCCGTTTATTTCACAAATGTATACTTCTAACCAATCATTATCTGGCCTTTCTACCAAGTGATGATCATTTATTTTGCGATACTTCTCTAAAGACTTTTATTGCTCTTTAACAAAATAAAAATGCAAATGTATTGAAATATGAAATATGAACGTTTGATCTCGAGTAAATAAAACCGCTTTAAAAAATACTTCCTATTGTACTATACACTCAGAAACACACACATATATATATTACGATATGGATGACTCTTTACATATGGATTCAACTGTCTGTGGGATATTCGTTCTAATTTAGTTGACATGTGTCTCTATTAAATACATATGTAATAATTCCGTATTCAATATTGAAAAAGGTTTATTTAATTTTAGGTTCCAAAGGGAAACGAATAAAAATGGTGGACCGAGTGTTTGAGAATCTGCAAAGTAAGAATTATTACTTACCGATATACAGAAAAGTTTAATTATAATTAAGTCATTCAGCTTGAGGAAACAGTAACATTACCAATAAGGCCAGGCAGCTAGACGTCAAATACTCGTATTTATCTGAAAATGTTATAAAACAGGATGAATTACGTTTGAATACCCTTTTAGGTAGGATTTTCTTTAGTTTCAGCCAAGTTATGTGATCCATATACATGTCCAAATGGCTATTAAAACAGGGGACCATTCTCTTTCGGGACTCGAACATACGACTTTCTGATTTCAAGTCAGGTGCTCCATCTACTGAAGGATAACACTACTTGAGAAAATAGTATACTAACTACCATTTATTATGAGGCAAAATAACTTAACATATTTGAACGCAACTCAAGATGGATCTATACATATATATTCCATTTTGTCGCACGTGTAAATTAACATTGCCTGGTGTAATAATGTATGTTATCAATTTAAAAATAATACTTCGTTTCAAAACAACCATTGTTATTTAGCGCTTGATGTGTTGGAGTGTGCGCACGAGTTATTATGTAATGCTTGTTCAGTGTTGTAGCATGGTCACAGACAATTCTCTTTGTTCAGACACAGGTGTAAATCGTTTAATTGAAAATAAGACCTGTCAGAATAACTGTGAGAATAACAGTGAGAATAACAGCTAGAATAACTGAAATAGAGCTGAAATGGACATTCTACAAAACAAATAGAGTATGGTTTCATCTCGTTGGTTAATTTAAATACCTCGATGGGCCACGCCTATCTCGATATTTAAATGAACCAACTCAATGAAACCATACTCTATCTATCACTTAAACATGGTACAACATACCAATAAATAGCTGTGGTCTAGTGGTTCAGCGTACATCCTTCAAAACTTAAAAGTGTAAGGATGTGGTTCAAATCCCGTTTCGGGCAACTATTTGTTTGTATCATATATATTCTGAAGCCATTTTTCGTTGTTACCTGTACGGAGGCAAAATCAAAATAATGTGAAATGTTACGCATCGATATCTGCCTTATATAACTTATATATCGACTTTTGTTCGTAGATTTGAAACTACTTCACACGTGACTCATTCATATTCATAATTTATTACCAGTTAAAATAGGGACTGTGTAGCTTTAAGTAGACTTCTAGTTACGTTTTTAGAACATGAGGATTATTGCGTCAAACCTAAGAAATGGTGGTGATGGAGGGAACACAACACCAACATATATTTCAATAAGTATACATGTTATGTATTAATATTAATGGCAATATCTATAATACTAGGTGATTAACCCAGTCTAATATATACTAAAGGAAACAAGATATGTAATCCGGGAATTTGCATTATATAATGTACATACTGCACATGAGATTGCAGTTAGTTATACTGCACATGAGATTGCAGTTACTTAAGGAAATAGCAACACTTTGCTGTTGTAGAGTTTCTAATCACAGTACACATGAAATTCATGTTGTAATAACATGAAATTCAGAAATGTTGAAGTTCCGTGTTGAACAGTTGAGCTATTTCAGAAGTGCATTTATTTTAAAGAGATTTCAAACCTTTATATCCTAAGTTTGCTCATCTGCTCGAGCCAAACGCGTATTGTATCAATAAAGAAACTGTGAAGGGAAAACAGTGATGTGTTATGCGTTGCTGAAGTGTTTTTTTTCCGAAATGAGACAATGTGTATGGGCGATAGTAGGCGTCAGAAACACATCTGTTAACATATACTGAGGCATGTGTATGGCCGATATTAGGCGTCAGGAACACATCAGTTAACATATACTGAGGCATGTGTATGGGCGATATTAGGCGTCAGGAACACATCAATTAACATATACTGAGGCCAAATCTGCATAATCCTCAATACGAATATATCATTTGACTTCATATAAATGTGCTTCATAATCCACCTCAATATGAATAAAGATTGTAATAACTAGTGTTTTTGAGATACGGGAAATATCTCTCGAGATAGAACAATGACCCAGATATAAGAACGAATGCGGAGAACGAGTACTTATTCCGGGGCCATTTCTCTACCGAGGGAGATATTTTCAGTATCTCAAAAACACTGGTTATTAACTATATATTACATAATTTAAAACGATATTATATTAATATTTCTAATGATTCACGCCTTTGCACGAGAACGCCAAAACGACGTTACGTCATACAAACAAAACAGGTGGAACCGGAACTCTTCGTTAATTTCCGTAATCGTAATCCCTTATGGCGGAATCTGACGACGACGTCCGTAAAACAATTGGAACGTCATTTGGCGTTCCCGAAACTGACGGAAAAGGCCGATCAATGTTCCGTTCTGGGCAATATCTCAACTGGGAGATATTTCCCAGTAGAGCAACGAGTAGATATAGCTTTTCTATTCCCAGTTTTACTACACAAATCAAAGACAAATATGTAATATATTTCATTTAATTCATATAAATGTGCTACATAATCCATCTCAATACGAATATAACATTTACTTCATGTAAATGTCCGGCATAACCCACCTCAATATGACTATATCATTTACTTCATGTAAATGTGCTGCATAACCAACCTCAATTTACCTCATATAAATAAGCTGCATAATACACCTCAATATGAATATATCATTGACTTCATATAAATGTGCTGCATATTCCACCTCAATACGAACATATCATTTACTTCATATAAATGTGCTGCATAATCCATCTCAATATGAATATATCATTGACTTCACATAAATGTACTGCATAATCCATCTCAATATGAAAATATCATTGACTTCATATAAATGTACTGCAAGATCCATCTCAATATGAATATATCATTGACTTCATATAAATGTACTGCATAATCCATCTCAATATGAATATATCATAGACTTCATATAAATGTCCTGCATAACCCACCTCAATATGACTATATCATTGACTTCATATAAATGTACTGCATAATCCATCTCATATGAATATATCATTGACTTCATATAAATGTTCTGCATAATCCATCTCAATATGAATATATCATTTACTTCATGTAAATGTGCTGCATAATCCACCTCAATACGAATATATCATTGACTTCATGTAAATATGCTGCATAATCCACCACAATACGAATATATAATTGACTTCATGTAGATGTGCTGCAGAATCCACCTCAATACGAATATATCATTGACTACATGTAAATGTGCTGCATAATCCACCTCCATACGAATATATCATTGACTACTTATAAATGTTCTACGTAATCCACCTCAATACGAATATATCATTGACTTCATGTAAATGTGCTGCATAATCCACCTCAATACGAAGATATCATTTACTTCATATAAATGTGCTGCATAATCAACCTCAATACGAATATATCATTGACTTCATGTTAATGTGGTGCGTCATCCACCTCAATACGAATATGTCATTGGCTTATGAAAATGTGCTGCATAATCCACCTCAATACGAATATATCATTTACTTCATATAAATGTGCTGCATAATCCACCTCAATACGAATATATAATTTACTTCATGTAAATGTGATGCAAAATCCACTTCAATACGAATATAAGGTTTACTTCATGTAAATGTGCTGCATAAACCACCTCAATACGAATATATCATTTACTTCATGTAAATGTGATGCAAAATCCACTTCAATACGAATATAAGGTTTACTTCATATAAATGTGCTGCATAATTCATCTCAATATCAATACATCATTGACTTCATATAAATGTGCTGAATATTACACCTCAATATGAACATACCATTGACTTCATGTAAATGTGCTGCATAACCCACCTCAATAAGAAAATATAATTGACTTCATGTAAATGTACTTCATAATTCACCTCAATACGAATATAACATTGACTTTATGTCAATATGCTACATAATCCACCTCAAAATGAATATATCATTTACTTCATATAAATGTTCTGCATATTCCACCTCAATACGAACATATCATTTACTTCATATAAATGTACTGCATAATCTATCTCAATATGAATATATCATTGACTTCATGTAAATGTGCTGCATAATCCACCTCAATACGAGTATATCATTGACTTCATATACATGTGCTGCATATTCCACCTCAATACAAATATATCATTTACCTCATGTAAATGTGCTGCATAATCCACCTCAATACGAATATATCATTTACTTCATGTAAATGTGCTGCATTACCCACCTCAATACGAATATATCATTCAATTCATGTAAATGTGCTTCATAATTCACCTCAATACGAATATATCATTGACTTTATGTAAATATGCTTCATGATCCACCTCAAAATGAATATATCATTTACTTCATGTAAATGTGCTGCATAACCCACCTCCATACTAATATATCATTGACTTTATATAAATGTGCTGCATAATACAGCTCAATACGAATATATCATTGACTTTATGTAAATATGCTATATAATCCACTTCAAAATGAATATATCATTTACTTCAAATACATGTGCTGGGTAATCCACCTCAATACGAATATATCATTTACTTCATGTAAATGTGCTGCATAATCCAGCTCAATACGAATATATCATTGACTTGATATAAATGTGCTACATAATCCATCTCAATACGAATATAACATTTACTTCCTGTAAATGTCCTGCATAACCCACCTCAATATGACTATATCATTTACTGCATATAAATTATTGAAATATGGCGTCAGAGGGAAAATGATTGATATTGTTAAAGCTATGTATGAAAATGTAAAATCAAGAGTTAAGTATGAAAACCAACTAGGAGATGCATTTACATGCTATTTAGGGGTACGTCAAGGAGAGAGTATTTCGCCATTTTTATTTTCGATGTATATTAACGACTTGGAAGAACATTTTGCTTTAAATGGGTATAATGGCATTGACACTGGAATGTTGAAAATATTTTTATTATTGTACGCGGATGATATTATCATCATGTCTGAAACGGAAAAAGGCTTACAGCAGGGTTTGAATTTGCTTTATGAATATTGTAATAGATGGAAATTAATGGTTAATGTAAATAAAACGAAGGTCATGATTTTTAGAAAAGGAGGCCGTTTGCCAAGGGGTATAAATTTTAAGTATGGTGAAGTTGCTATTGATATTGTTAATACATTTGTTTATCTAGGTGTTGTGTTTTCTACCGGAGGGTCGTTTGTAAAATCATTTAACACTCTAAGTGGGCAAGCATTAAAAGCCATATTCCAGCTAAAGAAATAAACTTATAAATTTACAAATTTGTCAGTGTTGAGTCTATTTGATAAATTGATATTGCCTATATTGAACTATGGGTGTGAGGTATGGGGGTTTGCGAAAGCAGATGAAATAGAGAGAACACATTAATCATTTTGTAAAAAATTATTAGGTGTAAAAATACAGACGCAGAATAACTTTATTTATGGAGAACTAGGAAGACAGTCACTCATTAATTATAGAATTCATAGAATTATAAACTTTTGGTTTAAGATTGTTGGGAGCAATGATACAAAGTACATAACCATTGTGTATAATATGATGTTAGATGATATGGCAAAATATCCTAACAAACAAAATTGGGCAAGTCAAGTTAAATATATTTTTGATAAACTTGGTTTTAATCATGTCTGGTTATTCCATGGCGTTGGAAATAAAAAAGGTTTTATGTCAATTTTTAAACAACGATTAAAGGATACATTTATTCAAAGTTGGAATGAAGAATAAGCGAACTCAACCCGTGCTAGGACATACGTATTGTTTTCAGAATTTCGCTTTCAACCGTATTTAGAAAATGTAAATTTAAGAAAATTCAGATGTGCTTTAAGCAGATTACATATGTCATCTCACCGTCTTGAAGTAGAGACGGGGAGATGGCACAAACCACAAAAACTACCACTACATGAACGTAAATGTCAGTTATGTAACAATCTCGAGGATGAATTCCATTTCTTGTTTGAATGCACAATGTACAAAAAGTGCGTTTAAAATATATCAAACCATACTACTGGAAGCATCCTAATATTCTGAAGTTTACTGAACTCATGAACAATAACAATGTACGCATAGAAAGAAACCTTGCCATGTATATTTTTGAAAGTTTTAAAATACGTAATGAATTATTGTATAATAATACATAAGGTTCTCCTCGTCAGCTCAAATTCTAAAATCATATTTAGTTCATATTTCTATGTATATACCTACATTTGATAGGAGTATATGAATACTTCATTGCTATAACAAGTATACTTCAGTTGAACCATGCTTAATCACTTGATAATAGTTACTATGTATACTGTATCACCACCTATTGATATTTTGTATATTGTTAAATAAGCATTTGTGTACTCATGGGCCTATGGCCTTTTGTATGAAATAAACTATCTTTATCTTTATAAATGTGCTACATAATCCACCTCAATACGAATATATCATTGACTTCATATACATGTACTGCATAATCCATCTCAATATGAATATATCATTGACTTCATGTAAATTTCCTGCATAATCCATCTCAATACGAGTATATCATTGACTTCATATAAATGTGCTGCATAATCCACCTCAGTACGAATATATCATTGACTTCATATAAATGTGCTGCATAATCCACTTCAATACGAATATATCATTTACTTGATGTAAATGTGATGCAAAATCCACTTCAATACGAATATATCATGTAAATGTGCTGCATAATCCTCCTCAATACGAATATATCATTTACTTCATGTAAATCTGATGCAAAATCCACTTCAATACGAATATAAGGTTTACGTCATGTAAACGTGCTGCATAATCCACCTCAATACGAATATATCATTTACTTCATGTAAATGTGCTGCATAATCCACCTCAATACGAATATATCATTTACTTCATGTAAATCTGATGCAAAATCCACTTCAATACGAATATATCATGTAAATGTGCTGCATAATCCTCCTCAATACGAATATATCATTTACTTCATGTAAATGTGATGCAAAATCCACTTCAATACGAATATAAGGTTTACGTCATGTAAACGTGCTGCATAATCTACCTCAATACGAATATATCATTTACTTCATGTAAATGTGCTGCATAATCCACCTCAATACGAATATATCATTTACTTCATGTAAATCTGATGCAAAATCCACTTCAATACGAATATAAGGTTTACGTCACGTAAACGTGCTGCATAATCCACCTCAATACGAATATATCATTGACTTCATGTAAATGTGATGCATAATCCACCTCAATACGAATATATCATTGAATTCATGTAAATTTGCTGCGTAATGCTCCTCAATACGAATATAACAGTTACTTCATAAAAATGTGCTGCATAATTCTCTTCAATACGAATATATCATTGACTTCATGTAAATGTGCTGCATAACCCACCTCAATAAGAATATATAATTGACTTCATGTAAATGTGCTGCATAATTCACCTCAATACGAATATATCATTGACTTCATGTAAATATGCTACATAATCCACCTCAATAAGAATATATCATTGACTTCATGTAAATGTGCTGCATAACCCACCTCAATAAGAATTCAATACGAATATATCATGTAAATGTGCTGCATAATTCACCTCAATACGAATATATCATTGACTTCATGTAAATATGCTACATAATCCACCTCAAAATGTATATATCATTTACTTCAAATTAATGTGCTGCATAATCCACCTCAATACGAATATATCATTTACTTCATATAAATGTGCTGCATAATCCACCTCAATACTAATATATCATTTACTACATGTAAATTTGCTGCATAATCCACCTTAATACGAATATATCATTGACTTCATGTAAATGTGCTGCATTACCCAACTCAATACGAATATACCATTGACTTCATATAAATATGCTGCATACTCCGTCTCAATACGAATATATCATTTACTTGATGTATATGTGCTGCATAATCATCCGCAATACGAATATATCATTGACTTCATATATGTGTGCTGCATAATCCACCTCAATACGAATATGTAATTGGCTTATGTAAATGTGCTGCATAATCCACCTCAATACGAATATATAATTGACTTTATGTAAATGTGCTTTATAATCCACCTCAATACGAATATATAATTGACTTCATGTAAATGTGCTGCATAATCCACCTCAATAGGAATATAGCATGCACTTCACGTAATTTGTGGCATAATCCATCTCAATACGAATATATCATTGACTTCATGTAAATGTGCTGCATAATCCACCTCAATACGAACATATCATTTACTTCATATAAATGTGCTGCATAATCAATCTCAATACGAATATATCATTGACTTCATGTTAATGTGGTGCGTCATCCACATCAATGCGAATATGTCATTGGCTTATGTAAATGTGCTGCATAATCCACCTCAATACGAATATATAATTGACTTCATGTAAATGTGCTGCATAATTCACCTCAATACGAATATATCATTGACTTCATGTAAATGTGCTGCATAACCCACCTCAATAAGAATGTATAATTGACTTCATGTAAATGTGCTGCATAATCCACCTCAATACGAATATATCATTTACTTCATATATTTGTCCTGCATAATCCACCTCAATACGAATATATCATTTACTTCATGTAAATGTGCTGCATAATCCACCTTAATACGAATATATCATTGACTTCATGTAAATGTGCTGCATTACCAACCTCAATACGAATATACCATTGACTTCATATAAATATGCTGCATAATCCGTCTCAATACGAATATATCATTTACTTGATGTATAGGTGCGGCATAATCATCCGCAATACGAATATATCATTGACTTCACATATGTGTGCTGCATAATCCACCTCAATACGAATATATCATTGACTTCATATAAATGTGCTGCATAATCCACCTCAATACAAATATATCATTGACTTAATGTAAATGTGCTGCATAATCCACCTCAATGTGAATATATCACTGACTTCATATAAATGTGCTGCATAATCCACCTCCATACGAATATATCATTGACTTCATGTAAATGTTCTGCATTACCCACCTCAATACGAATATATCATTTACTTCATAAAAATGTGCTCAATAGCCCACCTCAATACGAATACATGATTGATTTCATATAAAGGTACTGCATAGCCCACCTCAGTACGAATATATCATATACTTCAGGTAAATGTGCTGCATAGTCCACCTCAATACGAATATATCATTGCCATCATATAAATGTGTTGCATAACCCACCTCAATAGGAATATAGCATGCACTTCACGTAATTTGTGGCATAATCCACCTCAATACGAATATATCATTGACTTCATGTAAATGTGCTGCGTAATCCACCTCAATAGGAATATGTCATGTACTTCATGTAAATGTTCTGCATAATCCATCTCAATACGAATATATCATTTACTTGATGTAAATGTGCTGCATAATCATCCACAATACGAATATATCATTGACTTCGTATATGTGTGCTGCATAATCCACCTCAATACGAAAATATCATTGACTTCATGTAAATGTGCTGCATAATCCACCTCAATATGAATATATCATTGACTTCATATAAATGTGCTGCATAATCCACCTCCATACGAATATATCATTGACTACTTATAAATGTGCTGCGTAATCCACCTCAATACGAATATATCATTGACTTCATGTAAATATGCTGCATAATCCACCACAATACGAATATATAATTGACTTCATGTAGATGTGCTGCATAATCCACCTCAATACGAATATATCATTGACTTCATGTAAATGTGCTGCATAATCCACCTCCATACGAATATATCATTGACTACTTATAAATGTACTACGTTATCCACCTCAATACGAATATATCATTGATTTCATGTAAATGTGCTGCATAATCCACCTCAATACGAACATATCATTTACTTCATATAAATGTGCTGCATAATCAACCTCATTACGAATATATCATTGACTTCATGTTAATGTGGTGCGTAATCCACCTCAATACGAATATATCATTTACTTCATGTAAATTTGCTGCATAATCTACCTTAATACGAATATATCATTGACTTCATGTAAATGTGCTGCATTACCCACCTCAATACGAATATACCATTGACTTCATATAAATATGCTGCATAATCCGTCTCAATACGAATATATCATTTACTTGATGTATATGTGCTGCATAATCATCCGCAATACGAATATATCATTGACTTCATATATGTGTGCTGCATAATCCACCTCAATACGAATATATCATTGACTTCATATAAATGTGCTGCATAATCCACCTCAATACAAATATATCATTGACTTCATGTAATTGTGCTGCATAATCCACCTCAATATGAATATATCACTGACTTCATATAAACGTGCTGCATAATCCACCTCCATACGAATATATCATTGACTACTTATAAATGTTCTGCGTAATCCACCTCAATACGAATATATCATTGACTTCATGTAAATGTGCTGCATAATCCACCTCAATACGAACATATCATTTACTTCATATAAATGTGCAGCATAATCAACCTCAATACGAATATATCATTGACTTCATGTTAATGTGCTGCGTCATCCACCTCAATACGAATATGTCATTGGCTTATGTAAATGTGCTGCATAATCCACCTCAATACGAATATATAATTGACTTCATGTAAATGTGCTGCATAATCCACCTCAATACGAATATATCATTGACTTCATGTAAATGTGCTGCATAATCTACCTCAATACGAATATATAATTGACTTCATGTAAATGTGCTGCATAATCCACCTCAATACGAATATATCATTGACTTCATATAAATGTGCTGCATAATCCACCTCCATACGAATATATCATTGACTACTTATAAATGTGCTGCGTAATCCACCTCAATACGAATATAACATTGACTTAATGTAAATATGCTGCATAATCCACCACAATACGAATATATAATTGACTTCATGTAGATGTGCTGCATAATCCACCTCAATACGAATATATCATTTACTTCATGTAAATGTGCTGCATAATCCACCTCAATATGAATATATCACTGACTTCATGTAAATGTGCTGCATAATCCACCTCAATACGAACATATCATTTACTTCATATAAATGTGCAGCATAATCAACCTCAATACGAATATATCATTGACTTCATGTTAATGTGCTGCGTCATCCACCTCAATACGAATATGTCATTGGCTTATGTAAATGTGCTGCATAATCCACCTCAATACGAATATATAATTGACTTCATGTAAATGTGCTGCATAATCCACCTCAATACGAATATATCATTGACTTCATGTAAATGTGCTGCATAATCTACCTCAATACGAATATATAATTGACTTCATGTAAATGTGCTGCATAATCCACCTCAATACGAATATATCATTGACTTCATGTAAATGTGCTGCATAATCCACCTCAATATGAATATATCATTGACTTCATATAAATGTGCTGCATAATCCACCTCCATACGAATATATCATTGACTACTTATAAATGTGCTGCGTAATCCACCTCAATACGAATATAGCATTGACTTCATGTAAATATGCTGCATAATCCACCACAATACGAATATATAATTGACTTCATGTAGATGTGCTGCATAATCCACCTCAATACGAATATATCATTTACTTCATGTAAATGTGCTGCATAATCCACCTCAATATGAATATATCACTGACTTCATATAAATGTGCTGCATAATCCACCTCCATACGAATATATCATTGACTACTTATAAATGTTCTGCGTAATCCACCTCAATACGAATATATCATTGACTTCATGTAAATGTTCTGCATTACCCACCTCAATACGAATATATCATTTACTTCATATAAATGTGCTGCATAACCCACCTCAATACGAATACATCATTGATTTCATATAAAGGTACTGCATAGCCCACCTCAGTACGAATATATCATATACTTCAGGTAAATGTGCTGCATAATCCAACTCAATACGAATATATCATTGACATCATATAAATGTGTTGCATAACCCACCTCAATAGGAATATAGCATGCACTTCACGTAATTTGTGACATAATCCACCTCAATACGAATATATCATTGACTTCATGTAAATGTGCTGCGTAATCCACCTCAATAGGAATATGTCATGTACTTCATGTAAATGTTCTGCATAATCCATCTCAATACGAATATATCATTTACTTCATGTAAATGTGCTGCATAATCATCCACAATACGAATATATCATTGACTTCGTATATGTGTGCTGCATAATCCACCTCAATACGAAAATATCATTGACTTCATATAAATGTGCTGCATAATCCACCTCAATACGAATATATCATTGACTTCATGTAAATGTGCTGCATAATCCACCTCAATATGAATATATCATTGACTTCATATACATGTGCTGCATAATCCACCTCCATACGAATATATCATTGACTACTTATAAATGTGCTGCGTAATTCACCTCAATACGAATATATCATTGACTTCATGTAAATGTTCTGCATTACCCACCTCAATACGAATATATCATTTACTTCATATAAATGTGCTGCATAACCCACCTCAATACGAATACATCATTGATTTCATATAAAGGTACTGCATAGCCCACCTCAGTACGAATATATCATATACTTCAGGTAAATGTGCTGCATAATCCAACTCAATACGAATATATCATTGACATCATATAAATGTGTTGCATAACCCACCTCAATAGGAATATAGCATGCACTTCACGTAATTTGTGACATAATCCACCTCAATACCAATATATCATTGACTTCATGTAAATGTGCTGCGTAATCCACCTCAATAGGAATATGTCATGTACTTCATGTAAATGTACTGCATAATCCATCTCAATACGAATATATCATTTACTTGATGTAAATGTGCTGCATAATCATCCACAATACGAATATATCATTGACTTCGTATATGTGTGCTGCATAATCCACCTCAATACGAAAATATCATTGACTTCATATAAATGTGCTGCATAATCCACCTCAATACGAATATATCATTGACTTCATGTAAATGTGCTGCATAATCCACCTCAATATGAATATATCATTGACTTCATATAAATGTGCTGCATAATCCACCTCCATACGAATATATCATTGACTACTTATAAATGTGCTGCGTAATTCACCTCAATACGAATATATCATTGACTTCATGTAAATATGCTGCATAATCCACCACAATACGAATATATAATTGACTTCATGTAGATGTGCTGTATAATCCACCTCAATACGAATATATCATTGACTTCATGTAAATGTGCTGCATAATCCACCTCCATACGAATATATCATTGACTACTTATAAATGTACTACGTTATCCACCTCAATACGAATATATCATTGACTTCATGTAAATGTGCTGCATAATCAACCTCAATACGAACATATCATTTAATTCATATAAATGTGCTGCATAATCAACCTCATTACGAATATATCATTGACTTCATGTTAATGTGGTGCGTAATCCACCTCAATACGAATATGTCATTGGCTTATGTAAATGTGCTGCATAAACCACCTCAATACGAATATATAATTGACTTCATGTAAATGTGCTGCATAATTCACCTCAATACGAATATATCATTGACTTCATGTAAATGTGCTGCATAACCCACCTCAATAAGAATGTATAATTGACTTCATGTAAATGAGCTGCATAATCCACCTCAATACGAATATATCATTTTCTTCATATAAATGTCCTGCATAATCCACCTCAATACGAATATATAATTTACTTCATGTAAATGTGCTGCATAATCCACCTTAATACGAATATATCATTGACTTCATGTAAATGTGCTGCATTACCCACCTCAATACGAATATACGTTTGACTTGATATAAATATGCTGCATAATCCATCTCAATACGAATATATCATTTACTTGATGTAAATGTGCTGCATAATCATCCACAATACGAATATATCATTGACTTCGTATATGTGTGCTGCATAATCCACCTCAATACGAATATATCATTGACTTCATATAAATGTGCTGCATAATCCACCTCAATATAAATATATCATTGACTTCATGTAAATGTGCTGCATAACCCACCTCAATATGAATATATCACTGACTTCATATAAAAGTGCTGCATAATCCACCTCCATACGAATATATCATTGACTACTTATAAATGTTCTGCGTAATCCACCTCAATACGAATATATCATTGACTTCATGTAAATGTGCTGCATAATCCACCTCAATACGAACATATCATTAACTTCATATAAATGTGCTGCATAATCAACCTCAATACGAATATATCATTGATTTCATGTTAATGTGCTGCGTCATCCACCTCAATACGAATATGTCATTGGCTTATGTAAATGTGCTGCATAATCCACCTCAATACGAATATATAATTGACTTCATGTAAATGAGCTGCATAATCCACCTCAATACGAATATATCATTGACTTCATGTAAATGTGCTGCATAATCTACCTCAATACGAATATGTAATTGACTTCATGTAAATGTTCTGCATAATCCACCTCAATACGAATATATCATTGACTTCATGTAAATGTGCTGCATAATCCACCTGAATACGAATATATCATTGACATCATATAAATGTGTTGCATAACCCACCTCAATAGGAATATAGCATGCACTTCATGTAATGTGTGGCATAATCCACCTCAATACGAATATATCATTAACTTCATGTAAATGTGCTGCGTAATCCACCTCAATAGGAATATGTCATGTACTTGATGTAAATGTTCTGCATAATCCATCCCAAAACGAATATATCATTTACTTGATGTAAATGTGCTGCATAACCATCCAAAATACGAATATATCATTGACTTCGTATATGTGTGCTGAATAATCCACCTCAATACGAATATATCATTGACTTCATGTAAATGTGCTGCATAATCCACCTGAATACGAATATATCATTGACATCATATAAATATGTTGCATAACCACCTCAATAGGAATATAGCATGCACTTCATGTAATGTGTGGCATAATCCACCTCAATACGAATTCATCATTAACTTCATGTAAATGTGCTGCGTAATCCACCTCAATAGGAATATGTCATGTACTTGATGTAAATGTTCTGCATAATCCATCTCAATACGAATATATCATTTACTTGATGTAAATGTGGTGCATAATCATCCAAATTACGAATATATCATTGACTTCGTATATGTGTGCTGAAATATCCACCTCAATACGAATATATCATTGACTTCATATAAATGTGCTGCATAATCCACCTCAATACGAATATATCATTGACTTCATGTAAATGTGCTGCATAATCCACCTCAATATGAATATATCATTGACTTCATATAAATGTTCTGCATAATATACCTCCATACGAGTATATCATTGACTACTTATAAATGTGCTGCGTAATCCACCTCAATACGAATATAACATTGACTTCATGTAAATATGCTGCATAATCCACCACAATACGAATATATAATTGACTTCATGTATATGTGCTGCATAATCCACCTCAATACGAATATATCATTTACTTCATGTAAATGTTCTGCATTACCCACCTCAATACGTATATATCATTTACTTCATATAAATGTGCTGCATAACCCACCTCAATACGAATACATCATTGATTTCATATAAAGGTACTGCATAGCCCACCTCAGTACGAATATATCATATACTTCAGATAAATGTGCTGCATAATCCACCTCAATACGAATATATCATTGACATCATATAAATGTGTTGCATAACCCACCTCAATAGGAATATAGCATGCACTTCACGTAATTTGTGGCATAATCCACCTCAATACGAATATATCATTGACTTCATGTAAATATTCTGCATAATCCATCTCAATACGAATATATCATTTACTTGATGTAAATGTGCTGCATAATCATCCACAATACGAATATATCATTGACTTCGTATATGTGTGCTGCATAATCCACCTCAATACGAATATATCATTGACTTCATGTAAATGTGCTGCATAATCCACCTCAATATGAATATATCATTGACTTCATATAAAT